>CM069908.1:26052225-26529443 GCA_036172215.1 Camellia granthamiana | reverse complement strand
GAAGATAAGAACTATAATCTTCCGTAGAAGGGCATACAAAGTAGGTTGAAAAGGCATGCTTGTTGGGTGTTAGTCCTTGTGCTGAACTCACATATCTACTGCATATTTATTTGATGTCAAAACTTGGAGAGAATATTTGAATTTAATTTTTTTTGGTTGAAATCAATAAACAATGAGCTCAGTCAAATGAACATCACTTAAAGAAAAGATGAAGAGTGACCAATAAAACAAGTGAGGAGATTCAAGAAATTAATTTCCCACAAAACCCCAAGGAACCTCTTCAAATGTTAAAACGCGGCAAAAGCTATTTTTTGTTAAATAAACTTAATTGCAATATCTACTTGGAACAATTTAGAATGCCAGGCTCGAGCAAGCATATTTGTAAATATTGCCTTTTGGCTAAAAGACTTAAAACACAAAGTCTATGTGTATGACAGGCCCTCAAGCCCTTTGATTTATTTGTGTTGATTGAGAGTTCTTTGGATGTTTCTTTCTTTCTTTCTTCACCTCCTTGTTCTACTTTATTGGGTAATACTTTGTGTAGTTAAAAATTTTATTATTTCTTTCAGATTGCCCAAATATTATGTCGATGTGAGTTTTCATACTCCTACACCACCTACACATATGAACTTTCATTACATAGGCTGAGCTTATAATCAAATCTGAAAGTAATGAAAGCATATGTTGGAAGAAAACAAAGCACAGCCGCATGTGTTCCAAAATTGTAATCATTTTTATACAAATAAACTGATGAATTTGATTGACTTTGAATGCAGGCTAAACTCTTGTCAGATGCAGGTGGAGGGAAAGTTGAACCTTTGAATAAAATAAGAAGGTATTGTAGGCTTTAAGAACATATTTTTTTTTTTTTGGGAACTAGTGTAGGCTTTAAGAACATATAAATGACTTTACATGAAACTCCCAATAAAGTCATGCCATTTTAGCATAAGGAAAAGATTTGAGACCGACCAGTTTATGAGTCATTCCTAGATCAAGTAAACCTGCAATTTAGTTTGATGTGTAAGATTTGATCATTTGCCAACCACAATTTAGCTTTGATTGATGTGCATCTGCTTTATTATTATTTTAAATTCTTAGAAACGTTCCACCACACTTAAAATTATATGAAAGTTAATGGGAACCATAATGTGACTGGGTAGGAAGCGGAAATGCAATTACTTAGAGTAGACAAATTAGGAGTAATATAGTGAGAAGAAACCAAAATCAAATATCTATGTTTTGGGTGATACACATGAAGTATGAGAACCTTGCAAACCTAAATAGGTAGTGAACATGGCAGAAACATGAGACTGATGTAAGGAAGAAGACACAAGCACAGACTTGTACATTATAGATTGTACTGTGTAATATGACACATTGCGAGGTGCTGATGAATCCCAAACCAAATAAAACCAATAAGTTGAACTAATTTGGTATGAACCAAATAAAACAAGAATAGTCAGGTGTATACACAATTTTTGTTTGCAAAATAAAGATAGAAAAATAGAGTGACAAATATAAATTTATTAATTTAAATTAATGTGGTTACAATCTCTGATGAATTCTCTAATCAAAGAAAACAATCCTCCGATTCTTCTCTTGACTCGAGGGCTTGATAGCTCATTTTCCGAATCAAATGGAAAAATCTTCTCCAAATAGTACGAAGAAGATGATGAATTTGTAGAACGTTGACTTGAGGGCTTGATTGCTTTTTTCTCAAATCAAATTTTAGAATACTCTCCAATTTAGTAAAAGAAGATAATAAATTTGACGAACTTTGACTTGAATCTCTGAGCTTCAAGCGTGATAGGCATTGGTGGAGTTTCGTCACAAATAATTTCCTTGAAATTTAAGGCTTACGCGAGGAAAGTTCTCTGGGGCTTTAAAGCTTCAATTTGATGGAGCTTTCTATCAACTTGATTTCTGTATGTAGAATGGTGCATGTGAAATTCTGGTGGAGATCACCTCTATTTATAGGTGTGTATGGAAGAAAATCTTGATGTCTTGTTTATTTAGAGATGAATACCAAAATATCACTTCAATGGTGTGCCATAACTTTTATTGGCTTGACCATCTCAATGTGACAATTGGCTTAATTTGATTAGCCAAAACTTGTTTAATATTTGATTTGATGATAGTGTAATCTTAACTTGAGACCAATTAGACACATGACAATATTTGATTTGCCAATCATTATGTCATATTATGCACTTGACATTTGTTAACAAATATAAGTTGCTTGTAACTTTGCCCTCACTTTGTGACAAACTTAGTAAGGCCGAGTAGTCCACTTCTCGTAATTATCAAGAAAAGTTAAGGTTAAAATGGTCATTTTTCTAAAAAATTAATGGGGGCAATTGCCCTTACTTGCCCTAGAATGTGTCTGCTATTGAGATCAGGTTAATGTTTGGTGGTGTCACATGTCACTTTTTGTCAACAATTTGGATGAAAGTAAGGAATCAGGCCAAATTGAGAAAAATAAGATAGTTTAAGGACTAAATTGAGCAAAAAGAAAAGTTTTACCCAAAAAAATGTTCACCAGAAACTAAAATAAATGAGTTCATAATGAGGTATATTATTTTTCTTAACATCAATAAAAAAAAGAAATGATAAATATGGGATGTAAACATTGTAGTAAAACTAATACACGAGAACCTAAACCACCAGATAAAAATTTGAGAGATCAAATTTATTAGATTATATTTTTTGCCTTCTTTGTTTCCTTTAAAATGGAGGGATCCATCAAGGAGTTTTGAATCCTTAAAAAAAAAAGAAAAGAAAAGAAAAGAAAAAGAGCAGCAAAAGTAAGATTTTGTACTTGGGGATTGTTTTATCCTTCATGGGCCCAAGGTATATGCATGTTTCAATAACTTTGTATGTAGATCTTGTTTAATTTCTCAAAAACGATATTATCCAAACGTGCTTCATTTTTGTAAAATAGTGTACCAGCGATTTAGCAATTTTAACAAATTTGATTTTTTGGGTTGGATGGAAGTTAATCTCTAATCAACTTTATTTGAGAAAAAAGGGTGTAGGAAGGAACACACTTTGGTATAGCTAGAATTTTCCAAAAAGATGAACATGAAGCAAACATAATATACATTGTGGGAACATAGTACGTAAATAAACCCTCAAATTTCTCACACAGGATGGGCAGGTTTCATAATCAATGTTTTGAATCACAGACAACTCAGTTTAAATTAAATAATCCTTTTATTAAATTTGCATTTTTTATTTTTATTTTTTGGGTTTGGTGTGGTTTTTCTATCATTTTCTTATGATTTGGGTGCCACTTGATTGACCCAAAGAACTATTTAACATATAAATAAGAGAAAACCAAATGCGCTAATAATGGTGATTGCTGTGTTTGGTTTCAAAAATCTTAATTTTATATCTAACTCAACAAATAAATAAGTCAAATAGCTAACATAGATGAATATGTTTTTACAAGAATAACTAAACTAATATGTAACAATTTTAACACAATAATTTATATAGCAATTCTAATTTATATATCCATTTCATCACTTACTATGTGATTCTTTTTCACCTTTTACTGTAGAATGCATATTCTACTTGAATATTAATTCTTGTTTATCACTTACTATTGTTAATACAACTTTGTTAATAATGTAAATTATTTTATGGTGTAATCCATTCAACAACTTTTATAATCCAAGATTTAGAACTATCAAAGTAAGATACTTGGAAATCACTATTAGATAAAACTTTGGAGCAAAAGATATGGAACCATAATCCTATAAAATCTCTAATTAATATATTGCCATATCACGTGGGTCATTGTAACAACTAAATAATTAATTTAGTCTTACAAATAAATTACATATGCCTAATTAAGTTAAAGGTATATTTTAGTATATTTTTTATTGTGCATTCATAAATGGGATATGACTACTTACCTATTGGATATTAATGTACATAATAACAACATAATTTCACGTAACTTTGGCTTTGTAGATGACCAAATATGGACAAGAGGTAGATGTAAAACACAAGACTTAAAAGGCCCGTTCGGGGGGCCAAAATTGTGAAATGACCACTGAAACTATCGAAACTTGGCATAGGCAGCTTGCTCAAGCCTAAATAGACTCATAGGAACAAACGGAAGCTCAATTGGATTTCCGGTTAGAAAATTAGAAGGAAAATTGTAAAACACAAAACTTAAAAGGCTCGTTCGGGGGGCGAAATTGCGAAATGACCACCAAAACCGCCGAAACTTGGCACGAGCAGCTTGCTCAAACCTAAATAGACTTGTAGGAATAAATGGAACCACGATTGGATTTCCGGTTAGAAAATTATAAGGAAAATTATAAAACACAAGACTTAAAAGGACTGTTTGAGGGTCGAAATTGCGAAATGACCACCGAAACTGTCGAAACTTGGCATGGGCAGCTTGCTTAAGCCTAAATAGACTTTTAGGAACAAATGGGACCTCAATTGGATTTCTGATTAAAAAAATTAGAAGGAAAATTGTAAAACAAAAGACTTAAAAGGCCCATTCGGGAGGTGAATTGTGAAATGACCATCGAAACCACCGAAACTTGGCACGGGCAGCTTGCTCAAGGTTAAATAGACTTGTAAGAACAAATGGGATCTCAATTGGATTGCCATTTAGAAAATTGGAAGCAAAATTGTAAAACACAAGACTTAAATAGCCTGTTTGGGGGGCCAAATTGCGAAATGACCACCGAAATCGTCGAAACTTGGCACAGGCAGCTTGCTCAAGCCTGAATAGACTTGTGTGAACAAACGAGATCTCAATTGGATTTCTGATTAGAAAATTAGAAGGAAAATTGTAAAACACAAGACTTAAAAGGCCCGTTTGGGGAGCAAAATTGCGAAATGACCACCGAAATCGGCGAAACTTAGCACGGGCAGCTTGGTCAAGACTAAATAAACTTGTATGAGCAAACGGCACCCCGATTGGACTTCCTGTTACAAAATTAAAATTAAAATCAAAATTGTGAAATTCATACCAAGTTCTTTTTTTTATTTTTTTTATTTTATTTTTGTCAATCTGATATTGTTTTTTCTTTTTCATGTGACAGATTGGCAGTGGTGGAAAATAGTTCGGGCTGCATCTGAAGATTTGATTTTGTATTTTTGGAAATATTTTGACATAGGATTTTGATAAATGACTTATAGGTTAGATGTTTAGCATCAAAATAATTGATTTTTTGTTTTTGCAAACATTTTGACATGGGATTTTGGTCAATGACTTGTTGGTTAGATGTTTAGCATCAAAATATTTGATTTTGTATTTTTGAAAATATTTTGACATAGGATTTGGCAATGGATTTGTGGGTTTGACGTTAATAGTCTATGAGTACTTTGGTATAAATGTTTCAAATTGTTAGAGAATTGTAATTATGTTTATTGGGATGTTTAATAGCTATTAATTTTAAATTATTATGAATGTCTTGCACAGGTGTATTACTTTTACATTGCATTTGTATATATATTGTGTAGAGAAAAACATGTGTTTTGGATTATTTTGAACAAGAAAATAATTAAAATCAAAATTTGTTCAGTGAATTTTTAGTGACAGGTGATATTTTGGTCGCTGTTAATATATTTGGCGACAAGATATTGTTTTTGTTTCTGAAAGTTAGTGGCTATTTCCAGAACTTTTAGCAACCAAAGCTTAGTTGTCGCTAAAAAGTTGATTTTTAATAACCAAATTAGTTTTGTTGCTAAATAGTACTTTTGGCGACGAATTTATTTGTCGCTAAAATTACATAGCTTATCCAAATCTTAATCTTTTAGCGACAAATTATAATTTTACAGCGACAAAATATATCCTTTTGACGACCAATTTTGCTTGTCACTAAATGTCTACATACGGTGACAATTTATGTTTGGTCGCCAATACTTTTAGTGACAGGCCTTTGGTGACCAATTGAGTACTTGTTGCTGATTCTTTTGGCACTAAATTTGTTCTTTTGGCAACCAATTTTTTTGGTCGCCAAATGTGCTTTTTGTTGTAGTGACGACTTTCGGTGGTTTGGTATAGCCACCTGACTATGTTTGCGATTCCTAGGAGATCAACTGAGATGGTGAAAACTAGAGTTCGAATGGTCGAGGCCTAAAACGTGAAGGTTCAGAATTTTCGAGACTAAAGTCTGGTTTAAATACCTAGGGGTGTATCCTTGGCTTCAAATCTATATGGCAGCCCCATAGGTTGAGGTAGTTTGTATGTGCCTCAATTTTGGATACTGAACCAACCTAGTCTGTCACCCTGTTGGAGAATAGGGAAAGTTACAAATATAGCCAGGGAGAAAAGTAGTACTTGTGGTTTGGAAACACAACCAAGAAGAAGAGGAGGATCCACAGCAGCATGAGGTGAGTCATCGCCAATTGCCCCTGGCAGGTATTTTCTAAGGCACCACTTTCTTGCTGCTACATCATAGTTGTTACCTATTACATCTATCGCATTACATATAGAATTTATTGCATGCATCTATTACATCATACCATTTTATCACATGCGTCCTTTCTATGTTAAGCTTAGTTTGGCATGTGCTTATATATTTCCCTCGTTGAAACATGGTTTTGTCATGTGTAAGTACCCATGATGTGCTGAGGCCAGTATTGAGGGTGTCGGCACCTTTTGTGTGTTAGACATGGTCTATTTTGTGTCCATGCCCTTTCTAGGTAAGACGTCGTTTGGCTTGCGCTCCTTATTCACTATATCCATTGCATCCATTGCATTGTACTTTGTTTTGTTGCATTCAACATTTAGGATCATTATCTTTTCCTAGCAGATCATTCCTCACTTATATCATATCACCCAATTACTTGTACACTTTCTCTTTCTACGAAAAACATAGTTTTGCATGTGCTCGCACCCTTTTCACGTTAAAACATGGTTCTGTTATGTGTAAGCATCCATGCTGCGCTGAGGCCAGTATTGAGGATATAGGCACTCAGCCTGTGTTAGGCGTCGTTTGGCTGTGCCCACTTCTTTTCTATATAAAACGTAGTTCGATTTTGCATCTCCATCCCTTTATGGTATTTGTGTGGTTTAGCATTGCTTGTGGTTTGATTATATTATTGCATGGCACTGCATATCATTTATATTATTTCGTTATATTGTGTATCATTTTGCATCATGCCTCCTGAACTATGCTGGTTTGATTTCTTGCAAAGGGATACGTAGGCAACCCTCTGGTTCAACCAATTGCATCTGCATGTTGTTTGTTTGCCCAAGTCTTACGGCCTTATCAAAATGGGTCGTCTTCGGGGTTTGACATTCACTCACGTCATTTCATGACTTCGAGCTCTGTCAAAGATGAGCAACTGTAGACATCCTATTTTTGACCGCCCTTAAGGCTTGGGCGTCACTGATTGATCACTCGATGATGAAGGTTATGCTATGCAAATGTTCGATTTCTCCAGCAAAAAGAGCACTAAATCCCAACCTGTAACACGTCCCGCGGGGGACCTCGCTACAGTTCGGACTCGATTCGTGTCGGTTCTTAATCTTGAACCAAAGAGTCCAAATCCGACAAATCGTTTTGAGAAAAAACAGATTTTGAAAGAAGTGCCAAACATGGACTGCTTTGCCAGATACAGAGTCACCACCTAGATATTTTTTATGGGGGAATTTAGGAAACCCTAACTCGGTGCCAAAGGCCACATGTCCGTCATTACCAAAGTTGCCTCGGCTCGGGAGCTTGGGTACGATTGGGGAAGGTCAGCTATGAGCACCCCCTCTCGCCCGATCCAAAGATCGGCCTCTACTAACCGTGATATCTTATTTTGAAAACGTTATGTGTTCTTATTCTGATTATTTAGCTAGAATTACTATGTGATGCGCACAGCAAAACAAGTATAGACTAGATTGCCTAATTTGGAACAAAACATTGCATATCCGTTTGTTTGGGAAACGCTTTGGAATTTGCTACTCGCAAGTAGGCTAAAATACGGGTTTCAACAAGCTGTTCCAACTCAAACAATCCAACCTTCACCCACAGGCATTCAGGCAGCTATATCACATAAGCATCTAGCCACATGGTAAGCATGCTGTCATGTTAACATTTACACTCGTGCGAGATGCTAAAGCATAAAATACTTACAAAGTACTCCGTGCCAAAAAAATAAACTAGTTAGCAAACATGCGTGACCCTAGTTCATGTAAAAGTGGCTAATGCAACAATGTCATTAGAGTAGGCTCGACTAATCTAGGGATGACATATGAAAATGCACAGATAGCACGTATTCAATTTGGAATTGAAATACTTATGCAGTTAGCATGATGCGCCGAGCCCGGTGCATGCAATACTGATGAATGATGCACACATGCATAGCATAAGGATGCTAAAATAAATATGCCCTAATACTAACCATCGAAGCAGGTAAGTAAAAGGGAAGAAAGAAGTGGGGGTTGGAAGACACGCACACACGCACCTACACTTATTACAAATTTGCCCTCGCTCGGAGAGGCCGAAAGAATAATACAATTTAACTAACTACCAAGCTAATTAAATAATTACAGACCACCTAATTAATTAAGCAAATTAATTAATCTAATTCAAGCAATAAACAGCCTCGGGAAGAGGGTCCGATGTGATGCGTGCCCGATTCTGCTCGGAAGTCACTGCCATGCACAAGCTGCCTCTGCTTTGACTGTTCTGCTCCTCTGAAAATTGCACAACTCCCAAGGTATGCTCTCTCGACACTGTGAAACACCACTGGCTGGGAGGGATGGCCACCGGCCATGTATGATGGTCACCGGCCACCAATTCATCCATCGGCCAACAATGGATGGCCGGTCGGCACTTTATATGGCCGGTCGGCCAAAACTCCCTGCAGAACCTGCAGTTGACAGCAGCGGAGGACAAAGCATAGCATGACAATGCATTTCAAGCTATGTATGCACCAACCACACCCCTTATCATGTGAATGACTCAAATGAGGATGGGCCTCGATTCTCGGACCATCAATCACGCATTTCCATGCATGATGGCCTAAAGAATCAAGTGTGCATCTTGATATGGAATGCAATGCACATAAACAAACCAATGGAACTCAACCTCTATCACAAACACTTCAAGAGGCCAAGCATGCATGCAAATGGAATGCAACCTAGACATGGAGGCTAAGTATGCAAAGTGAGCATGCAAGGCGTGCAACAATCATGTTAGTGACAAACATGCAACAACATGTAAAGTAGACTAAGCATGGGAACAATGCAAAGTAACTTGACCAATGAAATGCGTGCCAAATGCATCATGATTTCAAGCAAGTAATAACACGTAATAGGCCAAATATGCAACAATGCACAAGGCAAGCATGCTATAACATGAAAATGATGGTCTTAAACTGATTTAGGCAGCCCTAACTAGGCCCAAAACAGCGGCCAATAACTAAGAAAATGGAGCCAAATACACATACGAGCATGCATATAAACATGGTTCATCACTTAGGCACAAAGAGCAACCCTCAAGTGTACTTAAGAGGATGCAAACATGGATGCAAGGCATACATTATAAGCTCTAAAATAACATGGTAAGAGGTTCCAAACCATTGAAATAATGCAAATAACGCATGCTCATGGTTCATGCACTTAAAGCTCACAAGCCAAGAATACAAAGGGGCTATACTAAGCATGCCATGGTCGACCAAAACGACCAAAAACAGAACTTGAGCATACCAAAAAAAACACAAAACCTTTACAAAGCTAGGCCTAAAACATGCTTGAACAAGGGTCAAAGCCTAGGTGCATGTTAAGGCTAAATGATGACATTACAGGACATGTATGCAAGGCATGCAAGGTGTGTCCAAACCAACTCAACTCAATGCTATTTCATGGCATAATAAGCATAAAAATCAGTTAAGGCATGGCCAACATGAACCTAGACTAAGTGCTCCCTCAAGAGGCAAAAAGTGCCCTTTTTAAGGACAACAAGGAGAGGGGGTGGCCCTCTCCTTCCTAGGACCTCAAGGCACCATCCTCACCTCTGAAATCCCTCAAGATTTCAGTGGTGAGGAGGCCCAAACACTATGGTCCCGGAGCTCACACAAAATGGCACAAAATGGAGCCTTACAAGGCTTAAGAAGGGTCAAACAACCCCAAAACTTAAAGCAACCTTAACCAACTATTTAGAGCACCAAAAAATAGAAATTTTATATGTTATACACTAAGCTCAAAAATAGTTGCAAGGTAGGTAAAAATACAATGCAAAAATGGAGAATAAAGGGACAAACTTCTTACCCTTGAAGATCCTCTTCACCAATGGAGTTCCAGCAGCTTCTTTGGGTTGAAATCAGTCTAAAACCTCCAAAAGCAACCCTCAAAGGCCTCAGCTCCAAGGGATGGTGTGATGGTGGGTGTTTGTGTACAAAACCAAGGCAAAACACACACAAAATACACAAAGAGAGGGAGATATAGAGATAAGATATATGCAAACCCTAACCCTAGAACTCAAACCCTAAAAGAGCTGTCTAAAATGTCTAACCCCTCACAAGAGAGAAGACCCTCTCTTTTTATAGAGCTTTAGTCTTGTAAGCTTACAAGACAAGCTTCTAAAGAGAGAGATCCCTCCATACACGTGTATGGAGGGGAGCCAAGTGCATGCCAGCTGCCCAAAAATATCTGTAAAAGCAGATGTACAGTAGCCGGCCGGCCAAAGATGCAATTGACCAAAAAAAGATAGCCGGTCGGCCATCTACAGTGCCGGCCGGCCAAACATTTGGCCGGTGGCAACAAAACACAGCCGGTGGCCTCAAGCCATGGCCGGTGGAGTGTGGGGATGTCCCAAAAACCATTCCCTGCCCCTTAAAGGCAAAACACAAGTGTTTGGTGTCAAACCAAATCACAAAACAATCGAGTCGAGAGGTCCTGAGACTAGGCGCGTTGCCAAGGCCTCTGGGAACTCAAGACGAACACAAACATGGATGATCACCGAGTGTTCAAGCGGTGACGTCCAAGTCTTGAGGACGGTCAAAAATGGGGTGCCTACATAACCTTACACTCCATTTTGGACCAAAACTATTTTGACCAAAACTATTTTAGACCTTAAAACCCTCTTTTTCAAAATATTTTTGAAAATGTTTCTACGATGTTCCGAGGCTTGCATTTCATTTAAAAAATTACACTTTTCGATAAATCGAGTAAGGACAAAGTGGAGATAAATGAAAGGGAGGTGAGCTCTTTGAATTTTTTTTTTAAAACCTCTTATTTATAGGTTTGGAGTTGAAGAAAATATGAGGGGAGGGAAAAAACCTAGTTAGGGGAGAAGTTGGGCATGAAACCGTTAAGGGAGAACTGAGCAGCCATCACTAAATCAGGCCTATCTTTTTGTACACTTTGACTTTAGATGTGAGGCCACCACCATTGTTAAATGGACTTCTGGGGCTTCAATTTAGACTTAAGAATCTCCTAAAGTTGAGTCCGGATGAGGGAGATATGGCTGTTTGAAGTTAGGCATCATTCTGATTAAGCTAGAAATGAGCAACCTTCAATAAAATAAGCATATCTTGTTGCACACTTGAAATTTAGATGTGAGACTACAACCATTGGAAAGTAGACTTCCGGGGCTTCAATTTAGACTCAAGAATGACCTAAAACCAAGTCCGTATGAAGGAGATATGTCCATTTAAAATCGGGCCTAGAAGCAGATTTTTTGTGGCCGGCAGGACACCATTGCTGGCCGACAATGCACACTTCTGGCCGGCCGGCCACCTGCTGGCCACTAGTGTAAAACCCAGATATTTTTTCCAACTGTTTCCACAAAGCTCCACCTGTTCTTTTTTAGATATTTTCGACCTAAGGCTCATTTTTTCTATATATAGAGGACCTCTCTTCTTGCTTTCAAGGTTAGAAACATTTAGGAATGAGGAAATAATTTTGGAAAAATCCTCTCTCTTTACAATTCTCTCTCTCTTGCAACTTGCATAGCTTATGCCCAAACACTCTAAACCAAACCTTCAGAACTTCTTGCTGAGATGATTTGAGCTTGAATTTGAGCTATTGAAACACTTGAGAGTGTGAAATTAGTGATTTATGGCTTAAGGGTTCATTCCTCTTCAAGAGGTATACCTTCTCTTGCTTTTGTACCATCTTTGCACTACTTCTTTTCTATCTTTTCTTGTTGCTTTTGAAGTGTTTTTCCACTGTTTTTATGGGGTGAAGCTTATGGTTTAAGGCTATTAAAGGTAGAGGGGTTAATCACCTTTCTTTGAAACTTGTTATCTAAGCCTTTCCACTTGTGTTTCCCATCTCTTTATCAACTTTTTAAAAGCTTTTTACCACTGATTTTCAGAGGTTTTTAGAGGCTAAAAAATGGTTTTGAAGTCTCAAAAATGGAGGGGTTAGCTATCCTCCTTTGACTTGTTGACTTGCTTAAATTGCTCCATGTTTTAGCTTATTATTTTAGCTACTTTTGTCTTCATTCCGGCACATTTTTGTACTATTTTTGGGCATAAAAACTATGTATTTTTTGGATGAAACTTGGGTTCTAAGGCTATTAAAGGTTGAGGGGTGGTTCACCCTTCTTTGCACCTTGTTTTGAAAGTCTTTTCCTTTGTGTTTCCCATTTTTGCACTATCTTTTTTTAAGCTTTTAAATACTGATTTTTAGAGTTATTTCAGTGGCCAAAATCATGTTTTGAATCCCTCCTTGTGTTTTGCTTACTAGCTTAGCTTGTGCTATGTTTTAACTTATTAATCTAGCTATTTTTGTCTTAATTCCAACGTATTTTAGGACTTATTTTAGACTGTTTTAACACTATTTTTGGTTGATATTTGCATTTGAGCTTTGTTTTACATGCATGTAGTGTAATTTTCCTCATGAGCTTGGTGTTTTAAGCCTTAGACAGTATCTTATTTGAGTTCATAGCATTTATTTATATTTTTCTCACTCATTTTCAGCACTAATAATCTTTGAAAACTCCCTCCTTTCTTGACTTTTTGGTTTGCTTTGAAAGTGGTTCAAACTACTTGTTTGTTGACAGCATGAGATTGAGGTGTCATGCTTAATGGTTTAATCCCTTCGGGGGTTCATTCCCAACGGTATGATGTCTTTTTCATGCCTAAAACAACTCTTAGTTTGAGCCTTCTTTCCATTAGAGGACTTAATCTCACCTTTTGGACTCAATTGATTAAAGGATGGAAAGATAACTAAAATGGAGTAACTAAACCTTGGAAGTAAAAGTGAGCAAGATAATAATTTGGTTGTGTTCAATCAGACGTTAATTGAATACATGGAAATTTGAACCATTTCATACCCATTAGTGATAAAATGATTCAAGGTTCCAAGGTCACCACTTTCCTTGATCATTCATAAAAGGGAGGAGGTTTGTGTCTTGTTTTGCATTTATTGGACTTGCACACTTGGTTTCACAAGCCATCACGCAATGAAATTGCATCCATTGATGGTTTGTGAATCGAACTTGCTACTCCTTTGATTTGTTCATAAAAGGAGGGGTGAGTGGTGCAAACAAACCCTTGAAATACCCTGTATATGCTCTGTTTGTCCTCTGTTGCAGCAAGATGAACTTGTGCAGCAGTGGCCGGCAGGCCATTTTCCATGGCCGACAGGTGGTCGGCCGACCATCACTGGTGGCCGGCAACCTTTATCACTGGCCGGCCGGCCACTGATGCAAAATTGAGCAGTGTGTTGGTAAGATGGAGCAGAGTTATTCTGAAAGTAAGCAACAGTGTTGGTGTTTAACTGTGCAAACAGAGGCATTCAAAAGCAAAACTGTGGTCTTTTCGAGTGGAAACCAAGCATGCGCATAAACATCCCTCGTTTCCCGAGGCATAGTAGTTAGTTGTTTAGTTTAATTACTTATTTTAATTGCACTTGCACTGTAATTATTTAATTTGTTAGTTAACTAGTTAGTTAATTCAAGTGTTGTAATAATTAGTTAAGTAGCTTTAGCTTAATTAGTAGGCTACTTAGCTAGTTTATTCATTTCAGTTTGTAATAGTTAGCTTAATTAGCTTTAGCTTTAATTAGTAGGCTAGTTAGCTAGTTTTTTCATTCGGACTTTCCTTCGTGAGAGCGCAATGTAATAATATGTATGTCTTCCAACCCCATGTCTTTCTCCCTTTTATTTACTAGCTTATGATGATTAGATTAGGGACATCATGTTTTGTTTAGCATTACTTATGCTTGCATCCACTTGTATTGCATTCATCGAGGCTCGGTTCATCATTCTAACTGCATTGTTAGTTCAATACTTCTTTGAATACATGCTTAGACCGCATGCTATCAAATTGATTCATATGCCATATTATTAGTCGAGCCTATTAATTGCATATTGCATATGTTACATTAGTCATATTACATAAGTTAGGAATCATGCATTTTTCTAACTCATTTATCTTTTTTGGCTTAGAGTACTAGGTGAGCCTTTACTAGTTTTAGCAGAATTGCACGAATGTGATTGTTGCCATGTTTAGCATGCTTGCCACGAGGTTAATTGCTTAAGTGCTAGAAACTGCTTGAATGCCTGTGGATGCAGGCTTACTGCTTGAATTGGAATAATTCGAGTAAATATTCATATGTGATCACTTTTTAAAGTGGTACATATTTCGAAACAATTTTGCAAAGTTAGTCTATACTCGTGTATGTGCGCATCACATAGTATACTAGACTAATCAACCGAAACAAGAGCATATAATGTTGATAAAAATTATATCATGATTAGTAGAGGCCGATCTTTGATCGGGCGAGTGGGGGTGCTCAATTCATGACATTCCCCTCTCATACCTAAGTTCCCGAGCCGAGACAATCTTGGTGATAACGGACACGTGGCCTTTGGCACGAGTCATGGGTTTAATAGATTTCCCCAAAAACGACAAATATTGAGGTGGCGACTCTGTATCTAGCAAAGCTATCCATTCTTGGCATTTTTGATTAAAAATCAATTTTTCCAAAGATTTGCCAGATTTGGACTCTTTGGTGTTTATCAATTTCACATTACAATTGTGAGATTAAATTCAAAACCGCAGGAGTCCGAACAATAGAGCTTATATTTTGAACTTTCGAAAGGCGCACGAAAAAGTCGAGCTACAGTTTCTGGTGACTCTGCTAGGGATTTTAGAGAACTTGACTTGAAATTCATAGTATGAAATTTTATCTACATTTATATGTTTCTTTGCATTGCATTTGCATTGGTGCGCCTAAGTCACTGTGTTTGCCATCTGCTATTCCTGGACGGTTTGCCGGAGGCTTGCATGAAAAGCTTACCAAAAGGCTAACCGGTCGCGGGCTCTATCACGATAGGAACACAACCCTTGGATCCTGACTACTGCTGTACCGTTTGATCCTCCTTTCACTTCTCGGTGTTAGGTGTGAGAGGTATATTAGGTAGTCTTGCTAAGGTACCCTTTTTGACCAATCAGCCTAGCTACATCTAGTAAAGCTATAGTGACTGTTCCAACTTAGGACAAGATACTCTCCCATATATAGGATGATGTGATACCGCTTGTTTGAGTAGTAAAGCTGTAGATCACTCTAAAGCTAGGACAGGGAAACCCTAAACCTCTCATAGGGATGTTTTGAGTGCTTTTGTGCAAAATGTGAACTTATGATGCAATCCTCGAAGAGTCTTAAATATTGAGGTGATTCCTTTCAAACTTGAAGATCATATTAGAATCAGATTTGGGTCGAAATCTAGGGGTTTGTGTTTGATATGGGTGAATTTTCAGCAAAACCAGAGCCAGGGCCAAGAATTGTATCTTACACTGTTTTGACCAGCATATCTGGTATCTCGATCTGATGGAGCATTTGTTTTTAATGCTAGGTTTGTCTGAGCCAGAGAAGTAGCAGTACCTGCCTTAACCCATCATAGTCCATCTGACCCCCAAAAACCTAACTCAAAAAAGATCCAGCCAATGCCAAAAGATCAATTCTAAAAAAAAAAAGCCCAATCCAATCAAACCCATCTAGACCAATCCAGTTCAAATCCATCAAGTATAACCGGGTCAAAATCAGTTAGCTCTCAGCTTACACCCATCTATTTATGCAGGATGAGACGAATGTTGAAATGCAACGCCCATCTGGGGCATCTACTACACTTCCAGTCCCAGGCCCCTAGCCGAACCTTGATCCACCTCCGCCAGCTGAGGATTTGCAAGGTCCGGATCCCCGAGAAGGGTTGGATTAAGCTCGAGTTTTCAGACCCCTGGTGCAGTCTAATAAGGGGCTTTATTCCCTTGATATTAATGACCTCAACCCGACCTTGGTAAAAATTGCTAATCTTGAGAAGCAATTCAAAAAGGCACAGGGAATTAACTCAATTCTTAACATTAAGGATGGGTACACCGAGGCTGCCATAAGACTCCCAGACAGATTCAAAATGCCACACATTGACCGTTTCGACGGGTCTGGAGATCCTATGGTACATATCCGGCTTTTCTTGGACGTCTTGAAACCGATGGGTCTGACTAAGCCGCAGAAACTCTCTTTGTATGGAAGAATCCTGTCGGGTATAGCAGCCACTTGGTACGCCAAGTTAGAGGATACAGTGAAGCAGAACTGGGAAGAATTGGCTGAGACATTTGTCAATCACTATTCTTACAATACCCAACTTGAAATGACCAATCAAGAGCTTGAAACAACCCACCAGAATCCTACAGAGTCTTTTGTGGAATTTATTGCAAAGTGGAGAGCAAAGATAGCACAGATGACAGATCACCCTTCTGAGAGGGATCAAGTGCGGATAGTGGTACAGAACCTTGAGCTAATATGTTGCAGAAGCTAATAGTTGTTCCACTATTCACTTTCAAAACTTTGCATGAATTAGGGGTTTAGATTGAAAGTGCATTTAACAGATGGATTATTCCTAGAACAAGTGAACCAACAAGAAGGGTGTTTTCCGAGAATTCCAATGCTAGCAATAGCACAATTCCCAAACCCACTGAATTCAATACCGTTGCCGTCACTCCCAAAACTGCCGACCCATTTGCCAATCTAAGCCCACAAACGACCAGCCAAACCCGAGCTCAAGACAGAACTTTCACCCCCCTCTATCCTCTATATGAGCTTACCCAGTGCACTAAAAATCCTGATGGAAAAAAGGTATCTCAAAGCCCTTGATCACCAACCTCTTCTTGACCCACTCCCTACTAGACATAACCCCACCAAATACTGTGTGTATCATCAGCAACGCGGTCATGGCACCGATCGTTGCTACCGCCTTCGTCATGAGGTTCAGAATCTCATCAATAACCAGATAATAACTCCACCTCAAGACCCCAATATTACCACCAATCCACTTCCCATCCTTGACCAAGTACCTTCTCCTCACCTCAACCTCATCCATACACTGCCATCTACCTTCAATCCCAGCATATACATCACCCGGCCCATTTACCCAAGCATGAGGTGTTCATTCATAAAGTACTAATTTGTGCATGATGGATGCACCCAATCTGGTTTGGGTACGCCGAGAGCGCGAAATGGCCCAACCCACTACTGCTGAGATGTTCGGAATGATTGAAGACCTTCAAGGAACGATGACAGATTTAACATTTGGGGTTTCGATCCCGTCAAAAAGCTTCCCAATCTTAGGGCGAGCTACAGTTGAAGAGGGCCAACCTGAAACTATCTCAAGTCTAGGTGATGACAGATCAACAACAAATAGGCCTCGCTTCGATATAGCCACCCAATTTCTTGGCCAAACAGAAGCAAGTGGCAAGAACAAAGCCGGGACAAGTATTGACCCTTATACGCAACTTCGGTGGGCTATTAAGACTTTGAAGGTCAAAGGGTTAAACAAACAGCAAGTGCTTACAGTTGTTGCAAAAACTGTGGATTACACTTTTGTCACTCGGGATAAAAGCATTTTGAATCAGGGGGCAAACAATGAAAATGGATGCTTTACCCGAAACATCCATCCTAATTCCAGTCCCAAGCCTATGAATACCCGATCAACAATCGCCAACCCCTTTGCCAATATTTCTAAACCGAATGCTTCATTTTCTAAAAAATGAACCTTCGCCCAACTCCATATGAGCCTAACCTGTGCATTGAAGGTACTGATGGAGAAAGGGTATCTCAAACCGCTCAATCCTCGACCTCTCCCTAATCCTCTCCCACCTACACACGACTCTACCTAATATTGTGCATTTCATCCGCAGTACGGTCACCATACTGACTGTTGCTTTCGCCTTCACCACGAAATTCAAGACTTGACTGACAAAAAGGTCATCACCGCACCTGAAAATCCCAAAGCTGTCAATAACCCTCTCCCTGACCGCAATAGATTGCCATTCCATAACATAAAACCCATACACAGCTTGCCACCAACCAACCATTACCCTAGCCAACACATTGTACCTGCCAATGAGCCCAAACCCATTGTGTTCATTCCTGAACCTTCTGATTCTAATCTGAGTAAAAGGAACAAAATCTTTGGAGAGATGGAAAGTTTACTCGATCTTGGTGAGTTCAAGCTTGATGAAGCAGTGATGCCAGTATTGGTGGTTGGAATGATGAACCTCAGTCTCAGTTAGGGTAATTGTCGAAAGCACTGGGAAAGGACCTTCTGAACTAGGGACATGGTGTGAAACAACAATTGTTCCGGTCAAGAAGATGTGTGGGGACAACTTAATTATGAGATTCAATCTGTGAGACCCGATTTGAAAGTCGGAAATCAATCTTTCTAGGTGTGGATGTCTATTGCTGAATTAAAGGCAGGTCTGGACCTTCCCGTGGGCTACTCGAAGTTGTTTTTGAAATTCTGCAGATGGACTTGAAGAAGGAAAACCCTTTTTTGTCTAAATAATGCTTATTTTGTTTTGAGTTATGTCATGTAAATATATGTTGTGAGTTTTATTTTCTTTGTCTTTTCTTGCGTTGTCACATCAGTTGAGTTTTTTCCTTTGAGTCGCTTTCGTGTATCCTCAGATCTTCATCTTTATAAGAAAGTGGGAGTCAAGTTTCTGATCATTTTATTGTGCCTATAGTGATGCATGGGTGACCTTTTATAAATAAAAAAAGGGCTTTGAATTTGTTTTTGAATTTGTTTTTTGAATGAGATTCTGTTAATAAGCTCGAGTATTGAGAAGGATCCCTTGAATGGTTTGAGTGAATTCTAACTTATCGGCACAAAGTCATTCATGATTTCAAAAATTTTAAGCTGTTTCTTTTGCAAAACTTACGAAGATAGGTTTAGAATTGTGCGCAGTATTTTACATTGTCCTGAGGATTCTCCTCGCCGTTAGGCGATCATTTTGGCAAGTACAAGGCGGCTTTTAGACCTCACAAATCATAGAATTTCTCCCTAGTGTTTCCATTATTTCAAAAAGAAAAATGACGAAAAAGAAGAAAAGAAAAGAAAAAAAGAAAAGAAAAAAGAAAAAAGAAGTCAACCATCAAGCCAGGGGCATTCATTGGAATGAAATCCAATCACCTATGATCCATTAGAATGAAATCCAATCAACTGTGAGGAAAAGAACTTCTATCTGAATTCAGGGAAGCCAATGCAAAAAGGTGCCACGTTGCGAGAAGAACCAACTTTGCAAATAGAGCAAGAGAAAAGAAGAAGGCATGCATAAAAGAATGGAGAACCAAGTTCAAATCAAGGCGAAACCAGTTCCAGCGTTGAAGTAAGAATGACCATTGATCAAATTCACTACAAATGTTGTAACTTTATCCTTATGAGGCTCGCTAAGCCGAAAACCTGAAAGGGTGACTTAAGCAAAAGTTAGAGCATGAAAAATGAGAAATCAAAAAATATAGCTCGCAAGGTTGAAAACCTCGAAAGGGAAACTTTGGCAAAAGTTAGAGTGCAAAAGAAGAGTGTTAACACCCGAGTGAACCTCAGCCATGAACTACGTTGACCTGATTCCCATTATTAGGATACGTAGGCAACTTCATCCTGAAGTTCGGTCTTAACCATATCTATCTCGACTTAATCATCTTGCCTGATTCACGTCGTCAGCTTCACATCAATCCATGAGCTACATCGACTGTTGTGCATATCATATACTTGCATTGGGTAAGAAAGAACTAACTTGAATCAACAAGTGGAGCAATTTTCGATACTTGAATTTATCAGTAGAATCTCTATGTTGAGAAAAACAGGAATTGAAATTGATTTTCTAAAAGGGAGCATAAGTGATACTAGGGGCACTATGCATGATCAATTACCTTGAGTCTTTTTATGCTTTTGGGTCAGTTGTGAATTCAATTGTGTCATGCCTGATGTTGTTTCAGTCTGCGCTCTTCATTAAGTCACCATAGCGTGTCTGTCGCTCAAAAACGCTCTTCATCGAGTCACCCTAGCGAGTCTGTCGCTCAAAAGTTCAACAGAGTGGCATGGTCAAAACTCTGTACACAAGTGTTCGCTCCAAACTCAAAAACAAGTCCATGTGTGGAATTTATAAATAAACTGAGAGTGCCCATACAAGGTGAATCGCATTCATGATCATTGCAAAGTGTATATAAGGAATCTGTCACTGCTTCGGAGGGGACTGGAGTAAATTCTCAACATGTTGGAGCAAAAGAGAAGCATGAACCTGATGGGTTGACAACTGTTCTAGGATCTGATGATCCCCATCGCACGTGTCTGCATAATGTTGAAAATAGTGGCCAGTGGCTGGACACCAGAGGCAATTTTCAGTATATTTGACCAGGCCATCCATCGAACAAGGGGCTTGAACCCAACTGATGGCCAATGACTAGACACTAGGGGCAATTTTTAGTATATCTGATTGGGCCATCAATTGAACAAGGGGCATGAACCCAACCTTTCTCCCCATCTACTCAGAGCTATTTGTTGGGCACTTTCCTCTGGATTAGGGTGGGCTTACCCCAGCTTTCGAAAGTTGTCTCCTACCATTTCAAAACTTTTTTGGGATTGCCATCTTCCCTCTGATTAATACATGTGGTTTGGATTATGCCTGCATGCTTATACACTCTGGTTGAGTTAAACTGCGCGATTGGTTGCTTTTGCTCTTAACTTTGTTCTGCACTTAACAGAGTTTTGTCAAGTTGCCTTCTTTTGTGTTACATTTCAATGAGTTGTGGCAAGTTGCCCTACACTTATCTCATAAGGTACATGACACATTACTCTGAGTACTGCTCATTTCCCTCTGCATACCATGCATTTCACCTATATCGCACTGTCTAGTGCATTTTACTTTGCATCGCACTGTCTAGTGCATTTCAAATTACATCACACTGTCTAGTGTATTTCAACTTGCATCGTACTGTCTAGTGCATTTCAACTTACATCGCACTGTCTAGTGCATTTCAAATTACATCGAACTATCTAGTGCATTACATCGTACATCGCATTGTCTAATGCATTTCAACCTACATCGCACTGTCTAGTGCATTTCACTTTGCATCGCACAGTCTAGTGCATTTCAAATTGCATCGCACTATGTAGTGCATTTCAGCTTACATCACACTGTCTAGTGCATTTCACTTTGCATCGCACGGTCTAGTGCATTACAAATTACATTGCACTGTCTAGTGTATTTCTACTTACTTTGCACTGTTTAGTGCATTTCAATTTACATGGCACTATCTTGCGCACCTTGTATATTTGTATTGCACTGTTTTGCGCACCTTGTATCTTTGTATCACACTGTCTTGTGCACCTACCTCATCACACTGGCTAGTGCATTTCAATATACATCGCACTGTCTAGTGCATTTCTACATACATCGCACTGTCTAGTGCATCTCAACTTGTATCGCACTATCTTGTGCACCTGTATAACACTGTTTTGTGCATTCACCCTACACAACACTAATTTGCGCATTTACCTGTATAGCTCTGTTTTGTGCATTCAGTCTTATTCACACTATCTTGTGCACTCATTTGGTCTAGGACACCTTAAATCCTCTAAATGTACAATTCCTTTGGTGTTTGTCCTGCCCGAACGACTTCTGGTGGTTTGGTATAGCCACCTGATTGTGTTTGTGATGAGTTCCTAGGAGATCAACTGAGATGGTGGAAACTAGAGTTCGAATGGCTGAGCCCTAAAATGCGAATGTTCGGAATTTTTGAGACTAAAGTCTGGTTTAAATACCCAGGGGTGTATCATCGGCTTGAAATCTATATGGCAGCCCCATAGGTTGAGGTAGCTTGTATGCGCCTCAATTCTGGATACTGAATGATGTAGGCCAAAAAGTACCACCTTGAGGCCACTGAAGTTACATTTTTAGTCTTTCAATATTGTTTATTTAGTAGAGATGATGTGTTTTGTGCATTTGTACAGACTTGGTAGGTAACACGCAAATTCAATCAAAAAGTGCACGAAAACAGATTCTCCGAGCGAGAAGCGAAAAATCTGAGCCAGCCAGACCACCACACGTGCGGCCCACCTAGGGACGCGTGCGTGAAATTTTCAGTCTAATTTGCTAAGAGTAAAAGGAAGAAAATTAGGCTAACTTAAGGTTCAAAATTATTTCAAAAGAAAGGGAGGCTAGGGTTCTGAAAAGGTGATTTTCTCCTAAAGCTTGAAGGACACTTCCATAGGGGTTTCCTCCTCATCTTCTTCCTCTTCCCACTCCTCCATGAGTGGCTAGTCTTCTTTTCTAGGGTTTTGATGAAACCCTAGCCATGTAATAGGATTTTTCATAAGCTTTAATTATGAATTGGTTTGAATCAATGTATGGATGATTTAGAAGTTTTTAATAATTGTTTCTTTCATCTCTTCAAGTATTTTACTCTCTGTGATTGTTTAATGCTTTCCATATATTAGTTTTCTTTGTGTTTATATTCCAAGTACGAGATGAGTTATGCTACGAGAGACGGGTCGTATTGCTACCCTAGTTTAGAGCAAACGCCTTGTACTACTTGGGATGATTCGTGCTTGTACGTTGAATGCGACAACTCTTTTGATCAATATTTCAAACTTGTAGTTATGAAATATTGGGTAGTTCAAACCGAATTGCAATTATTGGCCAATGTTAAGTCTCATTCGTGTGGTCAGTGGTGAATTCTTTGTCCTAGGATTTTTCTCAAAAATTAATATCTCAAACCCTAATTTTAATTGTCAATTTAATTCTTCAATTTCATTTAATTCCTGTTTAGTCATAAAATCCATCTTATCTTTTTGATCAAAATTAATTAGGAATTTAGCGATTAAATTAGTCTAATTTCACAATTGTCCCTATGGATCGATACCTAGACTTGCCATTATTCTAAAAGAATTTGGTATAGTTTAGGGTTTATTTTTGGTGTATGTAATGACCCATCATTGAACCAACCTAGTCTGTCACCCCTGTTGGAGAATAGGAAAAGTTACAAACATAGTCAGGGAGAAAAGTAGTACCTGTGGTTTGGAAGCGCAACCAAGAAGAAGAGGAAGATCCACAACAGCATGAGGTGAGTCATCACTAATTGCCCCTGCTAGGTACTTTCTAAGGCACCACTTCCTAGCTGCTACATCATAGTTGTTACTTATTACATCTATCACATTACATATAAAATTATTGCATGCATCTATTATCACCTGCATCCTTTCCATGTTAAGCTTAGTTTGGCATGTGCTCATACATTTCCCTCGTTGAAACATGATTCTCTCATGTGTAAGTACCCATGCTGCATTGAGGCTAGTATTGAGGGTGTCAACACCTTTTCCGTGTTAGACGTGGTCTGTTTTGTGTCCATGCCCTTTCTAGGTAAGACGTAGTTTGGCTTGCGCTCCTTCTTCACTACATCTGTTGCATCCATTGCATTATACTTTGTCTTGTTGCATTCAGCATTTAGGATCATTATCTTTCCCTAGCAGATCATTCCTCACTTATATCATATCACCCAATTACTTGTATACTTTCTCTTTCCACGAAAAACATAGTTTTGCATGTGCTCGCACCCTTTTCATATTAAAACATGGTTCTGTTATGTGTAAGCAACCATGCTGCGCTGAGGCCAGTATTGAGGATGTAGGCACTTAGCCTGTGTTAGGCGTCGTTTGGCTGTGCCCACTTCTTTTCTATATAAAACGTAGTTCGATTTTGCATCTCCATCCCTTTATGGTATTTGTGTCGTTTAGCATTGCTTGTGGTTTGATTATATTATTGCATGGCACTGCATATCATTTGTATTATTTCGTTATATTGTGTATCATTTTGCATCCTGCCCCTTGAACTACGTTGGTTTGATTCCTTACAAAAGGATACGTAGACAACCCTCGGGTTCAACCAATTGCATCTGCATGTTGTTTGTTTGCCCAAGTCTTACGGCCTTATCAAAATGGGTCGTCTTCGGGCTTTGACATTCACTCACGTCATTTCATGACTTTGAGCTCTATCAAAGAGGGGCAACTGTAGACACCCAATTTTTGACCGCCCTTAAGACTTGGGCGCCACTGATTGATCACTCAATGATGAAGGTTATGCTATGCAAATGTTCGATTTCTCCAGCAAAAAGAGCTCTAAATCCCAACCTTACACCCCATTTTCGACCAAAACTATTTTGACCAAAATTATTTTAGACCTTAAAACCCCCTTTTTCAAAATATTTTTGAAAATATTTCTACGATGTTCCAAGACTCACATTTTGTTTAAAAATTACACTTTTCGTAAATCGAGTAAGGACAAAGTGGAGATAAATGAAAGAGAGGTGAACTCTTTGAAAAAAAATCTTTAAAACTTCTTATTTATAGGTTTGGAGTTGAAGAAAATAGAAGGGGAGGGAAGAAACCTAGTTGGAGGAGAAGTTGGGCATGAAACCGTTAAGGGAGAACTGAGCAGCCTTTAGGCCTATCTTTTTGTACACTCTGACTTTAGATGTGAGGCCACCACCATTGGAAAGTGGACTTTCAAGGCTTTAATTTAGACTCAAGAATGACCTAATACTGAGTCCGGACGATGAAGATATGCCTATTTGAAGTCGGGCCTAGAAGCAGATTTTTGGTGGCCGGCAGGTAGCCTGCAGATGGCTGGCCGAACACCATTGATGGCTGACAATACACACTTCTGGCCAGCCGGCCACCTGCTGGCCACTAGTGTAAAACCCATATATTTTTTCCAGTTGTTTCCACAAAGCTCTAGCTGTTCTTTTTTAGATGTTTTCGACCTAAGGCTCATTTTTTCTATATATAAAGGACCCCTCCTCTTCTTACTTTCAAGGTTAAAACATTAGGAATGAGGAAATAATTTTGGAAAAATCCTCTCTCTCTACAATTCTCTCACTCTCTCTCTCTTGTAACTTGCATAGCTTATGCCCAAACACTCTAAACCAAACCTAGAGAACTTCTTGCTGAGATGATTTGAGCTTGAATTTGAGCTATTGAAACAGTTGATAGTGTGAAATTAGTGGTTTATGGCTTAAGGGTTCATTCCTTTTCAAGAGGTATACCTTCTCTTACTTTTGTACCATCTTTGCACTACTTCTTTTCTATCTTTTCTTGCCGATTTTGAAGTGTTTTTCAACTATTTTTATGGGGTGAAGCTTGTGGTATAAGGCTATTAAAGGTAGAGGGGTTAATCACCCTTCTTTGAACCTTATTCTCTAAGCCTTTCCACTTGTGTTTCCCATCTCTTCATCAACTTTTTTTGAGCTTTTTACCACTGATTTTCAGAGGTTTTTAAAGACTAAAAAAGTGGTTTTGAAGTCTCAAAAATGGAGGGGTTAGCCACCCCTCCTTTGGCTCGTTCACTTGCTTAAATTGCTCCATGTTTTAGCTTATTATTTTAGCTACTTTTGTCTTCATTCCAGCACATTTTGTACTGTTTTTGGGCTATAAAAACGCTGTATTTTTGGGTTGAAACTTGGGTTCTAAGGCCATTAAAGGTTGAGGGGTGGTTCACCCTTCTTTGCACCTTGTTTTGAAAGCCTTTTCCTTGTGTTTCCCACTTTTGCACTATCTTTTTTTTGAGCTTATAGACACTGATTTTCAGAGTTATTTCAATGGCCAAAATCATGTTTTGAAGTTCAAATTAGGAGGGGTTAACCTCCTCTCCTTGTGTTTTGCTTACTAGCTTAGCTTGTGCTATGTTTTAGCTTATTAATCTAGCTATTTTTGTCTTAATTCCAGCATGTTTTAAGACTTTTTTTAAATTGTTTTGGCACTATTTTTGGTTAATAGTTGCATTTGAGCTTTGTTTTGCATGCTTGTAGTGTAATTGTCCTCATAAGCTTGGTGTTTTAAGCCTTAGACACCATCTTATTTGAGTTGATAGCATTTATTTAAGCTTTTCTCACTCATTTTTAGCACTAATAATCTCTGCAACCTCCCTCCTTTCTTGGCTTTTTGTTTTGCTTTGAAAGTTGTTCAAACTACTTGTTTGTTGAAATCATGAGATTGAGGTGTCATGCTTAATGGTTTAATCCCTTAGGGAGTTCATTACCAATGGTATGATGTCTTTTTCATGCCTAAAACAACTCTTAATTTGAGCCTTCTTTGCATTAGAGGACTTAGTCTCACCCTTTGGACTCAATTGATTAAAGGATGAAAAGGTAACTAAAATGGAGTAACTAAAACTTGGAAGTAAAAGTGAGCAAGATAATAATTTGGTTGTGTTCAATCGGACGTTAAGTGAACACATGGAAATTTGAACCATTTCATACTCATTAGTGATGAAATGATTCAAGGTTCCAAGGTCACCACTTTCCTTGATCATTCATGGAAGGGAGGAGGTTTGTGTCTTGTTTTGCATTTATTGAACTTGCACACTTGGTTTCACAAGTCATCATGCAATGAAATTGCATCCATTGATGATTTGTGAACCGAACTTACTACTTCTTTGATTTGTTCATGAAAAGGATGGGTGAGTTGTGCAAACAAACCCTTGAAATACCCTATATATGCTCTATTTGTCCTCTGTTGCAGCAAGATAAACCTGTGCAACAGTAGCCTGCAGGCCACTTTCCCTGGTCGGCAAGTGGCCGGTAGACCACCTTTGATGGCCAGCTGGCCATCATTGGTGGCCGACAACCTTCATCACTGGCCGGCTGGCCGGCCACTGATGCAAAATTGAGCAGTGTGTTGGTAAGGTAGAGCAGAGTTGTTCTAGAAGTGGGCAACAATGTTGGTGTTCAACTATGCAAAGATAGGCATTCAGAAACAAAACAGTGGTCTTTTCGGGTAGAAACCGAGCATGCGCATGAACATCCCTCGTTTCCCGAGGCGTAGTAGTTAGTTGTTTAGTTTAATTACTTATTTTAATTGCACTTGTGCTGTAAGTATTTAATTAATTAGTTAACTAGTTAGTTAATTCAAGTGTTGTAATAATTAGTTAAGTAGCTTAGCTTGTTTATTTATTTCGGTTTGTAATAATTAGCTTAATTAGCTTTAGCTTTAATTAGTTGGCTAGCTAGCTAGTTTATTCATTCGGACTCTCCTTCGTAAGAGCGCAATGTAATAATGTGTATATCTTCCAACCCCACGTTTTCTCCCTTTTATTTACTAGCTTATGATGGTTAGTTTAAGGACATCATGTTTTGTTTAGCATTACTCATGCTTGCATCCACTTGTATTGCATTCACCGAGGCTCGATTCATCATTCTAACTGCATTGTTAGTTCAGTACTTCTTTGAATACGTGTTTAGACCGCATGCTATCAAATTGATTCATATGCCATATTATTAGCCGAGCCTATTAATTGCATATTGCATGTGTTGCATTAGTCATATCGCCATATCGCATAAGTTAGGAATCATACATTTTTCTAACTCATTTCTCTTTTTTGGCTTGGAGTACTAGGTGAGCCTTTATTCGTTTTAGCATAATTGCACGAATGTGATTGTTGCCATGTTTAGCATGCTTGCCATGAGGCTAATTGCTTAAATGCTATAAAATGCTTGAATGCCTGTAGATGAAGGCTTATTGCTTGAATTGGAATAATTCAAGTAAATGTTCATATGCGATCACTTTTTAAAGTGGTACATATTTCGAAATAATTTTGCAAACAAATATGAATCAAATGTTCCAATTCTTACAAAGTTAGTCTATACTTATGTGTGTGCGCATCACATAGTAATGTTAGCTTAATAAACCAAAACAAGAGCATATAATATTGATAAAAATCATATCATGATTAGTAGAGGCCGATCTTTGATCGGGCGAGCGGGGGTGCTCAATTCATGACCTTCCCCTTTCGTATCTAAGTTTTCGAGCCGAGACAATCTTGGTGATGACGGACACGTGGCCTTTGACATGAGTCATGGGTTTCCTAGATTTCCCCAAAACAACAAATATTTAGGTGGCGACTTTGTATCTGGCAAAGCAATCCATTTTTGGCATTTTTGATTCAAAATTAATTTTTTAAAAGATTTGCCAGATTTGGATTCTTTGGTGTTTATCAATTTCACATTGCACTTGTGAGATTAGATTTAGAACCGCGGGAGTCCGAATTTCGAAAGGGGCACGAAAAAGTCGAGCTACAGTACTATTTGTTTCCTCACTCGCAGGGTGAGATGCTGAAGTTAAAACTTTAGAAATGATTTATTTCATGCTATATATGTTTTATTCCCTGGACTTCTAGTAATTGCCTTGCATCTTAGTTATCTTCACTTTGAAATCCAATATATAAGCTTGAGTAGTTTGAAACAGTTCTATGTTAATAATAAGCTGTCGTTGAAGAACTACTGACAAATGTGATAGCAATTGTGCTATGTGGCAATTGATTATACTATGTCGCAATGAATTCTATGGCACTATGCAGCAGAGACACTGCTATGAAAGGGCCATGTTAATGGCCAACACTTTGTCAAAATGGTCACTTTTCATGTCAATATATTTCTTTTGGTTGGTCTTAGAACTTTGTTCTTCTCATATGCTATTATTAATTTTTTATATATGGTTTAATTATGTACAACAGGTCGTTTCCTAGCTGAGCTGACAAAGCAAGTTTTGTGATATCTTGATGCAAGTAAATATCAGGTGTATTCTTCTTGAAAATGGCATGTTGAATTACTAAGCCTAAACAACAATGAAAAGGGCAATAGATATGACGGAATGACAGAGACCATTATGCCATTTTCCTCATTTTCAGTTGTTTTATTTTTCATTTTCCATTTCTTATATGAGAGATTTCTTCAAGTGATTGCTATATCTAAAATGAGTGGAAATCATTTGTGTTAAAACATTATTGTATACTGATACTTCAAGACAAATAATTTCTGGTGTAGAGTACTACCACAGGAATATGGTGGTTCATAAAGAGATCTTAAGCCTGAGAACCTACTCTTGGATTCCAAGTGCAATGTGAAGATTGTTGATTTTGGTCTGAGCAATATCATGCAGGATGGTCATTTTCTGAAAACAAGTTGTAGAAGCCCAAATTATGTTGCCCAAAGGTATGGTATCTATGGAATATAATTTAAGACAGTGAAACAAGTCAGTGAGATTTTTCAATTGAATGTTGTTTGTATTTAAAGTAACTGTTGAATTTCCAAGGTTAATAAATTCATCTATTTTCATAGGTTATATCTGGGAAATTGTATGGTGGACCTGAGGTAGATGTATGGAGTTGTGGAGCTATCTTGTATGCGTTTCTTTGTGGCACCCTTCCTTTTGATGATGAAAACACTCCTAACCTTTTTAAGAAAATAAAGGTACATTGAAATTATTTTAATTTATATTAAGCATTCGTCATCATTGTTATGTTTTCCTTGAACTTGAGGATCCAACATTGTTTGGTAGCCGTTGTTCTGTTGATTATTTTCAATTTTAATGTCTGCATCGTCATCTTTATCATCATAATATGTGTTACTCAACTATTCTGGGTTTGAAGATTAGCATGTCTAGATTTTACACTAAAACTTTGTATTCTGTTGAAATGAGAGACTTGATGCTGCATCTATCATACTGAGTATTCCATTGACCTTTCAAGATCTCCAACTACTATTTCTTAAAGAACTCCTCACTAGTTGTATATGTATTTGTTTTCATATTGTGTAAGCCTGTCATTGTTGTGGTGACTTAACCTTCCAATTAAACTTCATTGTTTCATTATAGAGATGTTTACTGTATCTCTAAAGACCCCCATGTACCTATTTTTCATGGATGACAACATTGTTGTTTATGATTTTTCTGGAAAACTTTGAATCTTTGTGCCAATCAGAGTTAGATCATCTTTGTTGTTTATGATTTTTCAGAGAACATAAATGCTTGACTTTGGATATGTGTGTGTGTATATATATATATATATGAGAGAGAATCAACATACGACTAGGTTTATTGCATTATATTGGTGATCTAAACAAAAATATTATGTTTATATGAAAAAGGGATGTATCCTGTTGCAATCCACATTTAAGCTATAAAAACTAACTCTAAGCTATTTTCTTATATAATTAAGTCCAAATTTTACTATAACTAAGTTGTTGGTTATAGTAAAATTTCTATTGAACTTGCAATTTCTGCAGGTAAAGTGACATTTTGTTTTTACATACTTCATGTCAAGCTAGAGATATTTAATGTTAAGACATTTGAAGGGGTGTGATCAGTCGGATTTTATCTTTTGCAAGACTAGAACAATCTCTACAAATAGTTTATTCATATGCTTCTAGAGGTTTTTAAATTAATTTGTAGTTTCATTTTTCAGGTCAGAAATTTCTTGGAGAGATGCAAAATATGGTCAAAGAATTTAAGAACTTAGTTTTTCAAGTGTTTTTATTTTTTAATATATGTAAGTACAGATTAAAACTTTTTATTTAATTCTTTTGTATATACTTTTGAACATATTTTACTTTCACTTATGAAAGATATGATATTATTCCATTCAATATGTGGTTGTGATTCAAAATATATTATATAGTGTGTATTATGTGTAATCTTATCTCATTATTAATCACAGATTTTATTAGGTATTAATCACACTTAAAATCTGTGATTTAAATATTTATTATCACATGTTTTATTAGTAGTTAGGGGTGAGCAGCGGATATACCGATCTGCCAAAACCGACCGAACCGAACCGATCCGCCGTATTTTGGACGGATGCGTGATGACGAGCGGACGGTTGCGGATTGATTTTCTCCAATCTGCCAATCTGGCGGACGGATGACGGATTTGAGATTCCTTTGGCCGCAACCGAACTGCCAAACCGCGAGCACCCGTAATAATTTATAAGACTTTATGTTTTCAGTTTGTTTAAATATTCTGTTGAAAAAAAAGTTTTCAACTTGAATATCTTTTTTGAATTGAAAAAAATAAACGTATTATTTATCTATATTTTTTTGGTTTTTAAATCTATCTCTAAAAATAATAAATAGAAAATATGATGTATACTGGTTGGTTTTTGTTTTAAAAAACAGATATAGATGTAACAATACAGAGACATACAATCTCTACTACTGCTCTGTTCATGATTTTGGTGGTTTGAATTGTTTTTATATTTTAAGAACCACAGATTGTAATACTTTATGTGGATAAGGCATGCTGTGATTGTAGTATGTGGATAATGCATACAGTGATTGTGATATTCTAAAGTTTCAAACTTTCTTACTTTAGATGAGGTATGCAGTGATTGTAATATTTTTTTCAGTCATTAACTGTAATACTTTCTTCTTCTTTTTTTTTTTTTTTTTGAGGAAGTGCATAAGTTGAATTATGTTAAAAATTTATAAAATTTTAAACCGCCAAACCGATTTGCATCCATCTGCCAAACCGCCAATCCGCTCAATCCACATCCGCCGGATTGGCGGACGGATGCGGATTGATTTTCTCCAATCTGCCAATTTGGCGGACGGATGGCGGATTGGAGGTTCCGTGGCTGCAACCGACCTGCGCCAACCCCTATTAGTAGTTGATCACACTTAAAAGATGTGATCTAAATATTTATTATCACAGATTTTATTAGTTATTAATCACACTTAAAAGATTTAATCTAAATATTTATTATCACAGGTTTTATTAGTTTTAAATCACATTTAAAAGATGTGATGTAAATGTTATTAATCACTTAAAAAATGTGATCTAAATGTTATTAATCATACTTAAAGCGTGATTAAAAATAACCATTTTTAATCATACTTCCAAAGATCACACTTTGACAAAATTTAAAAAGTGTGATTAAATAACATAGATCACACAAAAAAAGTGTGATCTTTATCTGTTTTTGTAGTAGTGTCATTTTTTTCCTTCTTTTCCTGAACAGAGATTATCAAATAAAAGTTAGTCAATAGAGATTTTCTTAATTATTTAAAATTAAGAAAATCAAGAAAATTAATTTGAGATATTGAAACTCTCACAAAATTTCTCACTAAAAACACCATTTTCCTTATATAATATATAAATAGATTATCTTAATTGTTAGGATTAATTACACCAAAATCCCTTCAACTATTTATAAATATCAACTTATCCCTTTTATCTATAAATTTATACATTTTAACCTTTCAATTACGAAAATCTATCCTTCTAAACCGTCTTCTGAAAAGACGTATTTTTACGATTTTTCAGAATGGAAAATGTCAATAAAAACAAATTAATACATAAAGGAATAAAATAATATTTTATAATAAATGATGTGGTTTTTGTGTAATTAATCCTAATAACAAATTAATACATAAAGGAATAAAATAATATTTTATAATAAATGATGTGGTTTTTGTGTAATTAATCCTAATAGTCATTGTGCTCTAACCAGTAGAATGATACATGCTCAAAGTTTGACATTTTGGACATTAGGTTTTTTTTTTTTTTTTTTTTGGGTAAAATAAAAATTTATTAATGTAAAGTAACAGTATAAGATGTACATATAAATTACATCAAGAAAATCGAAAAGACCAAAACAAAAACATCATAGCTTGAAAGTCATAACTCAATTAGGTTAAAACATAAAACGAAACCAATCAAATATAAAGTCAATGGCCAAGAAGAAAGTAAAAAATAATAAAAAAATAAAAATCTAGATAAATCAAATCAGAACAAGGCAAACAAAACACTCCCAAAGCAAAAAGATGGTAGATAAACGCTACTATTGAAAGTTAAGACCATGATTGGAGTGGATTCCATTCTTTAAAATATGTAACTCTAACTCTGGTCATATTTCTTGAGACACACCACTCCTTATTGGATCAAATGAGAGCTTCCCCTTGAAACCCTCTCCTCATCCTTTTAAAAAATACAATTTCTTTGAATTAACATGCTTGATAAATCAAATCAGAACAGTGCAAACAAACACTCCTTGAGCAAAGAATATTATAGACAAACACTACTCTTGAAAGTGAAGACTATGATTGGAGTGGATTCCATCCTTTGAAATAACTCTTAACTCTAGTCACATTTCTTGAGAAACGCAACTCCTTTTTTGATAACCGAGTGTCTGGGCCAACTTACGCGCACCTCGACTAATCTCGGGGCCCTGGAGTTAACGACCGGGCAAACCTCCAGTGGCCCGCCAGGAGCACAGCGGGGAGTGGGATTCGAACCTGGGACCTAGAGAGGAGCAAACTCCTAGGCCCCAAGTCCCTTGGCCTCAACCAACCTGGGACCTAGAGAGGAGCGAACTTGGGACCTCACACAACTCCTTATTGGATCAAATAAGAGCTTTCTCTTGAAAACCCCATATCCTTCTAAAAAATACAGTTTCTTTGGATCTTAAGAGCTTTCTGTTTTGCTTGATCTGTTCTGTTGTTTTTTACTTTATCTGTTGGTTTCTCACCAACTAGGAGGTTGGAGTTTCGCTTAACTCCAAGCTCCTCTTTATTGATGTATCCTCCTTTCTTTGTTTGGTTTTCATCAATAAAGTTTTTCGTTTTACCGATCAAAAAAAAACTTTCAAGAATAGTGTTTGTCTACCATCTTCTTGTTTAGGAAGTGTTTGGTTTGTCTTATTCTGATTTGATTTGTCTAGTGTGTTCTTTTATTTTTTTTTTTGCTCAGCCAAGAAAAGACTTTATTGATATAATACACAAAGCATGCATAAATTACATCAATAAAGCGGGGAAGTGCACTAATCGTTAATGATCCCATCTAGGTTGGCACTGCAAAGAAAGTACAACAAAAGATAGCACTAGCCCAAGATTGGTGAGAAACCAATCAGAAACAAAAAAGACCAGAAAAGCAATACATCTCACTTTTTTTAACTGGGCAAAAAACAACCACCATTGCAGCAAACCACCTGATGTTGTCCCCACATCAACACCAGCAGCAGGTGTTGCCAACCCACACAATTGGGCAGAATCATCCTCCAATGCATCAGACCAACTGGAGTTGTCCACTGCTTCACCCACCCAGCCCTGCTGATGTAGTGTGTTCTTTTATTTGACTCTATATTTGATTGGCTTTATTTCATATTTCAATCTAATTAAAATATGATTTTCAAACTATGATGTTTTTATCTTGACTTTTTATATTTTTTTGATATAATTTATTTGTACATCTTGTAGTGTTATTTTATATCAATAAATCTTTATTTTCCGATTAAACCTTCTTGCTTTTTTTCTTTAAAAAAAAAAAAAAAAAACACTAATCTCCAAAATGTCAACTTTGAGCACGTATCATTCTAGTGGTTAGAGCACGATGACTATTATCCTTGGGGATTAGTGTTATCACAAGTGGCAAAGAGGGCAAAGGTCCACGTGTACATATGTAGTGAGTCAACATCCACCATTATCAACCACAAATTTGATGGGATAAGTTAAAAATGATTTCATTTCAACCATAAAAAATATGAGCCATGCAGTGTTAGTTGTTGGATATAGATGCTATATATCACCAAAGGTGTACACACTTTTCAAGTGTCACAATGTGTTTACTATTTTTACACAAGCAGTATTACAGGCTTAGAAAATTTACTTTAATTATTTTTTAAAATAATAATAATAATATGTCGTTGAAATTTATTTTAAGTTTGAATCTGTTAAATTCATACCAATGTTTTTAAAATCGGACCGGTGAGCGAACCGGAAAAGGGATCGGGTGGACGGATCACCGGTTCAACCGTCGGGTTAAAGCGGTCGAACCGTGACGTCATAATTAATATTATATAATTAAAAAATATAATTATGAATTATAAATAAATAAAAATATATATAAATAATCAAATAAAAATAAAAATTGTTATATAGTATTTATTAATAATATTTAATAAAGTCATAATTGATAAAAAAAAGTCACTTATTTCAAAGAAATTAAATTTTTTAAACATTCCCTCCAAATAAATTGATTGATTGCTAGATTTAATTTTGGAGGGAAATGAAATTTTCAACTCTCCCTCCAATCAATATGTTTCAAATAATTTGATTGAATCCCACATAGAATTTTGTAGGTTCTCTTTGAAAAATCTTTTCCTATAAATAGGAATAAACTTTTATAATCTTCTCCAACTTCCAATGAGACTCTTCCTTATGAGAGGAGACTCTTGAAGTAAGAATTTTTAGTCAAAATTTTAAAATATATTTATAATATATATATATATATATATAAATATATAAGAAAGAAAGAAAGAAAGAAAATTAAAAAAAAAGGAAAAATCCCCGGTCCAACCAGTCAAACCCGGTCCGGGTCACCGGTTTTTCCGGTTCGACCGCCGGGTCCGGCGGTTTTGCATTTCCAGACCGGTTTTGCTCCAAGTCCGGTTCTGAAGGGTTGACCGGACCGGAACAAGGCCCGATTCGACCGGCCGGTCCGGTCCGGGTTTCACAACCATGATTCAGACTACACATTATTTGTGTTAATAAATTTCAAGATAATAAATTTTTTGAGTTCTTTAACTTTCTCTTTTGACACAATTTAGCCACCAATGTAGAAATAAATTACAAAATTTACAAAGAACAAAATTTTATCAGATTTATTAATAAGTTTACTTTTGAAAAATCATGTTCGTTTTTGTGAATTATGTGTCCATTTCGTATTTTATCTTTGTTTTTCTAGACATTATTTTTTAAGTAGGTTGAGTCTCACAGGCTATATTTATTGTAATAAATACATTTACAATGTAAAATAAAATGGTCAAATATATTTAATAACAATTTAATTTTTTTTAAGCTATCTATTAATACAATAATTTTCCTAACTCTATTGCATCTTTTGTTTCATTTTTTCTTTTAAGCACAAACACCTTTGTAATTATGAATTTACTATAAAAAATTTAATCCATAATCTCAACATTTATGTGTATTCTTGAATAATCTCATCCCTCCTTCGATGAGTATGAGTACATAGCTTTCGTTTAGGATGTAGGTTAGCTTTTTGACTTTTTGACTATTTTAGTATGAGGCTACAAAGTCTCGTTTAGGATAGACTTTTTGATATTTTCGACTTTTGTAAGAGAAATAATGAAATAATTATGATTTGAATGTAATATTTTGTCTTATTTAATTAAAAACCTTATTTTGTATTTTTGTGATTATTTTAGCCCAAACATGACATGCCAAGCAAAGTCACTTTGCTTGGATTATCCAGGATCTGCCATTCTCCAATACAAATTCCAAACATGTCTGGCATATGTGATCGGGCCGGGTACTAATGATTCAGTTATTCAATTTTGGTAAAGGGATAAATATCGTAAGGAGATTAAAGGTCTAAACACGTCGAGCTGAGTAAAAGTTTATTTAAATTTAATTTAAAATTTTAAAATATGCTTAAATTTGTTTATTTAAGTTAAACTTGACCAATTCGACGAACTTTAAACTGTATTTAAATGTGTGATATTTATTTTTATTTTAAAAAATTTATATAAAGTTTACTAAATTCTTATAATTATAAAAAATGATTTTACTTATTTAAAAAATAAGTTTTCATTCGTTTTTCCTTTTCCCGTCCTCTTGCCACCACCACTACCACCACCAGCCACGGTCACTAACAACCTCCTCTACAACCACCTCTAGCCACTATTGTCAATTAATTTTTCTGTCCACCACCTCCCTTGATCAACAACCATCTACGCTTATTGCCACCTCCTGACAACAACTACCTTATGCCACCACTCTTTCTGGAACCACCAACAACCGCTGCCATTAGTAATCGACAAACGCTTTTGACCACAAACTTCGACCATCGGTAAGCACCTTTGCTCACAACCTCATGTGATCGACAACCTCTCTCCCCCCACAATCGGCAATCATTTTTGATCATCACTTCTTTTCAAAAACCACCTCCGGAGGTCAACAACTACATTTGATTTTCTCTTTTAAATATTCCCTTTTAAATAAGAGCAGGCACGATTTCTTTTGGTTGTAGCTTAAAAACATATTGAAAAAAAAATAAATAAATAAATACACTCACTTTGCTGTATAAGTCTTAATTCATTTGGTAAATCAATTTCTTATAAAAATTTTGACAAGTCAGCTTTAAGGTACTCCAAAAAAACCATTAGGATAGCCTGAAAGATGAAAATTATATCAAACAAATTAATTTTTTTAACTTTTTAACTGATTTCAAAAAAAAAACAAAAAACAAAAAACAAAAAACAAAAATATAACATCATATATTGCTTGTTAATCTGTGATAAAAGTTGCTTGGAAAAAGGGGAAGCCAAGCAACCATGTGACTCTCTTTGACAATAGTGTGGCAACAAAGGAAAGTGTGTACAGATGGAAACTCCTTATGGGTCATAATGTTTTTGTCATTTATATTGAGAGTTTTCTTCATCTTCAAATCAGGTTCACATGAAGGTCAGATCATGGGAGAGAGGGAGGAATTTATAGACTGGTTCTGGGATAAATTTATGCAGTGTCTCAATTTATCTTTTATTAGTTAAAATAATAGAGATCGTCATTTTTGTGTTGACTTTTGAGACACAATTAGACATGTGATACCAAGTGAATGATGTTGAGCAATGCTTCAAGACTAGTAAAATAAAGCAAATAATCTCAAGAGATAGAGAGAATTCATGGGAGAAAAATAAAAAGGATTTGGGAAGAGGTATAGATAAATCCCATATGTTAGAATTATGTTTTAGTTAGTTCTATATTTTTTTTTTGTGATTCATTTAGTCTTTTTGGATGTGTAATGATTTATTTGCCATTATAATCTCTTTAATTATTGTTGTTTGTTGAAGTGTTACAGTTGGAATAAGTAAACTAAGAAATTTTTTAGTTTTCTACATTTTTTAATGTGTTACATTGGAATGTTATGTTAGGAAAAAATATACTGGGAAGTTTTTTGTGTGCTACATTGGAGTGTTACGTTTGAAAAAAGTACACTTAAAATTTTTTTGGAGTATTACGTTTAAAAAAATTACACTGGGAAGGTTTTTTTAATGTTATATTTGGAAAAAGTACGCTAAATTTTTTTTTTTTTTAAGTGTTATGTTAGAGTGACAAAAATATGATCCAAAAATTAGATCCAAGCATCCCCCAATGAAGCAGGGTAGCAACGTATGCCAAATTATACCAAAATTCAAAATAGAATCTCACGATAAAGTTGTTAAAACAAATAGGATCTATCACTATATTAGAAAATTCATGGAATTAATTGAAATAACGGATTCCTATATGAGATTTTATGATAACTTTTTTTAAAATTGATTCAAAATATTATCCAAAATCATTAATAAGTGATTCAGATTTATAGCTACTACACTGGGTTAATCTTAGCCACACTTTCACTTTCTAATTCAAAATTTAGACATTTTTTCTGAGTTTCTAGATTTACTCAAATAAAAATTAAAAAAGATTATAATAATATATATATATATATATATAGAGAGAGAGAGAGAGAGAGAGAGAGAGAGAGAGATTATAGTGGATATAAATCAAGCTTCATTGTCACTTGAAAAGCTTTTTGTTGGTTTTATGATACATGGACAAAACAGATACAGTAATAAGTGGACGAGACTTTTATGAGCTTTGTGTACTTCTACGATAATTTCAGACAACTACGGATCAACATTACTACGTACCATCTTCTAGGACAAAATATCAAGATGGGAGACGCTTCTCTCCAATCGGATCGTGAATGGAAGGGTGCTGTCTGCACAGGCCTGGCGCTCAAATTTTCGGGATTCAAAGTCGATAATTAATTGATAAATTTTTAGAACCCTTCATATTTTTTTTTTTCATTGAATGTGGTAAAAGACAAAAAATTTGTATCAAAATCACAAAAAATACTTAGTATTATATTACAAAAACCAATAAGTATCGTTTGATTCTCGCTCTTCTTACATTTTCAGAAGCAAATAAATCAATCATACTTGCATAATTTAATTTTTTTTGCAAAATCATTTTCAATAGATAACAATGTTAATTATTTTAAATGGGTCTTTCAATTTTTTTAATGAGTCAATTTATTTTAAATTAGTTTGGGTCTTCCTTAATTTTTTTTAGACTTAAAATATACCTAATATATTACACTAAACTATAATAGGAGGGACCTTTTTTGGGTTTATTGTCAATGGATAACAATGCTAATTTTTTTGAATGGACTTTTCAATTTTTGAATAAGTCAATTTATTTTAAGTTAGTTTGGAACTTCTTCAATTTTTTTTTTAACTTAAAACATACCTAATATATTATACTAAATTATAATAGGAGGGGCTCCTTTTTTGAATCTATTTTGAGGGGCCCCAGGCCATGGCCTGGTGGGCCTATACCCAGGGCCGGCCCTGTGTCTGCATGTGGTGAATCTTATTTTGTTAACATAAATGTAATTTGATTAAGTAGTTAATAATATTAAATCAATGTGATTTACTTAAGAATGATGTACTCCATGAACACTATATCGAACAGTTTTAATCATTAAAATGGATTCAAAATAAAGTTTGCCAAGCGTAAAACAACACACTCCAGTCTGATCACGATCAGAAAAGAAGCCTCTCCCTTGAATGAAGCAAAAACTAATTGACTCCTGATTTTCTCCCAAACTCTTGTTTAATGCACTAATATATATATATATATATAAATATATATAGAAGCAAACAAAAAGTTCATGCCAAAAAAAAAAGGAAAAATCAATTATTTCCATTAAACTTCAATTGAATTAAATTAATAAAATGTGAACAAATTTCAAAGACAAAATTGATACAATAAAACCTATAAAGACCAAATTAATAAGAAAGAGGGCTGTAATTTATCCTAAAATTTACTTAGGTGTACTATTTTCCCTTTCTTTGTACTTGAATTTATCCTCCATACTCCACACCCTATTACTAGAATTAAAAAATTAAAAAAATAATATTCCAAAAACAAGCCACATTCCTGCTAAGAAGCTTTATTTGTTTTGGTCCATTTTTCTACCAAAAAATCAATAATTGAGGGGCCTCATAAATACTTTCAATGAATCTGAAAAAGCCAGCAGCTTTAGGTACTATGAATTCTTTGGGTAAAAGCCATCCAAATGCATTTAATTCTCCTTAAGGGACTCAACAATGTAGTGAAGTGTGCAACCCCCCACCTACAACCCTGTTCATGACAAAGACAAAAACCCTATACACAAACACAAACCCTAACCCTACCAAGATAATCTGATCAGTGCAAAGAATCACCAACAATACCCTAATACATTAGCTTATCAATCTATATCTCATTTTAATCACTTGCATGATTTGCATTAGGCAACGTGGTTCAACCTTTAAGTCATTTAAGCTATGGCACAAAACTTGCAGTAAATTTTTTTTTAAAATTCTTATTGTCAAAAGTTTCAACTTTTCAAAGACTTGATTAAATAAGATTTTATTTTGATATTTAGTCTAAAATCTTCCACACACACCCCCAAAACAAAAAAAAAAAAATGGGTTGCTATTGTTTGCATCCCTAATACTACTTTCCTATGGAAATCATCAGCGTTCGTGCAATGGCCTACGATGCGCTGTAACATATGTATGCACAAGAGTGCAATGTGTATGTAAAGAATAATGTTAGAAATTTTAAAAATTTTATTAAATTTTTTATCAAATGTATCACATTGATGTGGGATCTACACATCTCACATCTATATGATACATTTGTCCTACATCTATGTGATATATTTGATAAAAAATTTAATAAAATTTTTATGATCTCTAACATTTTTCGTATGCAGTGACCCTTGGTGTAGGGCGAGAATGATATAATTATATTGAATTATCTTCAATTCTATCATTTAAAGATATTATTCAAAACATGTTTTAAAAAATTCATTTTAAGATTCAGATCACTAGACCGAAAACATATTGCATAAACATTAGTAAAGATCATAGTGATATAATTCCGAACATGTTAATATTTCTTCACTTCGACATTCAAGTTACTAGGCACAAATCATATTGCATAAACATCAGTAAGGATCACAGCGAAATTTTGTTTTAATTAAACAGTTGGATGACATGCTTGAGAATTTCTAGTGCATGAATGAAAATTCTAATGTTAAAATGTTAAAATTTTAATGTATGAACAAAATTGTAAGCAAAAACAAATTATAATATAAGTATATAAGTTCCATTATTTAACAACTTACTACAAACTACAAACCCAAAACAAAACTCAACAACTCAAAAAACCCACAAAAACAAACTTATAATCCACATTTGCTAATATATATATTTAGAGACACACACACACACACAACACAAGCCTTGGATACATAAGTCTTGTTTTGATTCAACACATGACATCCTTGAGAAGCTTGTACCTGCGAGTACTAGGCCTTGGCGACGGCGCACCGGTCGGATTCTTCCCCTTCTCGGCAGTGGTGGTGTCTTCACGGTGGTCATGTTGCTTGATTTTGTCGCCGGAGTACTCGGATCTCTTGGTGGCAGCGGTGTCGTTGCTGGTTGAAGACTTCTTTGAAGAACTTCCATGTCTTGTTGAGCTTCTTTCTTCACTTTGGCACCAATCACATAGCTCAATTGGCTCTGATGATTCGCTGTAGTAGTTGCTACAATACCTACAATTTCATGAAGAATTTAAGCACAATTCAATTGATAAATATTTTTAACTCTAAAACAAGAGGCTAAGTTGGTGTTTTAAATATCAATTAGTACGTATAAGGATTTTTAAACTTTTTCTTGATACAATTTTATGAGTGATACTGATACATATCCCGGTAATGATATGATATTAATATTGTCATGATGATGATGATGATGGGGTTGGTGGGCTAGACAGCCAAGGATGTTCGCTTGGAGCCTTGGAAGGTGGTGGTGGTGGTTGGGGATGATGGTTGTTGGTGGAGATGGGTATATACTATATAGGCCTATGATATGAAGAAAAAACATGAAATTCGATGATGGTTATGTGTGAGTGATGGTGATGATGAAATATAAATGAATGATATACATATTTATATGTGTGTGTGTGTGTGGTGTGGTGGTGGCGGTGGTGGTGGTGCATACGAGTGTTGAAAGCGATTGTGGCACTTGTTGCAGCGGAAGAGCTTCTCGGGGAAGCCTACGTCACCACACATACAACATACAGTCTGAAGATCCACCATTGTTGAAGACCTTAGAGCATGAATTGATAAGAGAGAGAGAGAGAGAGAGAGAGAGAGAGAGAGTTATAAAAGAACGGTAATGGGCTTGAGTCGGTGTTACATCGGAATATATATATATATTATATGTGTATGTATAATGGAAGGGAGAGAGAGGGAGAGAGAGAGAGAGAGAGAGATTGCTTGAAGTCGCTTTCAGGTAATAGAGAGAGAGAGAGAGAGAGAGAGAGGGGGTGGATGTGAACCTTAAAATTGAGATGTGCGAAAATGACTCTTCTGTCCCCGTGCGAGTTTGCTTGATTTTCGTCTGTTTGCCTATTCAATTCAATTTAGTAATGCCATCTTCAAAAGTTATACCGAAAAATTAATTTGTTATTCAAATTTTGATATCGAGGGTCGGTGATAGTGCTAGTTTTTTTTTTTTTTTTTTCATTTATTTATTTTAAGGTGGTAAGGAAAGTTAAATAACAGATTAAAAAAGAAAAGAGAGGATTAATCCCTTTCATAGTTAATTTCAATCATTTCAGTTATTAGAATTGGTCTTAGCAAAATAGGAGGGTCTTCATAAATTTTCAAGCCTTCCACCTGATTTTCTTCCATACAAGCAAGAGCATCTGTACACTGATTGGCTTTTCAAAAAATGAGTTTGATAATGCAAACCATACGAGAGGTAAAAAATTTAATGCCTTCCACAAGAACACGGTAAGGGCAATTTGAATGAGCTCCTTTATTGATGAGTTTGATAGCATCTTGACAATCAGTTTCAATTACCACATTTCTCCAATCTTTTTCATGAATGATGGTTCTTCCACGATAAATAACCTATATTTCTGCTTCGAGGCTTGCTACTACGTCTAACTTTCTAGAATATCCAAAAGTCCAAGAACTTTTTTCATCTCTGAAGAGTCCTCCAATTATCAAAAACAGTTTTATTCCCAGTAGCAGAAATTATTTAGTAAGTTAGAAACATCATATGTTTATATGTCTGATCAATGAAATATTATATTTTGTTCACTATCTCCTTATCATTAGGGTCATGTATTTATTTAACCATTGCTATTGGTTTGGCATACAATCAACGTAAAATTTTAAGAACATAGGATAATTAGATAATGGCGATAATGATGATTGTGTTGTTAGTGATATGATTGGGTAGTTATGGTGACAGCAACAATAGAAATGAAGGTGATGCAATTGAGACATAATAATGGTGACATTGATGGGGGGGATTGCAACACACCACAATGGTAACATAATTGTATCGAATATTTAAAATTAAGCAAGAAATCTCCGATTTAAAATTTTAACTCATTTTGAAAGGTTTTTAAATTAAGTGATATAATTGCTGTTATTAAAAGGTTGACCGGGTAGTAAAAATTTGAGAATTAGATTTAAGATATCAAATTTGAGTCACCTCAAGAGTCTACCAAAGATCTACCTGGTCGCATTAACTTTAAGGCTTTGAGATTAATCAATATGTGCAAAAACTGATTCAAACATCTGATTATCAAAAAAAAAACAAGGGTTTTGTTAGATATTTGGTGAGAATGCATTAAATTGGTATTAACTTTCTCCACTATCATAAAAAATAGAAAAAACTAATAAATGCGTAGTATTCAAGAATTCTTATGTGGATGAAATACCAATAAATCTTAAATAATGATTTTATAAATTGGTTGGTCCTTTTTTTTTTATGAATCCAAAGGTCCTATTTTAGTGTGAATTATATAAAGGGTAAAACATAAATGCGTATGTGTTATGTGTTAAGGGACAAATATAGGTTTTCTCATAATGTTGAAATTACTAAACGTAACATTTCAAAAAAATTTCTTAGTGTATTTTTCCAAATATAACACTCCAATATAACACTCAAAAAACGTAACATAACAATATAACATTCCAAAAAAACTCTTTAATGTATTTTTTTCAAACGTAACAATCTAATTATTGTAACACCCAAAAACTCCTTAGTATACTTTCCCAAACATAACACTTCAATGTAACATACTAAAATATCCCCTTAGTGTACTTTTCTCAAACGTAATAACGTAATATTTCAAAAAACAACTCCTTAGTGTATTTAAACGCAATACTCCAATATAATATATTAATAAACTCTTTAATGTACTTTTCTTAAACATAACAACATAACATTTCAAAAAAAATTCTTAGTGTATTTTTCCCAAACGTAACACTCCAATCAATGTAACACAAAAATTCATTAGTGTACTTTTTTTCAAATGTAGCACTCTAATATAACACTTCAATATAATACTAGAAAATCACACTAGCAGAATGTAGATTTTAACGTTTGATAACCAACACTTCAGCCACCAATCCTCTCAAAAGGAATTTTCTACTCTCACCTTTCTATTCTCATCCCAAAAGCGAATTATAAAATTAGAAAAATGAATTACAAAAAGACATCCACTCAAACTCAAATAGCACCAAATCAAATAAATACAATTTTTCAAAACAAAAATGACTAATTGATTCATAAAAAAAAAACTCTTAGAATTAAATGAATTAACATTCCCCAACATGAGATTTATGAATAAATTTTCTTTCTTTTTTTATAATAAAACTAAAATACCGTTTTAAAAAAAATCCTATACTATCTAATTTTTTTATAAACTTTTTCATCTCCTACACATATTACGAATTATTCTGTTAACATTTCTTATTCTTTTTTCACAAACTAACCAAATTCAACAATAATTTTCTTTTTATTGACATAGGTACATTAATAGTTTCAAATAATAAGACTCTATTAATGGGCTCATTTGATAAATTTTGTATTAAAAATTTATAATTTTTTCAAAGATTATTAGCTTAGAAAACTTTAAATGAAAAGTCTAGAAATAAAATGGTAGATAAAAAAAAAAGTAGAAAAATATCAAAATGATATTTTCGTCTCATTACAAAAAGAACATTTTCTTAATATTTTTTCTATTTTCTATAATGATGGAAAAAATTAATACTCATTTAATACATTTGGTAAAACTTTTAGTAGAATTTTTTAGGCTTCTAGCATTTTTGTACTTTATTTTTTTACATAATAAATTGAATTATTAAACACCACTTAAGTCAAACATTTGTTGTTTTCAATATCTTTTTTGCACTTTTCTATGCACTTATTATCAATTTATTTATTTAATTATTTATTTTTTTTGGGTCTATTTGTCAATAAAAAATGAAACTGAACTACATATATATGTCGACGTATAAGTGACGTTTATGTTCTAGTGCAAATAAAAACACAATTTTCACTCGCAATAAAACACAAATCAATTTGCACCTTCATTTCTTATGTATGGGGGAATAATCCAATGTAACATTTGGCATCATGAAGTTCATAACTATCTCAATTTAAATTTTATAATAAGATAATCTATATTTCCAATTAATTCCAAAATTTAGACTCCATGGTGTCGAAAAAGGACGTTTGAAATTTTTTTTACAAAAATACATAGGAACATTATACTTAATTAACTTTATTATACAACATTCGAATATTAGATCTATGTAACTGATATCCTAAGAAACGATAGAAAAAGCATAGTATAATTAATTAACTTTATTATATAGTTTTTTTGTTAGTGTAAGACATTGATTTGAGTGGATTTTAAAGAAGATAAGATACAACTAGAGATCATCGATACTTAAAATATATGTTCTTCATATTACACTCTCAAACATATAATATAGTAGAAAATTCATAATACGAGAATCTCGAAGAAGATCATATTATGGAGAGTGCATTAGATACATGGAAATGAAGATTTAAGGTATAGAAATTCCATGTCATTACGATATTAGTTGATGATAACATGATTAATGCAAGTAAAGAATTATTCTTCTAAGATTGTTGGTTAATTTAATGTTGAAAAATGTGCCAGAAAATATATAAATAGCATTAAAGAATATATTGATTCCAATAAAAACAAAAAGAGGTGAAGCACCAATAAATTTAAAATAATAATTTTATCAATTATTTCCTCCATTTTTTCTAATAATCTAAATGTTCTATTCTAGTGTGAATTATATACAGGGACAAGTATAAATGCACATGTTAGGTATTGAGGGACAAATGTGGGTTTTTTTATAATGTTAAAATTACTAAACGTAACATTTCAAAAAACTCCTTAGTGTATTGTTTCTAAACGTAACACGTAACATTCCAAAAAAACGTAACACTCCAATGTAACACACTAAGAAACTCTTTAGTGTACTTTTATCAAATATAGCAACGTAACATTCTATAAAAAAAATTCTTAGTGTACTTTTCTCAAATATAACACTGCAATGTAACATTTCAAAAACGTAACACTCCAATATAACACATTAAAAAATTTTTGAGTGTAGAGGTTAGCTATGATATTTTTTGTATTTCCCTGCTTTATTGATATTGTTTTGCATGTATTGTGTCTTTTTCATTAATAAAGCCTTTGTTTGTTGATCCAAAAAAAAAAATTCTAAGTGTACCTTTTTCAAATGCAACAACATAACATTCCAAAAAAATTTCTTAGTATACTTTTCTCAAACGTAACAATATAACATTCCAATAAAATTCCTTAGTATACTTTTTCCAAATGTAACACTCTAATCAATAAAACACACAAAAATTTCTTTGTATACTTTTTTTCAAATGTAACACTCTGATGTAATACCAGAAAATCACACTAACAGAAATGTAGATTTCCACACTTAACAACCATCAATTCTAAATCTTTCACACCTCACATTTTCATTCTCATCCCAAAAACGAATTAGAAAATTGAGAAAATGAATCACAAAACGACATATATGTAAACTAAAATAGTATTCTTAAATCAAAATAAAAATGGCTAATGGGTTGATAAAATAAAATAAAATAAAATAACTCTTAAAACTAAATAGATCAACATTCCCCTGTATGAGATTTATGAATAAATTTTCATAAAAAAAAAATACATTAAATTTAATAAAAAGTGTCAGTGTTCATCAATTTTTTTTTGTCCAAACCCTTTTTTTTTTAAATGAGCAAAAAAACATAAATTGTTAACTTGAAATAATACATCAAAATAATAAGGATTAAAGAGAAAAAAAATTATTATTAAACAGTATATCATAACTAAGTTGACACACGCCGCATGACTTTTAACATTTTTGAAATCCCTTTATTAGACTATTATTATCAAATACATTGCACATCTAAATATTCATTATAAAGTTTTTGTAGTGCTTTCTAACTTTTTTAGGTCAGCAAATTTCCATCTTACATTCTTATCTATTACCTTTAATTTCTTTTAATTTCTATAAGACCCCATATTCTTCCACCCCTGTCACATCACATCACGTCTCACTTAAAATATACATTTAAATACGTAAATAAATCCCCAAAAAAAAAAAAAACTTAGGCATGACTGTGACTATTAAAGATCTCATCCTGAAAATCATCAAAGTATAATAATTCAGGAATATAATTTGTAAAAATTAACTTCTGATGTTATGAATCTTCAAACTACGTTAAAATCTATTCACAACTATTTTGAAGAAAAACATGTAATGGCAAAGATTAAAATCCTCAAATTAATATGCATGCCTTTTGGTTGATTTTTATTGAGGAACATATAATAATCCTCTTAAGAATAAGAATGAATAATTGTGAACATCTAAAGTTATATATATATATATATGGAATTATATGGATTAGAAGGCCAAATTGAGGCAATTGTAGACCCATTTGGAGTTATTTTGTTGATTCAAATTGTTCATATTATTAGGTCACAGTGCAAATCATTCATATAAAAAAACCAAATTAATTGAATATTAGTATTTACTTGATTGGATCATTGACCATCTATTTTCAAAATCATATTGGCCATTCCATTTTTTTTTTTAAGACAAATTAGGTCCCAATGTGTGGCTATTAATACATGATTAACTTGATTTTTTTTCTAAATAATTTACTTGGCAAGTTCTATATTATGAACTAGGGTGAATTTGTTTACACGGTGTAAACAAAACACACTCTCTCATTAGTTAATTTCACATTGTTTGTAGGACCATTCCATTTATTCAACCAATAGATTAAAGTGTTTTATTCACACTATGTGAACAAATTTATACCCAATACAAAAAGTTCAAATCATTAAGTTAGACCAACCATAGGCCCTCAATTGTCTCAATTGGAGCCTCCAACCCATTATGGATGGGAGGAAAGTCTATTTATACAAAATAAGTGAAATATGTCGAAGATAAACCACAATTGTCTCAACCAAACCATTTAATTGATTAGGCTATGTTTGGATACTAGTTTGGGTTAAAATAATTATATGAGACAAAATTAGTTATTTTAATTAAATAGAATAAAATATAACATCTAATTCATAATTATTTTATTTTTTTCTCAAAAAAATCAAAAATCATATCCCGAATGAATTTTTTTATAAGATATTTTTATATTCTAATAAATCCTATTATTTAGACATTTAATCTATCAAATTCTAATTCTCATATTTAAGGTATTTTGTGAATATTTTTATCCTTACAAATATTTTTTAAACAGTTAGCAATTTAGTGATGTGAACATTCATATTTTACAATGTGAATATTCACATTAACGTGTTAACATTCATATTGATGATGTGAACATTTACATTAACGATGTGAACATTCACATTGATAGTGTGAATATTCACATCCCTGAAGTTAACAAATATCGTCTCAACCTCCATATTATCTCAACCCCAATATAAATAATTATTAAAATATTTAATAATTTATTTGAGAGATTTAATATATTTTTATTATATAAATACACATGGCAGATTCTCTTTAAAATTTATTATGGGTTTCATTTAAGGGAAATTTATTAGAAAATCTATTTTTAAGTATTTGTATCTTAATAGTCTATAAGATATTTTTATATTCTAATAAATCCTATTATTTAGACATTTAATCTATCAAATTCTAATTTTCATATTTAAGGTATTTTGTGAATATTTTTATCCTTACAAATATTTTTTAAACAGTTAGCAATTTAATGATGTGAACATTCATATTTTACAATGTGAATATTCACATTAACGTGTTAACATTCATATTGATGATGTGAACATTTACATTAACGATGTGAACATTCACATTGATAGTGTGAATATTCACATCACGGAATATTCACAATATAAAAAACTCAACTATCTTCACAATGTAAAAAATTTTATCCTTACAAATCGTTTCACTTTTTCTCTCACAAACATCACATCCAACCACAAAAAAATTCAACTATCTTCCCAAACACCAACAAAAAATTTCTCTAATAATATCCTACAACTAAAAAAACTTACATAAAAACTCACTTCCCAAACACCCACAATGTAAATATGAATATTATTAGGGGTGTTTTAGTAACTATATCACCCATAAGACTTATTGGAATATAAAAAAATAATGTGAATTAAATGAAGCATAAATAGATGAAAAGAGATTTATAAAAAAGTGTCCCTTGATTTAATCCTTGCAAAGTTATGATTTTCTACTAATATTCTTTTGTAGTTATCAAAAAAATAAAATAAAGACAAATGAAGTGCAGCACAGTATGAGTGTTTAGAAAGTTGATTATTTCAGTAAATTATTTTAGTTTTTGGTTATTTTAATAAATTAAAATTTTTATATTTAAAAAGATGATTAGATTTTTTTGTAATTGGATATGATATTTGTGGGAAAAAATAAAATGATTATAAATTTAATTTAATATTTTATTTTATTAACTATTTTAACCTATTTTATTTTTTAAAAATTTTAGACCCAAAAAAAAAAAAAAAAAAAGGTCCAAAGCCAACTTGCCAAACATGTATGTCAAGCCAATCAAAAATTGACTGATCCATCAACGTGTGAGATCGGAGGCGCACGCGCATATAATGTGTTACACATCACCGTGTGGGGTCCAGCTTATTTCATCGACTTCATTTTTAAGAATACTTTTAAAAAATATTATAGGTCCAAATTTTCTACCAAATAAATAATTAAATGTCTTACATAAAGGTGTGGGTCTATAAATTGCAGGCCTTACACCATGTGAGACATTTAGTATTCCTACCATTATTCATAATTTTGGTTAGAATAATACTAGAGACCCAAAAGTTCTGTAAATTTTTTTATCAAATGTCTTACATAAGTGTGGGTTCCAATCCATATGAAACATTTGATAGAATTTTTGAGATCTCTAACATTGAATTCTACCATACACACTACATATTATATGTACTTTTATTTACGTCATTTTCTTCTTTAATTAGTTATGATTTTTTTTGTATTTAGTTATAATTTTTAAATTTTTTTTTAATTATAAAATATGAAATTATATCATTTTTTCTATAATTATAATGTGCATATAATACATAATCTTTAATTCTTTTTTTTTTTTCTTATGAAAAATGAGTTTACAATTTGACAGTGATAAAATTTAATAAAGAAAATCATATAGGGAAATTTGGCTATAAACCCCTTTTACCTTCCTTTCATTGTTAGAAGGACTAAGAAAAAAATTATACTTTCTAAACCCCCTCATAATTATAAAGTCTTACAAAAAGGACAAAATTTATTATTTAAATATTTTATCAGACTATTATATCCTCACATATACACAATTCAGATGCACAATTTATCTTCTCTCTCATCTCTCACTTCTAACCCTAGCTTCCTCCATGGCCGGAGCTGTGTCATCCCTAAGCTCTGACGATTTCTCTCCGCATCTTCTCAACTCTCCTCCTTCAACTCTCCTTCAACTGTTCATCTTCTATCTCGTCCTCTCTTCTAACCCTAGCTTCCTCCATGGCCGGAGCTATGGAGAACTTGCAAATCGCGCTGATACATATATATATATATATCTATATATATGTGTGTGTTTGTGTGTTTTGAGATTTGAATTCGAATATATATGTGTTTTGAGATTTGAATTCGAATATATATATATATCTACATATTCCGATCTGTAATCTATATATATATATATCTATATATATGTGTGTTTTGAGTCTTTAAGATCGGAGATTTGAATGATTGCATAGATCGGTCTCGGCGATCATTTGATTCGAACTCAAAAGCTCAAAGATTTAAAGTAAAATCTGAAAAATCTGTGTGTATGAAAAATCTCAAGATTTTTGAAAGCTCAAAGTTTCAAAAATCTGAAAAATCTGTAAAATCTGAAGAACCGGGGTATGAAAAATTGAGATTTCTCTAAAATTTTCAGATTATAGGCCTGATTCAAGGATTATAGGCATGATTTAATGTTTTTCAGAGTAAACATCGATTGATTCAAGGATTATAGGCCTGATTCAAAGCTCAAAGCTCAAAGTTCCATCGATTTTTCAGAGTAAACATCAAATTTCATTTGATAGAACCAGAGTAAAATTTTACTCTGGTTCTATTGCTCTGTTTTTTTCATTTGACAGAACCAGAGTAAAATTTTACTTTTATACAGAGTAAAATTTTACTTTTAGTTTCAGAGTCTCACAATTTACTTATTTTTCAGAGTAAAATTTTACTTTTATACAGAGTAAAATTTTACTTTTAGTTTCAGAGTGTAAAATTTTACTCTCATTCAGAGTAAAATTTTACTTTTATACAACGTAAAATTTTACTTTCATACAGAGTAAAATTTTACTTTAGTTTCAGAGAGTAAAATTTTACTTTCATACAGAGTAAAATTTTACTCTGAAATACATAGTGAAAATGTCTTAATAGGAGAGCTGATAGATATGAGGGTAATATAGTAAAAGAAACGAGTTTTAAAATATCAGGGGGTTTTGAAAGTACTTATATAATTCTTGTCCTTTTGAAAGAGAAATTAGATAGTGAGGGGGTTATGACCAAATCCCCCAATGATATACAATCTTACTTTTTAAACTCAATTTTTAGATATAATATGATTAGTTGATAATTATAGAATATATGAGATATAAAGTGTTGCCTTTAATATCTTAATTAATTGATACATCACTTTATTGAAAATTAAGTATAATTTTTTTGTCTTTAATAGCAATGCTCATTTAATAATGATAGGTGGACTGTTGAAAGAATAATACTATATGTATCAATTAATGCATTAATTAGCATACTAACAGATGATGTGACATAATTTTAAAAATTTTAGACATTTGTAATTTGTATAATAGATAGGGTCAGTAATAATGTTATAACACTAGTTGGTACATTAATGTGTACATTAATAGATATATGTAGCATCATTGTTGTTGAAAAGTATATGAAATTATTTATGTAAGATTAAAATTCATTTTAAATGTGAATAAAAATGTTTAAAGATTTTATATATTTTACATAAAAGTGTGTAATAAAAAAAGTTTTTTTTAAAGCATTTTTAACAAAATGTTTCACTTTTTTATTAGATTTGATTAACATTTTGTAATAAAAATTACAATCACTTACAAGCATTAATGTCAATCCAATAATTAATGTCAATCCAACAACTTAATACTAACCACCCATACAAAAAAATAAAATAAAATAAAATAAAATAAAATAAAATAAAGCCAATAGTAACGGGAAACAAACTTTAGTATAACAAAGCCTACCATAGTAAGAGAAAAATAATCAATTTTTTTTTTCTTTGGATCAGAATACCCCCAAACACAGGACCATTAAGATTTAGGGTAAACTACCAATAGGTCCTACTTTTGAGACTTATTACCCATTAAGTCCTGTTGATAAATTTATTAAATAATAAAGATAAATTTATCAGTCTTTTATTTTTATGAATAAATTTATAGTGATAAATTTATCAGTCTCTTTGTTTTTATGAATAAATTTATAGTGATAAATTTATCAATCTCTTATTTTTATAGTGTTAAATTTATTAGTTAGGACCTGTAGGTAAATAAGCCTAGTTAATAGGACCTACACGTAAGTACCCCTAAGATTTATCCTTACAAGTCAAACTGGGGGGAAACTAACTGACCCACATAAACCATTGAACTTTCACTTGAGTATTAGGAGATTTAAACTCCGGTCAATAAAAAGATAAATAATCAAATTTTATCTTTGATAAGAATTAATTCTCTGACCTCTCAAATAGAAATATACATAAATGACCAAATAATCTAGCCCCTTATCAAAAAATTATTTGATGATCTTAAAGTATTTCTCTACTTCACTCATAGTTTAAATTTAGGACACAGCTTCTCTTCAGTCCAAATTTAGACTGGACGGTACTGTCCGGCTCTTGGGGGCCCACTACGGGTTGTGTTTCGATAATCTAAACCGTCAATGTGTACAACTCGTCGAGTACTATATGCCTGTAAAAAATCACATTGATCGGATATCAATAGCTATATGATCAAATCAGTTTTTTGTAAGCTGTTTTATTTTTCGCCGTCCATTTTTTTTCATAAAAAACTGATTTGATCATATAGTTATCGATATCCGATCAATGTGATTTTTCACAAGTATATAGTACTCGACGAGCTCTACACATTGAACGGTTTAGATTATCGAAACATGACCCGTAGTGGGCCCCCAAGGGCCGGACTGCACCGTCCAGTCCAGATTTGGACTGGAGAGAAGCTGTGGCCTTAAATTTAATTTAAATTTTTATCCTTACAAATCATTTCACTTTTTCCCACACAAACATCACATCTAACCACAAAAAAATCCAACTATCTTTCCAAACATCAAAAAAAATTTCTCCAATAATATCCTACAATTAAAAAAACTTACATAAAAACCCACTTCCCAAACACCCACAATGTAAATATGAATATTATTAGGGGTGTTTTAGTAACTATATCATCCATAGGACTTATTGGAATATAAGAAAATAATGTGAACTAAATAAAGCATAAGTAGATGAAGATAGATTTATGAAAAAGTGCCCCTTGATTTAATCCTTGCAAAGTTATGATTTTCTACTAATATTCTCTGTAGTTATCAAAAAAATAAAATAAAGACAAATGATGTGTAGCATAGTATGAGTGTTTAGAAAGTTGAATATTTTAGTAAATTATTTTAGTTTTTGGTTATTTTAATAAGTTAAAATTTTTATATTTAAAAAGATGATTAAAATTTTTTGTAATTGAATATAATGTTTGTGAGAAAAAATAAAATAATTATAAATTTAATTTAATATTTTATTTTATTAACTATTTTAATCTATTTTATTTTTTAAGAATTTTAGACAAAAAAAAAATATAGTCCAAAGCCAACTTGCCAAACAGCCCCAAGCCAATCAAAAATTGACTGATCCATCAACGTGTGAGATCGGAGGTGCACGCGCATATAATGTGTTACACATCACCGTGTGGGGTCCAGCTTAGAGCACTGCTGGGGACCCCAGTGCGAGTGGAGCAAGGATTTCCTCCTGCATTTTTTACTTGCAAGTTCATGGAGCCACCTTTTAGGCTTAATTTTGATAATTCGAACCGTTTATATTTTAAAATTTGTTCAATATATCATATTGTAAAAAATTAAGTTGATCGAATATCAGAAAGTATGTGTTCGGAAAATTGTTTATTAAATTCTTTAAAAAAATAGTTTTTAGTTCGAATTTTCCGAACACATGCTTTCTGATATCCAATCAACTTGAATTTTTACAGGTATAATATACTGAGCAAATCTTAAAATATGAACAGTTCGGATTATCAAAATTGGGACTAAAAGTGGACCCAATGGGCTTGCAAGTAGGAAATGCAAGGAGGGGATCCTTTGCTCGTAGGGGTGACCCTTAGCACCCCTACCTCCACGTGGGGGGCTGTGAGAGCAAGGTCAAAAAAAAAAAAAAAAAAAACAGTTTTCAACCAATCAAAAATTAGTGGGGGTGGTGGGGGTCCAAGGCATTTTCCTCCAACTTATTACATTGACTTCATTTTTAAGAATACTTTTGAAAAATGTTATAGACCTAAATTTTTTATCAAATAAATAATTAAATGTCTCACATGATGGTGGGGTCTATAAATTACAGGCCTTACACCATGTGAGACATTTGGTCAATTATTTGATAAAACATTTAGTATCCCTACCATTATCCATAATTTTGGTTAGAATAATACTAGAAACCCAAAAGTTCTGTAAATTTTTTTATCAAATGTCTCACATTAGTGTGGGTCCCAATCCATGTGAAACATTTGATAGAATTTTTGAGATCTCTAACATTGAATTCTACCATACACACTACATATTATATGTACTTTTATTTACGTCATTTTTTTCTTTAATTAGTTATGATTTTTTTGTATTTAGTTATAATTTTTTAAATTTTTTTTAATTATGACTCATAAAATATGAAATTATATCATTTTTTTCTATAATTATAATGTGCATATAATACATAATCTTTAATTATTTTTTTTTCTTATGAAAAATGAGTTTACAATTTGACAGTGACAAAATTTAATAAAGAAAATGATATACAATCTTACTTTTTAAACTCAATTTTTAGATATAATATGATTAGTTGATAATTATAGAATGTGAAAAGTTAGGGATTATGAAAAAAAATTTCATGAAAATGATCATAAAAGATTTATGATCTTTGGATTACCTTGATTAGTGTGTGATGCTTTATTCTAAGTGTAATTCAATGGTCACAAAACTTTCATAATTATTTTCATGAAATGTTTTTCATGATACCTAGTATTGCTTTTATAGAATATATGAGATATAAAGTGTTGCCTTTAATATCTTAATTAATTGATACATCACTAGACTTGAAAATTAAGTATAATTTTTTTGTCTTTAATAGCAATTCTCATTTAATAATGATAGGTGGACTGTTGAAAGAATAATACTATATGTATCAATTAATGTATTAATTAATATACTAACAGATGATGTGGCATAATTTTAAAAATTTTAGATATTTATAATTTGTATAATAGATAGGGTCAGTAATAATGGTATAACACTAGTCATTAATATATACATTAATAAATATATGTAACATCACTGTTGTTGAAAAGTATATGAAATTATTTATGTAAGATTAAAATTCATTTTAAATGTGAATAAAAATGTTTAAACATTTTATATATTGCGCATAAAAGTGTGTAATAAAAAAAGTTTTTTTTAAGCATTTTTAACAAAATGTTTCACTTTTTTATTAGATTTGATTAACATTTTGTAATAAAAATGTTACTATCACTTACAAGCATTAATGTCAATCCAATAATTACTGTCAATCCAGCAACTTAATACTAACCACCAATACCAACAAAAAAAAAAAAAGCCAATAATAACAGGAAACAAACTTAATATAAGAAAAATAATCAATAAATTTTTTTTTTTTTTTTTTTTTTTTTTTGATCAGGATACCTCCAAAACAGGACCATTAAGATTTATCCTTACAAACCAAACTGGAGGAAACTAACTAACCCACCTAAACCATTGAATTTTCACTTGAGTATTAGGAGATTTAAACCCTAGTCAATAAAAAGATAAATAATCAATTTTTATCTTTGATAAGAATTACTTCTCTCACCTCTCAAATAGAAATATACATAAATGACCAAATAATCTAGCCCCTTATCAAAAAATTATTTGATGATAGTAAAGTATTTCTCTACTTCACTCATAGTTTGCCTCCTCCTAACTTATCTTTTAAACTTAGGATAAATTACACTGGCATCCCTGAGGTTTCTGTTTAATACAGATCCCTCCATCACGTTTAAAAAATTACATTCCCCTCCCTAAAGTTTATAATCTCATTACAAATTGTTCCTAGATTGCAGATGTCATGTCTTAAAATTTTATAAATGACTATTTTGTCATTTTTCCTACCATTTCTTTTTTCTATCATCATGACTACACTCTATAACTTTTTATCATTAAATTTTACCTAAACATATTTTTATTGAGTGATTATATACATGATTAATATTTACAACATCACTATTACAATATTTTTATAATATTTTTTGTATAAATTTTTATATATGAATAGAATTTTTCATTTTTATTCTCACCATCATTTTTCTTTTTCGGCTATTCACTCACATTTGTTACAGTATTACCAAATACCATCATTCATATTTATTACAGTACTATTGAATTTTTGTATTTTTTTATTTAGTGAATTTAAAAAAAATCACAAAATATTATATTTCTTAAGTATATCTAGATTAGGTATATCTAAAAAATAAAAAAAGTTAATTAAAATATTAAAAAAATTTAGTAAAAATAAAAAAAAAATACAAAAATTTAATTTTTTTTATGAGTTGAACCAAATCAAAGAAAATGATTGTTATTTCTCTTTAAATGATATGAATAAAATATCAATATTATTTTATTATTTATACATATAAAGATTAAGTGACAAATATATCATTTTAATCTCATAGAAAAATAAGCATAAATTTTTAAACGTGAACAAAAAATCTGTAATAAATATAAACATCAAAGAGTGTTGGTGTAATTCATCCTTAAAGTTAAAAAAAAAATAAAAAAATAGATTATACTGCCACAATCAATCACACAGCAGAGTTGATTGGAAATTTTAAAGAACAAAACATTAATAATTCTAATGAGTTGAAAATATTTTAAAAACAAATAAAAAAAAATAACAGAGATACCTATCACATCATAAAAGAAACCAACTCATTAATGCTCCCTCAATACTTTTTTTTCAGTGCTCCCAAACAATTTTTTATCACAAATTTTAAACATTACATGACACTGCCATGGTATCTAGTTAGTAAGAAAACAAGGAGAGACAAGACAGCTGTGATAATTAAGTTATTAACTAAGCTAATCATACAGCTATTTGTTGGCGAAAGACATGTACTAGTTAAAAAAAGGGTTCCAAAAAAAGAGAAAGGCACAACTATTGATGACATGGTTTCAAATCATGCAACAAGAGCCCCCAATAATCTTGAATTTTTATTCTTATAAGGCTTGGTATTTTTTTTTTTTTTTTTGAAAATTACATTCTAATGGGATTAAAAAAAGCTTATTATAGAAATATGAAAGGGTATAAGTCACACTTACATCCCTACAACTTTTTATTTGCATCCCATTCAAGATTCACTTGCACTCTATATATTTTTAGAATTTTTTTCTTTGTCCAACTATGCTACAATTCTCCTTTTTTGTTTATTATAAAAAGTCGTGCAAAAAAATAGAGAAGTGATGTGACTCAAATAAATCAATAAACTAGTAAATTTTCCTCCGTCCCAAAATATTAGTTTATTTTGGAGAATTAAATTTTTTTTGATAGTACAATTATTACACTTCAAAAATATTACTAATGAATTTAAAAGAATGGTAAAATAGAAAATTAATGTTACTTTAGTTCTTGATTTTTAAAAATGAACTAATATTTTGGGATAATAAAAAATGAAATAAGGGACTAATATTTTGGGACAGAGAGAATATTTTTTGTGCACCCAAAACCAGCCTCAAACAGATAGCATTTATGGAATTTAGGATTGGTTTGGAAATAGACGATTTTATTAACTTTTTGACTTTCTGGTTAAAATATGAGATAAAAAAAAATTATATATTTGGGATAATTTTTTAGCTTTTTACCAAAAAAAAAAAAGTGCAAAAATAGAGAGAAAATAGAAATTTTGACTTTTTTGTATAGTTCTTTGGCTTTTAAGTTTTTTTCTTTTAGGGACATCCAAATAAACTACTGTAGACACCCCATTTTTTTACTAGCCTTGAGACTTGACTACTCCCTTTTGAGTTCCCGATGATGAAGACGAGAGGTGTTAATCCTTACAAGTTTTATGACAAGAAGTCTAAGGATCAAGTTTTAAACCCTCCAACAACTTGTTTTGGATAAAATATTTTTTGACCAAAATGGAAACCTCTTTCAAAACAAGTGTTAGTGGTGCAACTCCAGACGTTACCGCAATGTTTTGAGGCTCATATTTTCAAAATCAAAGCGTTGTATTCTTTCAAACAAATATGGAGCGAAGAATATAGTGGAAGTGAACAGGAATGATGAAATCCTCTAAAATACCGTTTCTCTCTTCAATTCAGGCTAACCTACTCTTATTGATCTGATGATGTGCCCACTGGCTGGCCGAACACCAAATGATGGTCAACCACAAAAGCGTTCGGCCAATCACCAAGAAGCTCAGCAGGCAGAATGTTCGAAAATTTCAACTTATTTTTCTTACCTACCACAAATATCTCAGATATTTGTGACATGAGCTCTCCATATAAAGCTCATCAGCTCTTTTCAAAGGGTTAAAAAAACTTGCCCAAGGCATAGTAAGGCTTAAGAAATCTCTCTCTTTCTTTACTTACCTCTCATCTACTACCTTCAACTTTAACACTAAGTTCTCCGTTAAAGCTTGATCCTAAACTCTGGACAAAGAATTTTTGGACATTGAAGAACACATTTAAAAGTTCTTGAGGGATCTTAAAGGGAGTTTGTGAACAAAAGAACTCATCCTCTTTAAGAGGTGAAGCCCTTACCTCTTTGATCATCTTCTCCCTACTTTTTCTTTAGTTTTAACTTTATTTTCAATTATGTAACTATTGTAAGTCCTCATGGATGTGGAGAAAGTAACCTTAGCCACTCATCCATTGAGTTGATAGCATTTTCTTTGTTTTCTTACTTTTCTTAGCTTTAACTGTCTAGGTAATATGCTTTTTGGACCCTTGTGAATGTGATTGAGAGTAGTTTTAGCCATCCATTCACAAGTTCAATAAGTAGACTAGCTTTTCTTGTTATTACACTTCTCTTCTTCACATATCCTATCTCTCAAGTGTATTCAACTTATGTGTTCCAACCTATGCTCAAAGATGATAAGTAGAACATTTGTTTCATGGGGTGGCTTAAGTGATTCTTGGGATTTGATGTTGAAAGAATTGCGTTCTCTTTCTTTTTGTTTGTTTTTTTTGAAGTAAAATAAGAAATTTTGGGTCGAAGGACATTAAACTCTCCATTCTTAATCATTTGTGAACATAGAAAATAGTAGAATCATTCTTATTCTATGACTAGATGAGGAGTTTTCAATGGTTTTGATGAATCCCTTGTTTTAAATGTCAGGTTTTTATTCTTGGCAATCCCGTTTAACAAAACTCCTTTCAGTTGTACTTATTTTCGCACTTTTTATTTCAGTGAGGCTATGAGTGTTTAGATGCGAATCCAACCCGAATTGTGCCTTACAGAGAAGTTTGTGATGTTAATACTTTCAAGATTGCCACTTCGCTAATTATGACGAGGATCGAGCTGCCCGGTCAGCTCGCGGGGTTCCAAGGGGCAGCGCCCCTTGGCGGGTCCGGGGCAGCACCACGGCGGGGTCAAGGGGCAGTGCCCCCGAAGCAAAATGCAAAATTGTATTCAAAGTTGCCTGTTCCCCCTTGCTCGCTCGAGCGAAGGAGTTCTCGCTCGAGCGAAGGATGCGTCTGTGTAAAAACCTGGAAAAGATGAATATACGCTCGAGCGAAGGGTGTGTGGCTCGAGCGAAGCCACATATGGAAAACACGCGTTTTTGGTTCCTCGCTCGAGCGAGAGAAGCTTCGCTCGAGCGAGCTTCGCAGTCCCAGATTTCTATAAGTATTTGCTTTAGTCCAAATCTAGGATTACTCCTCCAGATCTTCTTCTTGGATATTAAGATTTATATCTGGGGATATTTTGCTAGTTTTCTTTGGTGTTTTGATTAAGTATTCAACTCATGGTTTAAAGAGTATACATCAAAGGATTATTTGTTTGTTCTACGCAAAAGAGAGAGTTATTCTTCGGTGGATTCCGAATAATTCAAGCCTGAAGCTTTGGTGGATTTTGGAGTGGCTCATCGTCAAGACAATTCCGAGGTGAAGACGGGGTTGGAAGAGGCACATAGGGGTTGGTTTAATTCGGGCGTGGATTCGCTACGTAATTGAGAGTATACCTATATAATTCCTTTATATCTTCTTAGTGGATTGTTTTGTGGCTGTTGCCCGTGATTTTTTTTATCACAATTGGAGGTGCTCCAATTGTGGTTTTTCCACGTTAAAATCGTTGTGTTGATTTGTCTTGATTGTTTGATTGGGATTGTTATATACTGCTTAAAATTGATACATAATCACAAATTAATATCTAGGGAATTTCTAGATTTTTCAAAAGCAAGGCTTCCACTAAGAAATAATTTGCATTAATCTACACTCCCCAATTAATAGCATAGATTTAGGTATTAATTTGTCCTTATTCACAAAGAGAAGATGTAGGTTCCTATTCATTTCTTGGGCTTGAATTTGTTCTTGGTTTTGATCCATTTAACTTTTTTTTTAACAAAATATATGTTGTATATATCTATTTATCATTGTTAGGGGTTGTAGCCCATCTACCTCTTCCTTAAGTGGTTTTTGTGGGTGGAAGAGGTAGAAGGGATGAACACCCATTGGAAAGTGTCCTTGGCCACTGTTCTAGAAAGTCTACACTAATCTAGATTCTATCCGGAAGAAGAGTTTGGCCGATCCATTTTCTATTCGGTTGATCATTGTTATGCATAGCTGGCTAACTTCTCCAAGAACAAAGCAGACAGCTTCTGAGAGTTGTCTCCTAGGTGATTCTGGAGCTGCTGGGTGGTTTATTTTAATTACTTAGTATGATTTGTTAAATTCAACAGGAACTTAACTGAGTTAATTTATTGTTACAATAACTCTTCTAACCCCACTTCTTTTCTTTTCTTTTCTTTTTTCTTTTATTATTTCATTCAATTGTTGTAATAATTTCTTCCCTCTATTTCTTCTTCCTTCTCATTTAAATTGTTGTAATAATCTTCTAACCCCATGTCTTTTTATCCCATTTATTTCTATGCTTTCTATATCTGTTGAGAAACATCATGTTTTGTTGATCATATACATGCCTTGCATTTATTTTTCATACATTAGGATTTGACTAATTTGCATATGTGGGTTTTTATCAATTCTTATGTGTCTTTCTGCACTAATTCATGCCTTGAAATGATTCATATATCAAATGTTAGTAGCTGAATCTTTATTTACATTCTGTGTATGTGTTACATTAGATATTTGCATATAGGATCATACATATGTATATAACATATTATTTTTGATTTGCCATAAATGAATGCTAGGTGGGCATTTATAATTTTAGCATCCCGCCTATGCATGATTTTCTTACCATGTCTAACATCCAAACATGCAGCTTCGTACTTAAGTGATATATCTCTTTGGACGCCATTGGATGGAGATTGTATCGTTTAATCTAGAATAATGTTAATTTTTATGCATGTGGGCTCAGTTTCATTTGAGTTGTATATACATCAAAAATCTTTCAAAATATATGAGATCAAAATATTCCAAAATAAATAACACAATCTATAATTATATGCCTCACATAGTAATGTTAGCATTATTAAAATAATAGGAATATGAGCATATAATATTTATAAAACTCATATCATGATTTAGTAGAAACCGATCTTTTAATTGAGTAAGTAGGAGTACTCAATTTATGACCTTCTCCCATCATACTTAAAGTTCCGAATCAAAACATCTTTAGCGACTCTGAGATATGATGATGTAGTCCATTTATGACATATTTTGCAATAAATGGATTTTCTATAAAAGTTGTCGAATTTGAACTCTTATTTTCTGTTTCACATTCGCATTAGTGAGACTAAATCAGGAGATTGGGAGTCGGAACTGTTAGACGCGCTTGATAACCCCAAAAGTATCCTACAACTGTTTTTTGACTTATTAATTTATTTCTATCACATTACCTCTATACTTTTTTTTATACATCTTTTTGTAATTTTTTTTACTTTTTAACTTTAGGTTGTTTCCAAATCAAGCCTTAGATTGTATAGAGTGGCTCAAGCTTTCAATTAAATAGTTGTTTTTTTTATTAATTTACTTGTATATAAATCAATTATATAATTGAGTAACGAATTAATCCTAAACTAATAATGTTATATTTATAATTTTTTAATTATGTTTATACAAAAATTTAAAACTATAAATAAAAATACATTTAATATGTATTTTTCTTTCTAAAAATTCTAATAATTTACAAAAATTATTAAATTCTAATAACAAAAAATAAATATTGTTTTAATTTGTTTTGATAATAAGTTTCTATCATTTTCTTTCTCTCCCATCCCCTCAGGTCACCCCTCATCATGGGTCACCTTAGTCGGAGGCCTCCTTCCTCCAACTATTTCATGAATTTTTTTTTTTTTGGGTCTGAATAGAAATTATATCGTCATGTCATATTGCAAACCAACTTAGCAAATGTAGCAGTTTGATCCTAAAGTCTCCAAAACTTCTTTGCAGTGACGAATTGTGTTATAAGTCTAAGAAATTAGCACTCAACCCAAAAATTATGGAAAATTATTCAACATCATCAAGGATATTTTTTTTAACAGTTTTTGAGATTATATATGTAAAAACAAGTATAACGCAATGGGTAAAAATTTCAGATCATATCTTAGGTGATAGAAGCGAAGAATCTTGTGGATAAATCACGTACTTCAATAAATGCGAACAACGAACTCCCAGCAGTCGAGTGATACCACAATATGAGTATCACTCTCTCTTAATGGGAGAGACTTAGAGAGAGAGTATATAAAAAATGTTATGGGTAAAAAATCACACGTATCTCTTATTCAAATATATAATTAAATATATAACCATATATATCAATCTATCCATATCAGTTGATAGGATAGATATAGTTATCCAAATAGGTTTTGAATTTAAATTCAAAACTTACATGGATAAGGTTCAAAAGGGTCATCAGTCATGCCACATAGGCGCTCAATTTCTAATAATATATTTGTATTAATTTTAAGTATATTATGATAAATTTTACGTAGATGTATAATTTTAAAAATTTTTGAATAATTATTTCTGATGGTGACATATTCGTATTAATCTTAAGTATATTGTAATAATATGTGTAATTCTAAATAGGCTTCTGTCACAATCAGGACCAATTATTCAATAATATTTAGAACGGTATGGCTTTTGTCAAATTTAGGATCGGATTGGATCGTGCTGTTGAGTCTGTGGGGGCTACCATGGGTCTCGTTTTGATAATCTGAACCATTCAATGTGTAGAACTCGTCGAGCACTATATGCCTATAAAAAATCACATTGATCGGATATCGATAGCTATGTGATCAATTCAGTTTCGTATTAAAAAAATTGGACGGTGAACAAATTAATGGTTGACAAAAAACTAATTTGATCATATAGTTATCGATATCCGATCAACGTGATTTTTGTGGACATATAGTACTCGACGAGTTCTACATATTGAACGGTTCAGATTATCAAAACGGGACCCATGGTCGGCCTCCACGGGTCCAACAGTATGATCTAATCCGACCCGAACTGAATAGAAGCTATGCCCTCTAAATGTTATTGAATAATTGTTCCTGATTGTGACAGCAACGTTGGAGATCGAGGCCTAGAGGACTAGGTGAGGTAATAGAGTTAGTATTTTAATCATTGACTAGCACCTTAAAAATCTTTTATTATTTGTTAATATCATCCATATCTAACTCCAACTAGGTTTGTTAACTGACTTTTAAACTACCATTATTATCACCCCATCAAAGTCTAACCCACTCTCTACAGTACACTAGCTTGATTTCCAAGATTCATTTCCTAATTAATTACTATATGGAATCTATAATTATAGACTAATCAAAGATGATAATATATAACATGTTCTCTTAACAATATAAATGAACAATCACTAGCAAAGAACATGTTCTCTGGACTCTTTTTTCCTTTATGTTGATCATAATCTTGAAGGGTTGTCACTAGGGTTGGCACTGAGGTCACCCTACAAAGGCAACCAAGCTTGCTTGGTGGCTATAGAATATGACATACTTTTGTTGTAGTCCACTAAATTTCATGGCTTTAGTGGCTGTAGAGGAGGAGCTAGTAACCTAACTCTCAAGGTGGAAGCAATAGTTGTGGTGACGAAAGTGAAGAGGGCGGTAGTGGCACTATCACGATCGCTACCACCGCTTACACCTACGGTGGTATTTGAGTTTGTTACTATAAAAATGCTATAATGATCAAGTTTGAATACCAAATTTCGAACACTAACTAGCGTGCCACTAAGTTACAAATTTAATGAATTTCACCTCTGTGGCACATCATATAGTAATAATAATGTGTTAGTGATACATCATTTGATGTTCAAAATTTGGCATTTAAATTTGAACATCGTAACATTATTGATGTAGTTTATGGTTTGCTAGGGGTGAAAGTGTTACATAGGTAAGCGTACACATTGAAATAAAACTTTAAATGATAGGGAAAATAACTTAGTACTCTTTTGAGAACACAGGTTAAAAGCTACGTTTGCAGCTTGGGGATAAAAAAGCTAGCTTGGCTTTTTTAGCAAGAAGTGATCTAGGAAGTCCAAAAAAGCAAGCTGTGAAATTACAATTATACCCTTTATATTGTTTAGGGTTATATATGGGTAAAAATGTAAATTTTCTAAATTGCGTGGGGATATTTTGGTCGTTTGATTGTGATGTGACATCATAAATAAATATTAACCAAAAAAACCAAAAGCAGCTTTTTACCAATTTCTCAAATCACTTTCTAAAAAAGCAAAAAAAACTTGGTTAAAAGCCAAAAATCAACTTTTAATCATTTTTCCAGAACACCCCCTTAAGCCTATTTGAAAAATGGCTTTTTAGCTAAAATAGCCAAATGGGTATCCAAAAAAAAAAAAAAAAAAAGTCTAAAATTCAATTCCAATAGAAAATAAAATGTATATCATATATATCAATCAATCATTTTTTTCTTTATAACTATCTATTCAATTAAAAAAATTATTTTCAAACACATTAACTTTTTTCAACTCATGAAAAAAATTAAAAAACCACTAAAAAAATAAAGTTTACCAAAGAGGGCCTCATGCTCCAACTCTATGGCCACTCCACAAAGTTTGTGCTAATTCTCAAACATGTTGTCCCCATTATTGTCACTAACACATCAAATTAGATTCGAATCTATCTTTCTTGTTTCCCATCTACTGTGTTGACGCAATGACTCGTGCAAGATCGGTGTCATTTATGTTGTGTTTGGTTGGAGGATTTCAAAAGAGATTTGAAAAGAAAAAAGAAAAAGATAGGTGAAATGTGAATAAAATATACTTACATTTGACTTAGTTTCACACACTTTTTTCCTTTCCTATTTCAAATCTCTCAACTAAATACAATATTAAATAATAAAAAAGAATGATTAAATTAAATTTTGTGACTTAGAACAATGAGACCTACATCATACAAAATTTCAACCAAGAGAGTTTTATTGGAAGAGGTTTCTTCCAACACAATTACTTTAAGGACGACAAAGAGCACTTTGCTAGTGCCTCTTTATTTTTATCTTTTATTTTTTTAGCAACATAGTTAACTTAGAAGACCAATTTTAATCGTTATAAAAGGGCAATTCGAGAAGTCAAAAAATGATATTTTAGTGGCAAAGTTTTAAAATAAATGTTTACATTTTTAGACAAACAATTTGATGCAAAAGGATAATAATAATTATTACCAAATTATTTAATTTCATCATAAAAAATATAATAATAATATTTTGACAATTTAAATATTTTGTTATTAAAATATGATTTTCACCATAAACTTTTTTTTTAAACCTTAATTTATTGTGATGTCATATGATTGATCCTCTAGCCATCCCCTTAAGTTAGGCTAGAATATGGATTTATACGGTAAAAAATGGAAAGATGTATATATATATATATTGTGTATCTTAATTTATTTATTTTTAAGCTGGAAAAGCACGAAATTTAATATATTGAACATCTTCTAATAAGTCATCCAATAAAGTACATCGAAGTACAAAATAGATTCTAAAAAGAATAAAGAGCGCCTCCACGTAGGGATGATACAAGTCTCCACATAGGGAGAAAAACAAACCTCTACGCAGGAAAGAGAAAATCTCCAAAAACGGACAAAACTCAATCCGTTTGCCATCGCAATCAGTAGCTGTGGTATCTTAATCCTCACCTCTGCATTACAAAATAAAATATTATGATTCTGAGGTTGTCGCCCAGCGTATAATAACGTATTTAACAATGTCGGATCTCGAACATGAATCAGATCTGAGTCTAGATCTAAAAGCTTTCTCAATGACAAGCCGATGATTTAGACAAGAAGAGTGGTAGTAGCTAGCATGATGATAAAAAACCGTATGAAAAGAAATGGAGGAAAAAAGAAGATTAAAAGCACCACCCTCTCTCCTTTAAAAAGGAAAGAGAGAGAGAAAGCAATTAGAATTTTTCAAAGAGGGTATTACCCTTAGTTGCCCATTTCAAGTTGTGTATCTTAATTAAGAACATCAATTGTGGAATTTTAAGAGAATAGCTACCAGCTATGAATGTTCCTCTCTATACCATAATCTTCTATACTATTTAGTTGTTATTTGGCAAAAAATTTTTTAGTTAACTTTTTGGAGTTGAGAATTTTTTTAGCTTTTTTTATTTTTGTGAGAAAAAAAGTGAAGTAATTATGGTTTGGATGTGGTATTTTATCTTATTGACTTGTTAGCCTATTTTGTCTTTTGCGTTTTTATAGTCCCAATTGGAATAGCCAAACGAAACGTTAATATTTCATTTTGTAGATCCTACTTTGAGTCTATAATATTGATCTAAATTATTTACTTTGTAATTTTTATAATAAAAATTATCTATTTAAAAAATTAATTTTACCGAATATCGGTGAATAGTGCCATTGTTATGACTCAAAACAAAAGAGCTTCTTAGAAATTTTTAGGGTCTCTAACAATTTTATAATATTGATCTAAATTATTTATTTTGTAATTTTTATAATAAAAATTATCTATTTAAAAAATCAATTTTAACAAATATCGATGACTATGCCTTTGTTATGACTCAAAACAAAAGAGCTTCTTAGAAATTTTTAGGGTCTCTAACAATTTTTAATTCTTTTTTTTTTTTTTTTTTTTTTTTTTTTTGGGGAAATTAAAAAATGGGTTTTATGTAATTATGTAACTCTTGAGACTGTTAGAATATTGTCCCAATAATAAATAATAACTTTTCATGCTACTAGACAAAGGTAGAATAAAGATATAAGCCAATTTAAAGGACAAGGTAGCATTACCAACAGACTTCATTAGTTAAATAAAAGGAGAATTAAATGCAGGTGGAAGAAAGATAAAAAAAAATTATAAATATATAGGAGTATAAGTGTGTCTATAATGGGATACAAATGAAAGGTTATATAAGTGTGCAAGTACCACTTGCATCTCTTCATATATTAATAATTTTTTTTTCTTTCTTCCACTTGCATGTAGTTTCTTCTTAAATAAATCTTTTCCTACTCTAATCCCTCCTAACCTAATTGTTCTCCACTCAATCAAGACATGAACCATTGGGAAAAGGATGCAAAAATCATAAACTATTCATTATTAATTTTAAATGTTTATCATTGAAATGATATGTCCATCTAGCATACAATTCTGCTATGGTGACAGAAATTAATTATATAATTAGACGCAGGACACAAATGAATGATAAAATTTTATAGAATTTGTTAATAAGATTCATTTTTTTATAAATATTATTTGCCCATATACATTATGGCCTTGTTTGATTAGCAATAATGAGGAGATTAACAATTCATAAAATTAGTATATGATTGATTATTAGTTAGATTAGTGGTATAAACTATTCCCTCAAAAATTATAATTATATACATTGTTCACCATGATTTTTTTTTTAATAGAGCTCAGATATGTGGTTTTGGAACAACTAATAAAACACATTTTTTTTTATAAAAAAATTAATTTCCTATCCATCTAGTCTAGAATGATTAAAAAGTAATTTTTTATTAAAAAATCCAAAAACAATATTCACTAAATGAAATCAACTCTTTTAATTTTTTATTTTTTCTTTAATAGACTTTTTTTGATAGTAATTTACTTTTTAGGTTAGCCTAGTCAAATAAGATCTAAAAGGGAAAATTTGTTATAAAATTTATTTTTTTTTAAAAAAAAATTAATAAAGAAAACTGATAAAAAAAAAAAAAAAAAAGAAGGCAAATTATCCCCAAGTTCTCTTTGAAAAGTGTGTTCTACTAAATCCCAAAACTTGTTAGATAGACTTAAAAAGTCTTGTGCCCATTTATCTTCTTCTCTTTTTCTGCACCTTACTTCTTTCTTTATCTCTCTTTGTTTAATATTGACGACGACCACAACCGTGACCACGCCTTGTTTCTTTTCTTTCTCTTTCTAATCTATAATCACCGACGACTGACAACCACCATTGATTGGGGTTCACTAGCAACCACCGGGTACCGACTCCTTACTTCACTCTTACTGACGACGAAAAAGATGAGTTTTCGATGAAGGAGATGAGTTTCTGACGAAGATTATGTTTAGATCTACTCAATTCTGATGTAGATCTATATTAGATCCGGCTAGATCTAAACTAAAAATAATTACCAAAGTACAAACCTCTCTCCATATTTGTCTCTTTCCTTCAATCTCTCAGTTTTTTTACTTTTTTTGTACTACACACTTTTATTAGCTTGTTATAATAGAGAAAATTTTCAAATTCTAAACAAGTTGTTTTCAAGTTTTAGTCACAGCCAGTGAAAATTATAAAATTTTATTGTTTTAATTTTTTGGGTGTTGAAATAGATCATTCTTTGGAATTATAAAGTTTTGCAATTTCATAATTTTCTTTAGAACTGTAAAATTTTATAATTTCATAACATATTTTTCAGTTTAATTAATAAGGACAAATACTTAATAGAATCATACTTTAAAATTGTAACATTTTACATTTCAAAACTTGCATTTTAATTTGATTAATATTTGAGATTATTTGCTTAAACCCTACAAAAATTAAAAATAACATATGTTTTTCTCATTGTTACTGTTTGTTGTTCTTACGTTTTTTTCTTTTTTTAGTTTATCAATATTTAGCACATTTTGCTATTTTTTTTTTCTAATTTCTCAATTTATTTATTTTTTTGGCAATATTCTGGATATTCCAATGAGTCTCTGGCGATATTCTTGACGGCCAACGAACATTCTAGACATTCCGACGACTTCTGATGACGTTCAGAACACTTCAGCAAATTTTCGGTGATATTCCGGTAACTTTCCAGTGATGTTAAACATTCCGACGAGTCTCCAGTGACCGTCTGACGAAAGTCCGGCGGTGGTGAGATGTAGCGGCATCTTTAAATTTAAAACAAAAGAAATAAGATTTTTTTGATAATAATTAAAAATATATAAGATTAATTTGCACAAATATTTTGTTTTGAAATTAGATAAGTTTTACTTTTTGTGTATGGAACTTACGAGTAAGTTTCCCCCCCCCCCCCCCCCCCCAAAAAAAAAAAAAAAACTATTGTAGAGCCCAACCAAAGTCCAACAATGCCCACACACACATGTTAGCAATTTGTACAACAATAATGCCTGTAATAAATAAGCCTCCGGATAACCGATTCCACAAAATATAAATAGAGTGATATGAGTAAAATTATTATATTTTTGTAAACTTCATTATGTGATATACAAAAGACTATAATTATTTTATATGATTAATTTTAGAGATATTTACCAATAAATCTTATATTACAAACAAGTATTTTAATTAGTCTCAAGTTTTTTTTATTAATTTGTTAAATCCTATTAGTGGAGAGTTTTTTTTTTTCTGTATGGTCCTATTTTTTTATTTTGGTAGTGTTTTGGTGGACAATTATACCTTTTTATTAATGTGACACGTATGATGTGATATTCTAATGTGGCAGGTATTAATGTGACACTCCAACAAAGTGACACTCCAAAAAAATTAAAAACTCCTTATTGTATTTTTTCTAAATGTGACAACGTGACGGATATAATGTGACACTTCAAAATTCTTACTAAAAAAAAAATAGAAACTCTTTAGTGTATTTTTCTCTAATGTGACAACGTGGCGGGTATAATGTAATACTCTAAAAGAAACAAAAACTTCTTAGTATACTTTTCTCAAACATGACAACGTGACGGGTATGATGTGACATTTTTAAAAAATTAAAAATTTCTTTAGTATGTTTTTTCCAAACATGACATGTGACACTCCAACGTGTTGAATATGATGTGACACTCTAAAAGAATTGAAAATTCTTTAGTGTACTTTTCCTAAATGTAACACTCTAACGTGACGAGTATGATGTGATACTAAAAAAAAAATTAGTATACTTTTTTCAAATTTGACACTCTAATATGGCGAGTAAATGAGTCATTACATATCTAAAAAGACTAAATAGATCACACACAAAAATATAAAATTATATAAATTACAAGTCCAAAATATAAAACTTATTCAACAATCTCCCTTAATTTTATATATGTAGTCTTGCTAATATGCAACATTTCTAGAAAATGATGAGATCTCAAAAAACTTGTATGAGCCCTATTAGCCCAAGTTAAAGGTCCAATAAAGGCATGTGGGGGTCCAACCCCTTGGGCCTTGGACCTGAAAAATCATGTCTACCACATCCCTCGCAAAAGTCATCTACATTTATATGATTTTTTTTTTAAATTTAAAATTTTACTAATTACTACCTAATAAGCATTAGTTAAACTTTAAATAAAGCCAAAATACTTCAAAATTTTAACATACATTTGACATATTTTTATGTATTTTTTTATTATTAATTTTTTGCCTTTAACCGCTCTTAATCAAAGTTCCTTGGATAGGGGTTAATATTTTTCAAAATTAAATTGTATGATTATAAATGCATGAAAAAGGAGGACAAACTTTTTTTTAAATAAAGAGGATCTTGTGTCTTTTATATCTTTGTTGTTTAACATGAGGCATTCTAGAGTATAATTTTGTAATTTATAAATTTTAACAATTCACATCTAGGCTTTACTATAATCTCGTTAAACATAACAAAAACTCTATTATCATTTTATTGGGTAATAGAAGCATTTGTAAACATAAGAGAAATAAAATAAATAAGTGACATATATAAAATTATGTGGTTCGCTAAAATTTGACTATGTCTATGAGAGAGAGGCCATTTTTCACTATATTAGAAAATCAATAGTGCAATATATTTAAATAACATAACTCAAATTTAAAACCTTTGTACACCTATTCTCACAAAAGATAATAACACGACACACTAAACATGACCCCTGAAATAAGCTCATTGGCCTTTTTAAGCATATCAACTACAAACAATTTGAATAGGCAAAAAATAATATAACTAGGTAACATGTGTAATTGAACACGAGCTAATTTTAACAAACAATTCCAAAGTAATGTTTCAATCTACCATATTTTATCGATTCTAAGGCTTTCAAAATTTTGAAAAGTCCAATTTGTATAAAGGTTATCTTTCAAAATTTAACGCCCCATGTAATAGTCTTCAAAAACCAATTATCTCATGTTGAAAAACCATTAGCAAATCACATTTTAAAAAATCTTACAATAAACAAATAATATTTTTAAAAATCATTTTTTTCCCCCCTGCACTAAGGCCTTGTTTGTTAATGGGCTATTTTAGTCAAAAGTTAAAAAACCACTACAAGGTTACATCACTATCTATACTTTTCTATATATTTTTACTAAAAAAATTTAAAAATTACGAAAATAATCAATTCTCAAAAGTACCCTAAAAATAGTTAAATTTTGTTAGAAAAAATATACTTCTTTGATGTGGGTTTATGTGGTGGTGGCACATATTATGAGTTTATGCTCTTGTGATAAATAGCCTTGTATATGATCGATATTTTTAGTTATGGAAAAAAAAAATTTCAAGTTAAATAGAAAAAATTACACGTAGATAGGAGAAGGGAAAAAAATTACCAATATATGAGAAGTGTAAGTGACACTTGTTCATGGTTTTTCATTTTCACTCTACTACCACTACTAGAAAAAGGACCTTTTGCTACTATATAATTTGCGACCACTTGATTAGCCGTCGCAAATAACCAATTTATTCCTCTTTTACCCGCTTTCCTTCCTTATATTTGCCCTAGTTTTAGAAAAATTAAAACACGGTTTGTTCTCTCTCTCTCTCGCATTACAGACATGCATAGCTCTGCTCTCTCGCTCTTCCGCTCGCCATTGTCGTCTGAAGATCTCCATCGGTATGAATCGCTCTTTCAATCTCGCTCTCTTTCTCTGTCTCGCAATCTCCCTCCCAATCTCTATCTCTCAATCTCTCTGTCTCGCTATCTCTCTCTCTCTCTCTCTCTCTCTCTCTCTCTCTCTCTCTCGTTTTCTTGAGTTCTCAAGCTTGTAATATACTTGTCAATTTGTTGAATTTTCAGGTGATTTCATTGCAAATTAGGTGATTTCATCGATGTCTTGTGAGAATAGAAGTAAATTTGCAATCCTCAACCTCCTCTATCGCCTCTGCTTCTCTCTATCTGACTTAGGAAATCTAGGTTTTCAATTATTTGCAATTCTTTCTTTTCTCATCTGAAATGTTTCTATCTATTTTCAATCTCTATCTTGATCTGAGAACTTGTTTAGCTCCTTATGTGATCAGATTGATCATAAACGTTTGTTTTTCCTCAAGTGAGACTTGAATCTCAGTTTGTTTATTGTGAAAATGTTATAAAACGAGAGCAAAAAAATGTATTTTTATTTTTATTTTTCATTTTTTAGAGCCAAAAACAATACTATAACCAGATTCAGAAATTATTTTTTTTCTTTTCTGTTCTTTTTTCCATTTAGTTCAGGAATACTGAATAAAACTGACAATTTCCCCATCCTTCTATCAATGTTATAGCCATATAGATACAAAATAGGTGATTTTAATTTCTCACTCTTCTTGTTTGTGTGATTCGTGACTGAGCATTCTGTAGAAGAGATTTGTTTTTCTAATTAAATTTTGAAGAATGTTGATTTGGATCCGAGAAAATTGAAATACAATAACTTTCATTTGTTTCTCAGTTTCGGCGAAGAAGTCAGGAGATGTTACGGAGTTACAGATCGGTGTAAAGGTAAATTCCCTTATTTTCTATTTCCTTGTTCTGATTTGCTATAACTTTTAGATTCTAATCGTATGCTGTTTTATTTGACTGGTTTTATTGTGATTCAACTTAGTTTAGCCTCAATAGGATTATGTTAGATTTTCCCCTATTTTCTGTTTTATTTTGTGGAAAACTCCTGCAAGGCAGAAGGGGTTGAGTTCTTTTGAAATTTATGAGGATTTCACACACACTTGATTGGAAATTAGAAAGGGAATTGAGGATTGTGTTCCTGCATAGTGTTAAACTACTTAGATTATGTTTGCTTCATTGGAATCAAGTGAAATAGAATGATCATATTGTCCATTCTCAATCGCGATTGGTTCACTAAAAAAATTGATAAAGAATATATTGTAAATAGAATCATCATTGACTTTCATTCTAGTGAACCAAACACGACCTAGAGATATGGCCATGGATTGGGTCTGTGATGTATTTACATTGGCCTATTGCCTTTGTCAATCTCAAGGGAATTCTGTAGATGTTCAATATCCTGCCCATAAAATTTATCCATATTATATATATATATATATAAAAAAAAAAATTCTAAATCATGTGCATTCCACTATGATGAGATCGTCCTCTTTTAATTTGGACTTTGGTGGATTGAACATTCAAATTATCCATATTTTATATAAGGAAAAGAGGGTTGTGGAAAAGAGGGAGTTGCATAGGGATTTGCAGCAGAAGGATTTAGTAATTATTTGCATGGGAAGGAAGAAGAAAAAGAAAGAAGGTTGTTCTGTTGAGATGAGATTCCCTGATGGAAGATGACATATGCAAGTGTGTTGAGAGGGAAAGGAATAGAAGAGAACCTTTTCATTTGTTTGCTTGTGGCAACAGAGTGAGATAAAAAGATGCAGTCTTTTTTAACAAGGCAAATGGTATGTGGTTTGTACCTTAAGCCTGCAACTTACATCTACTTTCTAAAAGCTTTGGATATACCATAACACCCATGACCCCAACCCCGCCTTTCATTAATCCCCAGATCCCTTGCCACCCTTTAGATGTCGAATATATTTCTCTATTATAATAATAACCACACAGAAATGTTGGTGTCACGTACTTCTTTTGCAGGACTATTTTGGTCTTCTATACCCTTGTTAAAAGAGGAATGTGTGATCAATATCTGTTTTTGCTTCTTTTTTTTTATAATCAATATCTGTTTTTGCTTCTTTCTTTTTTTTACCCTTGACAATACTATATGTTTTTCCTAACCCTCTAGTGAAGTTTTCTTGAGTAGAACTGTTACAATCTTTTGCTTCCTTCGATGTAGTATGTTAGCTGAAACATGGGGTCATGTTTCAACATTCCTGGTTATATTCTTTTAGTTGAAACCCAACCACTTGCACCCATCAGTAACAAATTTTGAAGGGACTGTATATATTGATGCAAAGCACATTTCTCATTTGGATCTTAGAAGAAAATGAAATACATTTCATTTACTTTTTATCTTTCTCAAACTTTATTAATTTTATTTATTTTTGTACATGTAATGCGCAGGTTAGGATTTGATGAGTGTGGTGGGCCATGTAGAAGAAGACTAGGAAGAAAGTACTTGAAGATTATGAGAAGATTGTTGAGGCTGCTGCCAAACAAATCAAAGGCTGCACAGAATTTGAGAAAGGGGTCATCAACGAAAAGAAAGACTCAGAATTTGTAAGTGTATATAAAATTCAAAGTTGCATGGAACTTCATATAATAGAACTTGTGGCTTTGCTTTGGAGGTAATTTATAATAGAACTTTAAATTGGCATTTATTGGATATTTCTGTTGCAGTGCTCCAAGTTGTCATCAAACTAACAATGTAATATTACTATGAACATTTATATAAGTATGTAATACTTGAAAAAAGAAGGGTTCAACTACAGATAATTAATTGTACATAAAATTGATACCAGTAATTTCTTTGGTTTCATTTTAGGAACAGCGGGCTATGCTGGAGAACGAGACTTTACGCAGACAGGCAAATTGAACTCCTGTTAATAAATTAATTTATTCATTTTGTATCTGTGTTTTTGGATGAGATTTCATATCTGACAGTACTGTTTTTCTGCTTAATATGAATTACAGGTTCAGGAGCTTCGAAATTTCCTTCCATGGTGTGAACATTCAGGGATGCCTTATCAAGAATACTTTCCTGCGCAAAGGAATAATTCCCTTTTGAGTCATGGTGCTGCGAGTCCAGATACGGTCCATAATTGTGTAGTTGATCTGCAATTGGGGTACTTTGCTTTTCTTCTATGTAGTTTTTAATCCTATTTTTTTGCCCTTTTGCTAGATAATGATTGAAAAAGTGAAATATGAGTTGAACTTTCAACTGAAATATGCCTTTGTTAGTCCATATGCATGTAGCCTTTCAATAATTGCTTTTTATTTTCTTCAATTTTGGATCTTCAAGAGTTGATATAAAAGTTTTCTATTTTTTGTACTTGAAAAGAGACTCTTGGAGGGATCTTTATATTTCATTTCATAATATGTTAATGTTATCTTGGATAGCATTTGTGTGCCTCCTAGGGAACTGAGGATATCCTTATCCCAATCTACTTGAGTTTGAAACTAATTCATTTTTTCCCCCTTTTCTTTCCTGTTTTGCTTAATATTGAGACTTTTGTGGAGCTGATGAGGTTTGATAAATGTTTTTACCTTACATGACTAGTGAAGTTTAATTTTTCCTAGGTCATGTGTTGAAGGAAATGCTTTGGAAGATGTTACTTTACCTTTGTTAATATTATGCTATTGTTGTTTCAATTGGTTTCATACTATCTATCAGCTACTATTTCAAGCAGTCTGATTTCACTCTCTTTCTGGCTCAGGCTTTCATCTGAGGTTTCTTGCAAAAGAAAGGCACCAGAGAAAGAAAATCGTTCCAGCAACTCTGGGAGTCAAATGTCTCTACTTTGATCCTTTTCTTTACCTTGTCTCTCTGTCTCTCTCCTTATGTTAGCAAAATAGGAATAGCTGCATAGCAACAAATGTCAAATAGTTCTTTCTAGTTTAGCACAGCTTTTGTACAAGAATCATTTTGGACTACAAACTTATATGACTTTAGGTGACTCCATTGGCACCAGAGATCAAGAATTTGAGATAGAGAGAGATTGTATGGTGGGCTGTTGTTAAGCCCATGTTATTCAAAATGCCAATATAAATGCTTCTTTTCTTGGAGACCATGGATCTGGAGATGAAAAGGTATAGTTGTTTTATAGTTTGTTTTTGTTTATTTATTTATTTATTTTTGCATTTGGTATAGCAAAAGACCATAGTAAATGGAAAGTGTTTTCTGCTGTAGCTGAAAAGTTAACTGTATGATTTTAAGGTTTCTTGTAAAGTTATTATTTTCACTTACTTCTTGTAAAATTTTCTAATCACAATGGTGCATTTTCAGATCAAACGCATTCTCATTGATGTTGCTGCTGTTGTATTGTTTCAGAATGTGATGTTCTTGTATACACACACATATATATTTGGATTTTTAACATGAATTCTGAATTGGGTAGGATCTTTTAACATCCTTGCTGATTAGATGCGAAAATTTCTGATTTTGTGTATCCCAGGGTGCACAGATGAGTGATATGCTCATCTGGCCTGATATCATATACTAGTCCTGGATTGATGGCTCCCTTGGGGTTTATATGTCCAGCTCCAGTTGCAAAAACTCCTGCAGGTTTGTCTCCATCCATTATTGGCCTTCCTGAATGGTCTGTGATTTCCACTGCTGTCATGATTGCAGATTAATAGCTGCCGGGGTCGATGTTGGATGAGCTGAGTGGATCAGAGCAGCAATTCCACCGACATGTGGACAAGCCATGGAAGTCCCTGACATGACAGTGAAGTTCACCCTCCCAACCTGTGAGTTTTTCCTTTGATAACAATTTCATAGGGATTTTCAGATTTGTGGTTTGTGAACTTAAAATATTGGTTCCTGAAAATTACATCTTGTTTTGTACTGGTGTAGGTCTTTATGTTTACTCATCCAAAGTACTCAATTACAAGAAGCAATCAGCGGTATATGAAGCTTCAGTTTGAGATGCCCAATGACACTGGATCAGCCTTGGTTCATGGTATGTGGTTGCCTAAGGCTTGTCACTGTTTTAAACTAATTTGCATGTGAATATTTTATTAAATCAAAATATCCATGTCACCTAGAGAACTGTGGGAAATTCGAATTAGTTTCATTCCTACATGTGTAGTGCTTGATTGAAATGTTGGAATACTGGAATTAGGAACATGGGATGACATTGGTGTTGTCAAAATTTCAAGGAACATAGAAAACTATGGTTTGTGGGGCCATTCTAATGGATACTAGGATTGCACGTATTCTTCTATTAATAATTCTTGTTCTCTTGAATAACAGTGATGGTAGTTGAAACTAATTGTCTCGAAGGAGCAGGTAATGGAAAAGGAATAACAGTGTTCTGATCTATTGCTCTTCATAATGTGTATTGATCAGGTGCAAGCTTGGATTTGAGGAACATATATCTCCATGGTAACAAAATGGAACTCGACCGGTACCTTGAACACTAGCATTTTAGATTTTGATTTTACTAGCTTTCTATTTGGATTGTATTTTTTTTCATAAAAGAACCTTTCTCAAGTTTTTAGTTGTAATAACTTTCATATATGGGACCAATTTTGAGGCTAAAATGGAATGTTTGATTAAATTACAATGATATACTGTTTGAATTTTTGTCATTGCTATTCCTAGAGTACTTAACGTTACACTTTCTTTTTTTTTTCTTTTTTTTTTTTGCGACGGTAACAAGATGGTCGCCAAAAATTATGTTAGTGTTTTTTTTTCGTTTTTTGCGACGGCAAAATAACAGTCGCTATAAGTAGTTTAGGCAATCGCGAATAGTTTGCGACCGTTGCTTTGCCGTCGCAAAAAGTATTTGCCACCCCCACATTCGCGACCCCCATTTGCCGTCGCATGAGCCGTCACAAAAGGTTTTTTGCGACTGTTTTTTTATTATTTGCGACGGTTTATAGCGGTCGCAAAAAGTGTTTTTTTTAGTAGTGTACAGACACACATACACTCCTATGTGTTGATAAATTTTTTTTCCTTTCTCTCACCTGCATGTAGTTTCCCATTTTAAACATGAAATATCTTATTTTAAGAAAAAAATATATTTAAAAAATAATAATTCAAAATAATTGTATTTTTATAGAGGTACAAATGTGAGTTTAAAATTACAAATCATCCTGTTTGATTTTGAGCTTTCAAAAATAATTTTTTAAACTTTCAATTAGTATTTTTATATTTTTAATAATTTAAAAAAATATTTTAATCAATTCTTTTTAATTTTTATATCCTCTTAATCTTAATATAAAAAATAAAAAAATGTGCACAAAATATTTTTAAAAAATCATTAAAAACAAAAAAATATGAAAAATGAAAAAACTCGAGTTTCTCAAACTAAACATGGTGTTAATATTTCTCTTGTAAAATGTAATTATTTTGAGTTATTTTTATTTAAATATACAATTTTTCTTTAATTTCAATCACTCCTATTCCACAAAAAACACAAGACGACGTCATAGGGGGTTTCAAAACCTTTTTTTTCTCTGTGAACCCTCTCAAGTTGAGAAGTATTTTATAACATAGGAGCCATTTGCGAAGCAATAAAAAAAAGTTAGTTTTTAGCTGTTAATTAATTTTGGATCATATTATTTCTCATATTTTTTATACATAAAAAGATTTAAAAAAAAAATCAACTTTTAATTAACTTTCCAATTCACCCCATAATGTTAGTATTTCTCTTATAAAATGTAATTATTTTGAGTTATTTTTATTTAAATATGCAATTTTTCCTCAATTTCAATCACTCCTCCTATTATTTGTCCTCAAAAAACACACCCTTTTGGTAGCGTTTGGTTTATATTTAAAATTATGATTAGAGTGTGAAATTATATTTTGACTTTGTGAGTTTTGAGATTATGATTTGAAAAAAAAAAAAAAAAAATTGTCTGGTTATGAGTTTTGAAAAAAGTTTTGAATTGAATTTTGAATTGAGTATTGAATTTTTGAAATGAGCGTTAAGTTTGTGAAAAGTTATTTGATTATGCCTTCGTTTGGGAAGTGAGTTGGCTTTTTGACTTTTTGGCTTTTTTGACTATTTTGGCTTGGGTTAAAAAACTTGGTTTGGGAAGGGTTTTTTAGCTTTTTGGATTTTTTGGCTTTTTTTGTGAGAGAAGAGTGTAATGATTATGGGTTGGATGTGATGTTTTATTTGTTGTGGCTAAAATAGTCTATTTTTTCTTTTGTGACTAAAATAGCCAAAAAAGCTCTTGCCAAAAAGAGTTTTCAAAACTTAATTCAAAAACTTATAACTCATAACCAAACTCACAATTTAAAACTCTATTGAAAATTTTATTCAAGATTTATAACCAAATTGTTTTTAAAATTCAGTTAAAAAAAATAATTATTGAAAAAAATAATTTTTTTATTTAAAATATTAATATATATATATATATTTTCAAATAGTAGCCGCCAAGCTTAAAAAAAATAAAATAAAATAAAAAATTAAAAAAAAAACTGTTCCGGTCAACCGATCAGACGTCCGGGAGGATGTCCGGAGAGATGACCGGATAGACAAAAAAATTCAAAAACTGTCTAGGAAGATATTTTGGCAAATGACCGGATAGACCAAAAATTTAAAAACTTTCTAGTTTACCAAACATGTTTTCAAAATATGTATTGAAACTGATTTGAAATCATGATTTGAAAACTATAATCAAATAGAGGGTTGATTGTTAGTGTGAAATCATGGTTTGAGAATCAAACCAAACACAACCCTTTTTTGGGCGATGCTAGGGTTTCGAATTGTTGAGGCACCTCTCTCTCCCTTTTTTTTTTTGTGGGAGGGTGGTTATGTGTAGGGGTGTACCAAAAAACTAAACATCCCGCACCAATTCAACCAGAGTTGGACTAGTTGGGTGATAAATTTGATGCCTCGACAATTCCTCTCTCTTCCCTTTATTTTTATTTTTATTTTATTTGTTGGTGTTGGTTTGTTTGGTTGTTTTTTTTTTTTTTTTTTTGAAAGGGTGGTTATGTGTAGGGGTGTGCTAAAAAACTAAACATCTCACACCAATTCAGCCTGAGTTGGACTGGTTGGATAATAAAATTGACTGATCAGTTAGACTGTTGGATAAAATTTGTTAATTCTATATAATTTTGTACGAGTCCCTACTAATTAAAATAAAAATATAGCAGAGATTCATACAAAATTATATGGAATTAACAAATTTTAACCAGCAACCTAACTGATCAGTCAATTTTATCATCCAACCAGTCTAACCTAACTCACTCACCTTATCAAACCATACAAGCTAAGTTGGTGTGAGATATCTAGTTTTTTGGCACATCCCTACACATAACCAACCTTTAAAATAAAAAACCAAACCAACGTAGCCTTAAAAAAAAAAAAAAAAAAGTCGAGGCTTTTGAGCCTCACAATTCGAGGCCCCAAACATTCCCTCCTCTTTTTTTTCCATAAATCCTCTCAAGTTGAGAAGTATTTTCTGAAATCAAACATAATGTTAATATTTCTCTTATAAAATATAATTATTTTAAGTTATTTTTATTTAAATACTAGTTAGGGGCTGATTGTGCGTTTCACGATCACGGTGCCAGTGGTGAATTTGGCGCTATAATAGGAACTATGTAATTGAGTCTTCATATGATATTATAAGTATTTAGAAAAAGTAGTGCATTAGCATTAATTAATAAAGGAATACTCTATGAGAGATCATTATGTCATTAAACATGGAACTCAATAGATGAGAAGATGAAAGTATAGTTAAAGTGAGCTACTTTAAGACAAGATTAAGATTTAACAACAATTTTCAAAAGGTACAACACAGATAGCTAAAGTTTTATATTGAATCCATTTAAACCAAAAAAGATGGATTCATGGAAGTGACATGACTGCAACTTAAGAAGAAACTACATGACAAAAGGAGATCAGGATCATGAGAAAAGGAGATAAAGATCCTATGAGTTAGTGGAGTTTAACTGTACAAGCCAAACATAGTTCATACTATATAGCAAAAGGCTGGTTGCTTTTCTATTGTTGCAGTTAGTCTAAGTTTTTTTGTCATAGTTAACATGGTGATTTCTCACTTTGCATCTTCTGAAGTGACAAGTGGATTATCTGATTCTGTTGGATCTAGTGATGCACTTGATTGAGTTGGAAATAGTTCTTTACGTGCTTTCTTTGAAGCCAGTGGAGAGATTGTTTCTGAACCTGAGTCTTTGGGGTTTGGTAAAGCAATGACGCATTCTTAATGCAGTGCATTGATGTTAAATTTGCACTGTGATAGGCCACCAAAATCATATTGATATGTGATTTTCTGTTTTAGAGAGCTTTTTCAGAACTTCCAGAGAAGTTTGTCCATCCTATTGAATTAAGAAAAATGTTGCTGTAATGATTAGTAAATATTATGAAGTTGTAGAAAATGAAGAGTGTTGTAGAACTTACATCTGATGTGTTCTTCATCAATTCCTCAGCAGTGATTGAAAAACGTTTTTCAGCATGAGAACCAAAAATGGCTGATGTGATTTTGCCACTTTCATCAGTTAAATCTACTTCAAATCTACATCTATTGTTTTTCAGCGGAAGAAAAATTATAGCACGAATAACAAAGAAACATCCAAAGTTATCACTAAGCAAAGGAACAAAGTGTGCTTTCTCAAAAAAAGTGAACAAACTAATTGTCTCGAACTAAGTGGGTTGCTATGCATAGAGTCCTTCTTGTTAATTAAGTTTTCAATAAGTGTGTGATTCTACATTGATGTATGATTTGGGATGTAAATTCCTCAGGCATATCAGGGTGCTAAGGGAAATGGTCATCTTCATGGTATTTTTTAAACTACTTCCTTTTTCTTTTCAGATTGAAGGTATTGCAAATGTACTTCATAAATCCATTGACTTAACCTGATGGACTCATCCCTAGAATTTCCTTCTAGGTATGTTTAATCTGTCTAGGATCTGGTACCATTTGATCTAGATCGGTGACACAGTAAATTTTGCCTGGTTTTTGTAAGTAGTTTATTTGTTTTTAGAAAACACTTAATGCAGTTTAGCGTTGAGTATTTTGACTTTCTAAGAAGAAATTCTAGGGTAGTTGTAGACTATAGGAGTTTGAACTGAACTAAAAAAGCAACAAACCAAGCTTGAGGCTGAATTGTACTTGCACATTCTGGTCAAATCCGTATGGTCTATATACCCTTCTTTTCCTTAGCTTTAATAATATAATAATAAACTTCTGGAAAAGTGAATTAATATAAGCTAATTCGTTTTCTCCATTTTCCTTGCATTTTTTTTTTCTTTCCAAATCCATTATCTAAATACAGTTTATTTGCACAAATTACTCTAAGTTGTTTGTCAATAGTTTTTTTGTTTTCTATTTTTTTGGTGTTAGCTAATTACTCTATTGTCACCCTTTTTAGATGCTTATGATTTGTTTTTTTTTTTTTCTTTAGTAATCATTCTTAGGTCATCATCTACCCTTTAAACTTCAGCATAATATAGTGTGGGTGTTGATTTCCGACCACACAACCAAACAGGGAACTCAGTTGGAAAGCACCGGCAGAATAGATTAAGCTCGAACAACTTGTCACAAAAAGATAGGAATCTGGTTGTGGTTCGTCCACCCGAGAGCACTCTAACGATCAAGTCAGTAATCAAATATCTCTCTAAGATAGCTAGTTGTGCTTAACTCACAAGAAATAACAATATATCACCCATAAAAAACATACCTTAGACCCATGAGGGTGCCCTGCTTTTATAACCAATACTGACGTGATCCTTACAGAAGCCTCACCTAAATGGACTTAGGCTCAATGTTTATCCTGAACTCTCAGCTAGATAGGGATAAACTCCTTAAGAGCTTTATCTTTATCTAGATTGAGATCCTCCCCTGTTCTAGGACTCTTGTCCTTTATCCGCTCATCTCAGATACCGATATCTCCGCAAGAAACCTCGGCCTAGCCGAGATCATCTCGGTACCAAGACCAGTCCACGTGGCACCTCGGCTGACACTTCGGCATCACCTTTGGCCACATGTTGTCATTCAAAAAATATATCCCCACAACTACCCCCTAGGTTCTATTACCTCAGCATCCTGAGGTGATAAACCCACATCGCCCACTCATAGATGATGTCGGCTAAAATTCATTCTTTCCTTCGACCGAGATCATGACTTATCAATTTCAAGTATCCAGGACTTAATTGTCCATCTTTTTTAATGGCCAAGAACCAAGTTCTTTAAGTTCCTTAATTGAGATCGTTCCTTTTAGCTGAGGTTTTTGCTTCATTAAATCAAGAACTCTAAGAGTTTTATTTGCACATGAGCTATCACGCACGGTTTTTCTGAACCATTGCCGCCACGCATCCTTTTCTCATTGGTTCGTACCTAACACGCGTTATTGTAGACCACCCCGAACTCGCTCCACGCACGAGGGCGTGAATTGGGTTCTAGCTACTACAGTCCAGACTCCTGTCACGGTTCTGAATCTAATCTCACAAAGTGCAATGTAAGACTGATAAATCACCAAAGAGTCCAAATCCAGCAAATCATTTTGGAAAATCAGATTTTGAATCAAAAATGCCAAACTGGACTGCTTTGCCAGATTACAGAGTCGCCACTTAAATATTTTATTTTGGGAAATTTAGGAAACCCTGACTTGTGCCTAAGGCCACGTGTCCGTTATCACCAAAGTTGCCTCGGCTCGGGAACTTGGGTACGAGAGAGGAAGGTCCTGAAATGAGCACCCTGGCTCGCCCGATCAAAGATCGGCCTCTACTAAACATGATATGTTGTTTTTGAAAACGCGTGTTCTTGTCCTGATTATTAAGCTAACCGTACTACGTGATGCGCACAGCATACAAGTATAGACTCAATCGCAAGAATTGGAACAAAACATTTCATGTTTGTTTTTCGAAAATGGTTTGAAGTTGCTACCCTCAAGTAGGCTAAAATTCGGATTTGCCACCCTCAAGTGGGCTTAAAACATGATGATTTTCCACTCCAAGTGGGCTTAAAACTCAAATTTGATGAATTGTTCCAATTCAAGCAATGAAGCCTTCATCCACAAGCATTCATGCAGTTAATCACTTAAGCAAATAGCCTCATGGCAAGCATGCTATCATGGCAGTCACTTACACATATGCAAGGATGCTAAAGCGCAAAAGCTTACCTAGTACTCCAAGCCAAAACAACAACTAGTTAGAAATCAATGCATGATCCTAACTATGTTGAGTGCCTAATGCAACACATGCAAAAATGCGACTAAATAGGCTCGGCTATCTAAGATGGCATACGAATACCACAATTGATACATGTATTCAAATAGGAATTGAAATACAATGCAGTTTGAATGATGCGCCGAGCTCGGTGCATGCAAGACAAATGAATAATGTAAACATGCAAACATAAGGTATGCTAATCAAAACATGACCTAAACTAACCATCAAAAACTGATAAGTAAAAGGGAGAAAGAAATGGGGTTGGAAGACATGCACACATGCACGCACCCTTATATCAACATTGTGCCCTCTCGGAGGAGGGTCCGAATGAAAGAGAGCTAACTAGCTACTCTAATTAAGCTAACTATTACAAACCAACTAACTAACTAACTATTCTAGCTAATTAATTACAACACAGTCGAATAACTAGTTAATCTAAGCTAATTAGAATATTACAGCCCAAATTGAATAACTAGCTAATCTAAGCTAATTAGAATATTACAAAGATGAATTGAATTAGCTAAACAGATTGACTAATTAATTACAGAAAACCAGCAAATTAACTAACTAAGTAAAGCAGTTAAAATGGCCTCGAGGGGAGGGATGTGAAGCCCCTGAAAATTGTATTCTCTTTAAAAACCCTTATGTTTGAATTATTTCCTTAAAGCCCCTCAGTTTCTTGAATTATTTCGAATCTTGTCGGTTAGCAATTTTTTTTATCGAATATCCTAGCCAAATTAGGTTCCTTAGCCTAATTTAATTTAATTCTACATAAATAGGGTTCCAAAACATGAGTTTTATTCCAAGCCCTCACTTCTTTATTTAAATTCAAGAATTTTCCCAAAACTAGCACATGTACTTTTATACTCTAAGTACCATCAATCAATTTGAAATCTATATATATATACATTGGGGAATGTGTCCCTAGTACCTAAATTGAATAAAAAAATGCCCCATCTCCCTTCCCAATGGCCGGCCACCCTAGGAGATTGTGAGGGGCCGATTTTCAAGAAATTGTAATTATGGTATTCTAGAAACCCTAATACCTAGTACCCCTAAATCTAGGGTTTTGTTCCCAATACTAGTTTCATTTCAACTAGGGACCAACTAGATATTGTCTAATCCCATGATTAAGTTCCCTAATCACTCCCTATTCCATTAGACTCCAAGTGAATCCTAACTTTTCCATCCAATTCCAACTAGTGGGCCTTTATGTCTTTTTACACCAAAATTTGCCTATAAATACCACCACCCCCTAGCATGGCAAACACAAACAACACACTCACACACACATTCGGCCTAGAGGAGAGAAAGGAGAGCAAGAGAGAAGTCTTGAGAGGGAGAGGAAAGAAGAGGAGAGCCATTTTGTTCAAAGCCTAGCAAGTAAGCCACAACACAACCTTCTCTTTCATTTTTCTTTTTCAAATACATGTTCTTAAGGGTTCTAAACATTGTTTTCAGATGTGTTATTGATGAGCTACTTGTGTTAAAAATGATAAGAGTTGAGCCATGATTCTACCTCTCTTGTAGTTTCCCTTATTTCGGTACAAAACTATCTTTTTCATACCAATCTCTCAAACTTTCCAAAGGCACACCTTCAAGCAAATTTTCTGAGTTTAGTATATGTTATTTAGCATGTTTTCATCACAAAAGAAATGAAAATTTTCCCTTAGTGGATCTCTTTTCTCACAAATCTTCTTATTTTGGGTATTGTGCCTTAAGAATCTGTTTTCACAGCCAACTTTCAAAATTTCTATAAAAATGTAGAAACTTATTCTGGACCTCTATTTTATGTCAAAATCTTCCTTAAGGAGTTAGATTTCAACTAAAATTGGTTTCATTGAAAAACAGTGAGCGGTTTGCAAGAAAATCAATTTTTCGTAACGGTCGACGAATCTGGACAGCGCTGGAGTGTTTTCTAAATAACTTAAAATCTAGAGAAGCTATCCCATTTCCGAAATATTTTTTGGAAACTAGATTAAATTCTCTATGAACCATAGGAAGGCCGAGTTCGGTGAAAAATCTAAAATATCCCTTTTCATTCTAATCCTTAAGTGATATTGAATATGAAAATTATGTTGTGCATGGGTGTTTTATGCTCTTGTGTTCATGAAAATGCTTATTACCTTATGATCATATCTTGGCATGATATTGTACATGCTATGGTTATGTTCTTTATCTTCTTCATCTTAATGATGCATGCTTATATGGATATTATTATCTTGTTAAGTTGGTCTAACCTTGATTTAAAATGTTTAACTCCACGGAAAACGTAATTGGGATGGTATTGGGTTTTCGATCACTTGAGTAATGGAAAGATGATAATATGTGATGTATGGATTGTTGGGATGCGTTCCCTATTTGGAAGTTAAAGTCTTGTGCAAGTGGTTTTCGGAACCCTTGAACGGAGCGGTTGTATTCGGACCCTAGGTGGTTTGGTGTGAGGAGGGATTTGGGCAAGGCCCATTATTACCGTCTCTTTTGAGGCCCTGCGATTGGCGCTACGCGGTACATAACCGTTGGTAGGCATCCGAGGTAAGGTCTGCAACAAAGCAGCAAAAGAGGAGGCATACCGAATAATCCGCGTCCGATTTTTGTGGTTGGGAGGATGAAGTCTCTTTGGGGGATTTCTAGTTTACTAACATCTAACTTGTAACCCTTAATTTATTTAGTTGAGTATCATGCTTTACTACTTGATGTTATATTTGTGATTGTGTATTGGACTAGGAAAAAGGGACGGGGTGTGTATGTGTGTTTACTAGGCATTCAAAGCTCACGGCGTATCATGCTAGGTGCTGAAGAGGAGCTTATGGCTGGAGACAACGAGCCTGAAACCTTCGAAGACCTTTGGCTATCTTAGGAAAGTTAGAAATTCCTTTTGATATTTTGTAAGACTCATATGAAGATTAAAATTTTTTTTTTGGGATGTAATGTAATGGAACAAGCTTTTGAAATTAAGGATATTTGTGGTTGTTATGTACTTATATTCAAATATTTATATGTATGAACCTTATCGTTGCTTCTGAGACCTTGTGTCAATACCTTTTAAGATCTGTCAAAAGGGTAGTGCGCTACCTAAGAAAGCTGGACTTAGAAGGGAGGCTAATTTGACTCATCCGGCGATCTGGGATCTTACTTGGTTATTGACCATAGGACTCATTAGTGACTCTCCCTTGACTGCAACCCGTAGTGTAGATTCGGGGTGTCACAAGGGAAACATGCATGCTCGGTTTGCTTCGCCTGGAAATGCATTGCTTTGCCATGAGTTGTCTCTGTTTGCACTCGCAGTGACCTCAGAGCATTGAACACACTTTCAGGTTGCATCTGCTTCAAAACAGGAGCATTTTGGAAAATTTTGCTGCAAGTGGCCGGCCGACCACTTCAACTGGTCGGCAGGCTACCTCAACTGGTCGGCAGGCTAATGTAAGTGGCCGGCCGGCCACTTCCCTTTCTAGAATCCCAACTTTGCTGTAACAGAGATCAATAAAGGCATAACAATGCATTTACAAGGAAATGTGTGTGCAACTACTCTCCTTATCATTTCTCAAGCTCAAAGGAGCATAGCACTCGACTCTCAAGCCACCAATCACCCATCTCAATGCACGATGGCCAAAGAGCCAAGCTCGCAGAATGTTAGTGAATGCACAAACAACACATAAGAGCCTCTACCTCTATCATGCATGATCAAGAGGGTTGGCGACCAAGAAATGCAACATGTTTCATCACTTTGAGTATGAAACGTGCCACATTCCTCGTGTTTGGATTAACGTCCGATCCAAACACAATGCAATGCAAACAACATGCTCAACTTTCAATGCTAAAGTGGCATGCTAAAACAAGAATCTAACACACAAACAACACATGCATGACATGCTAGAAGACTTAGGCATTAAAGCTAATGAAGTACAGAACATTAGGACTATGCAATACATTGTTCAATGGACTAAACCAGTCCTAAACTGACCTCATGCATGCCAAAACAATGGCCAAAATGCTCTGAAATGATAGCATGAAAGGTAAGAAAATGATGTTCATGCATTGGCTCATCAACAAGGCATGAGACACAACTCTTAAACACAATTAAAGAGTGATATACATGAGTGTACGACAAGGCTACATGCTCTGAAATTATGTGTTAAATGATGCCATATCATATAAACATCACAAATAAGGCATGCTAGAAGGCCTAAAGCACAAAGCTAGTAAAGGGCACCACACAAGAGGCATGCAATACATAGCCTAAACAACCAAACCAGCTCTGGACAGAGCTCAACCATGCCAAAATAAAAGCCAAAACATGCTGAAATAGTGGCCCAAAAGTTTAGACAAGCATGCATACGTATTGGCTCATAAACAAGGCATAAGGTACAACTCACAAAAGTTATGAAGGGGTGGAATATGTGAGAGTGTGACTACACCATGTACACTGAAATCATGTGAGAAATGAGGCTAAGGCATGCAATCATCACAAGCAAAGCATGCAACAGGCTTTGAAACTCAAAGCTAGTTAAGGCCTTTACACTCAGGCTTTGCAATCATCACAACAAGTCTCACATGGCCAAGACTACTCGAAACAGAGCTAAGGCATGCTAAAATAATAGCAAATACATGCTGAGACAGAGCTAACACAAGCTAGGATTAGAGGCATAAAGCATGATGCATATTAGGCCTACAAGTAGGATTGCACTACAAGTGTATGAAGCATGCAAGAGGTGACCCCACTAACCAAAATCAGAGCTAAGGCATGTCAAAATAACACCAAAAACATGCTGAGACAGAGCTAACACAAGCTAGGATTAGAGGCATAAAGCATGATGCATGTTAGGCCTACAAATAGGATTGCACTACAAATACAAAAACCAAGCAAGAGATGACCCCACCAACCAAAATCAGAGCTAAGGCATGTCAAAATAGTCACAAAAACATGCCTGAGCTAAGTCATAAAAGAGTAGAAAAGCATGCTCAAGTATGAGGCCAACAAGGCATGCAAGCAAGACAAAAGGAGAGGGGGACCACCCCCTCCTATTTTGGACCACAAGAGCAACTTTTTACAACTGAAATTCCTCTGAGTTTCAGTGGTTAAAAGGCCAAGCAAAGGGATATTCAAAAGCTTAGAGAGTTGGCTCAAGAGGCTTAACAAGCCAAAGAGCAAAAGAGGGGGACCACCTCCCTAACCCCACAAGGTTCAAACCAACATTATAAAGCCTTAAAATCAGAGTTATTGAGAAGCTAAAATCAGCCTCAAAGTAGCATGCAAAGGTGGTATAACACTTAATCAAAACAAAGCTTAAAAGGGACAAGTGTCTCACCTTTGAAGAACAACAAGAAGACAGCAACTTCAGCAACAATTCTGAGCCAAAACCAAGTCTAAGACCTCAAAACAAGCTCCAAGGGACCTCAGCTCCAAAATTAAGGTGTTTGAGAAGGTGTTTGAGTAGGTGTTTGTGTGCAAAAGTGTGAAGAAACAACACTTTAAGGCTCAATATAGCACAATATAGAGAGAGAGGGAGAATTCTAGAGAGAAAGGGAGATCTTAGCTCTAAAAATTCTGAACCCTCAAATAGGGGGAGGAAGCTCCCCTTATATAGAGGAGACAATCAAAAGGCTTGCTCCATCCCTCCATACACGTGTATGGAGGATGAGTTCCAGTAAGCCACAGTTGGCTTAAAAGATTTGAAAATATCTGAAAAGGAGAAAAAGTGGCTGTCAGCCAGTTAAGGTGGCCGACCGGCCACTTCCCTTAGCCGACCGGCCACTCCAAGTGGCCTACAAGGGAGAAAAGTGGCCGGCAAGTGCCACAAGTGGCCAGCAAGGCCCTCTCCCCCCCCCTAGGCAAGAGGCAACAAGGTTTGGCCCAAAAACCAAGGCCAAAACACAAAGGGTCAAAAGGTTCAAAGACAAGACACTCAGCCGAGACCTTCGGGCGCTCGAAACAAGCACAAACACGCACAATCATCGCGTGCACAAGCGATGACGTCTGAGTCTTAAGGTCGGTCAAAAATGGGGTGTCTACAGTTATCAAGATGCGTCACTTCTGTGCACACCGCCTGACAGACACGTCGTCCAAGGCATATTATTATGGCTTGCCGCATTTTCATATTTTTGACAAAACTTCTCCCTCTCTCTGTGTCTCTTCACTTTTGAGTATTCATTTCGCCTTCAAATTTTCTCTCTCTAACGCTTCTCTTTCAAGCCTCTATTTTCATACCTTCAAAGCTCTGCAACTGCTTTTTCCAGGGCATTCTCTGTTACTCTATCTCGATCTAAAGCATTATCTGACTCCAGCACACTCTACTCTGGCGTTCTTGTTCTCGGCCCTATTCAGTAAGTTACGCAACTTCTTTCTTTATAATTTCAGTTTTCTTATTTGCGATTTCTTTCAAATCTGTTATCTGTGCGTATTGTCTGTTGTCGCCTTGCGTTTAGACTTGTTTGTTGTGTTCCGTTTCCATTTTCATGTTCTCGTCATCATTTCTGTTTTTCGGATCTTGAATTTGTGTACTGTTTTTCACACACTCACCCAGTGACTGAAAGTTTTGGGTGTGTTTATCTATTTTTTGCTTCAATCTTGATTTCTGAATTATATTTCTCGTCTGGTCTTCTTGCTTTATTTCCAAATCCTGCCTTCGAATCTTTGTTCATTTGCATAGATCATAGGTGTGGGGTTTGCCTAGAAACCAAATACTTAGGAAAAACTGAAACAAACTCCTCTTAAATCTGCAAAAACCCTTGCTCTAATACTAGTTTAAGGTTTAGCCGAGGTCCTTAAACTCATACCAACCATTCCTTTCTGAAATTTTGCACCAATCTTCACCTAGCCAACATCATAGGTATGTTCAGGTGGAGAGTAGACAACCCAACCAAACTAGAGTACTTCCGACAAGAGTTTTCCATCCTGGCCGATGTCCATCTAAGATTGGCTGGGAAGAACGACTCAATTATGTCTGGCCAGGATTACATGTCATTCCCAGTTGTTTTTATTATTGAAGGAGGAGTTAGGTTTCCCCTAGATATCCTCTTTAGGGAAGTCCTCTATTACTATAAACTTAATCCCATGCAGCTGGCCGTTAACTTTTTTAGGATCATCAATGGCATTGCCGAACTAGCACGTCGGCAAAATACCAGAATCACCATCAGTGATATCTAATATTGCTACACCATGTGTAGTTTAAAAACTCCCAAAGGATACACCTACTACCTTAAGCCGAGATCTACACAATACAAGCTGATAGCCGACATCCCAGATTCTAATAAGGGCGCGGCAGATGACTACCTAATTGTCTCGGGTAATTGGGAGTTCGCGCCAGATGATGAACTCCACCTCTTTCCCTCACGCCGCAAAGTTTGTAGGGATGACAAGGGTAAGGACCTAGTCCCATCCCAAAGTCCCTTTCACTGTTGCCTTACTTGTTTATCTTTCTGTTTCTAATGTCCTCTTTGTGTTTTTGTAGCCCTTCTTCACCCCGAAAAGGACTTTCGCCAATACTACGTGCCAAGTAAGGATGTGGTGCGTTTTCTTAGCTTGCCAATTAAAGTGCGCAAGGCTCCAGTCCTTCTCAACTTCATCCCCACGTATAGGAGTCCTCTACCCGACGTCTCCAAAAAAAGCAAAACTCCACGTTCTTCATCAACTCCTCCAACAGCCTCATCTCCAAGGCCAGATTAGGCCTCCACCTCTGACCCAATTGACTAGCCATCCACTTCTGCCCCTTAGTTGATTCCTCCAGCTTAGTGCCAGCGTCGATGCCGAGCTCAACCAAATGTACAGAACTCGTAGCCACAAACGTCAAAACTCTAAGGCGTCAGATTACAATTCAGCAAACCCACCCACTACACTTCCAGCAATCCGCTTTGGTACCAAAGTTACTGTTGCCGCTACTACCGAAAAAATGAGCCGCACAAAAATTATTCCAGACAACCTGCTTGTTGACATTCCTGGCGTGGTGTCGATCCATTCCTCATCTTCTTCCCAATCTCAGCCAAAACCCAAGATAAAAATGGTAAAAAGGGCCAAGGCCAAACCCAGTGCCACCGAGGTGGAATCAGAGGACACAGTGCCAATTTCAAAATTGGTTGAAACAAAGAAGTCAGCATCTGCCGAGAAGAGGCTTGCCGAGGCCGAGGCCGAGGCGTCTGATCAACCGAGATTTAAAAAGTCGAAGTCTGGGGGGTCTTCTGAGCCAAAGCCCTCTATTTTTTGTGCCGACGCTCCTTAGACCTCATTGGAAAAGGTTGGAGACCGACCTCTTCTAGCCAAGGACAGTGCTCTCGACAGTCTAGAAGTCGGTGCCGCCATTTCCACCACAGTTCTACTCCCAGTCGACATCAATCAGATGGCCGGGCTTTTCGAGTACGAAAACTACGCAATGATGATGCAGCACTATGTTTTGGTAAGTCTCAACACTTATAAATTTTGGTTTAATTTCAACTCTGGTTCTTATACTAAACGAATTTTCTTCTCATGATTGCAAGCTATCCAGTAGGGTCACTCCCTTGCAGTTAAGATTGATAAGTTCAAGAAAGAACTGACCCACAAAACAAAGGAGGCAGCCAAGCTCTTGTCTTCACTGAACAAAACTGAGGCTAGCATCTGAAGCTTGCAGGACCAGGCAAAAGCTGCCTAATTGGCCCAGAGCAAAACTAAGGATCGTGTCAAGGCTGCGAAAAATGTTACCGAGGTAGCCCAGGTCGAGGCAAAAGAAGCTAAAGAAAAGGAGGCCCAAGCCCAAGCAAAACTGCAAGCGGCGCTTGCCACCAAGGCGGCCGAGATAAAGGAAACAGATGAGATGGCCTATGCCGAAGGGACAACTGACATCCGTGATGAATACAAAAAGCAAGTCAAACAGGCATGCAACAAGGGTTACACCCTTGGTTGGATGGCTGCTTTGAAGGAGTTGGCTATCCCTAACGACTCGTCCCTCTGGGATGAGAGCCGACTTGTCATGCCATTCCCTCCCGCTCCAAGCCAATTTGAGGATGAGGCTAAGGGGGATAAAGAAGCCGAGGTTGAAACCGGTGTCGAAGGTTCTGCTGGGGCCAAATCCCCAACTCTGAATCAACAAGTCCTAGACTTGACTTAGGATGAAGAGGATGAGGTTCAAAAGACCACTTCCGAGGTCGAGATCGAGACTACCAACAAGAGCCTGGATGACACCTTGCATGAGATCCATGCCGAGGTCCAAGCTGAAAGGTCGGCCCAGGTGTCTGCCAAGGCTTGCACAATGCCAATTGCCGAGGTAGGGCAAACAGTGGAAAATGCATGAACTTAGGATTTTCCTTCTTTTGTACTTTTTTCTTTTTACTTTTGAACAGTTGTAACATTTTACTATCTGAGCTTTTCTTTTGGCCAATGTGCCCATTTGTAATTCGAATAAGTGTTTCCTTGGTCAGGCCGAAGTGCCTTTAACTTTGACATAGTTTCTTCTATGAATGCATACTTTCCTTTCGCTATATGTTGTACTGCTTTTCTCTTTATGCCTTGCATGTTTGTATGTTTCCTCATACTTAGAATATTTTCCTAATTCTTCAAAGTACACCTTAACTGTGCAATCACTTCGGGACAAAGTACCTCAGATATACCCTGACTTTTTGTCTCGGCCAACAACTGGGATGCCTAAGCTAACACTAAAAAATGTCTCGAAACATTTTTACAAGTGCTGTTTCTTTAAACTTTATGTAGTATACTTGCTTCTTCACTTCCACTTACTGTCTTCTATCAAGACTTCACCCTTCCAACTCTTCCAAGCTTGGCAACCTGGTTGGTTATCTCGGGTAATAAGTACCTCGGATACTTCTTTCATTATTCCCTCGGCTAACTTCAACTTGTAAATTTTTTTGAAATTTCAATAAGTCCCAAACTCTTAAGTTTATTCATCATTCCAACTCTTTGCCCTTTAATGTGAACCTAAGTTCTACTTAAGTTCATAGTATGTGTTTATAGTATTTCGCCAAAGTCAGATTCAAACAAAGATTAGCCGAGGTGTTCAACCTTGGTTTCTTTGTTAATCCAACTAAAGCACACTTAATTCCATTCTGGGTTTAACTCTGCAAACATGGCAAGTCAAGTTTCTTTCAACTTATTTCAACTCTACTATATGCAAGTATAATTTAACTCTGCTGTATAATAAGTCTAAGTTATTCGTTATGTTTCAATCGGAAACTGTAGCTCGACTTTGAATAAAAAATGCCATATAATAAGTCTTAATTGATTTTGAATCAAAAATGCCAAAAATGGACTACTTTGCCAGATACAGAGTCGCCACCTAAATATTTTATTTTGGAAAAATTTAGGAAACCCATGACTCGTGCCAAAGGCCACATGTCCGTCATCACCAAAGTTGCCTCGGCTCAGGAACTTAGGTACGAGAGGGAAAGGTCATGAATTGAGCACTCCCGCTCGCCCGATCAAAGATCGGCTTCTACTAATCATGATATGATTTTTATCAACATTATATGCTCTTGTTCTGGATATTTAGGCTAGCATTACTATGTGATGTGTACAAGCAAGTATAGACTAGTTTACTCAAATTGGAACAACTCAATTTCATGTTTGTTTTTCGAAAAGGATTTAATTTTGCCACCTCAAGTGGGCTTAAAGTTTGCAAATTTTGCCACTTGACAAAGTGGGCTTAAAACGTACATTCATTGAATAATTCCAATTCAAGCAACAAGTCTTCATCCACAAGCATTCAAACAGTTATAGCAATTAAGCACTTAGCCTCATAGCAAGCATACTAGACATGGCAATCACTCACACTCATACAAGTATGCTAAAGCACTAAAAACTCACTTAGTACTCTAAGCCAAGATAAAACAAAAGTGTTAGAAAAATATGCATGATTCTAACTATACAAAATGTCTAATGCAAAATGCAATTAATAGGCTCGGCTACTAATATGGTGTATGAATTGATTTGATAACATGTTTAAGCACGTATTCAAAGAATTAGTGAAACGACAATGCAGTTTGAATGATGAACCAAGCCTTGGTGCATGCAATACAAATGAATGGATGCAAACATGCGATATGCTAATTGAAACGTAATGCTCCTAAACTAACCATCGTAAGCTAGCAAATAAAAGGGAGAAAGACATGGGGTTGGAAAACATGCATATTATTACAACATTACGCTCTCACGAAGAAGAGTCTGAATGAATGAACTAACTAGCTAACTAAGCTAAACTAATTAAGCTAATTATTACAAACCGAATAAATATCTAAACTAATTAACTAATTATTACAACACTTGAATTAACTAGCTAATAAGCTAACTACTTAAATAATTGCAACACAAATGAAGATAAACTAAGTAATTAAACTAAGCAATTAACTACTCAGCCTCGGGAAATAAGAGATGTGCATGTACATACTCGATTTCCACTTGAAAAGACCACCGTTTGGCTCCCGAAAGCCTCTATTTGTACAATTGAACACTTCCAGAACAATTTTGCTCCACCTTACCAACATTCTGCTGAGATTTGTATCAATGGCTAGCCGGCCACTGGTAAAGATTGTCAGCCACCTGCCGGCCACTAATACACAGGTTCATCTTACTATAACAGAGGACAAACAGAGCATATACAGGATATTTCCACAGATTGTTTGCACGACTCACCCCTTCTTTTCATGAACAAATCCAAGGAGTTATGAACTTAAGCCACAAACCACCAACTCAAGCAATTTCATTGCATGATGGTTTATGACTCAAGATGTGCAAGTTCAATAAATGCAAAACAAGACACAAACCTCCTCCCTTTCATGAAAGATCAAGGAAAGAAGATGACCTTGGAGACTTGGATCATTTCATCACTAACAAGTATGAAATGGCCCAAGCTTCCTTGTGTTCAATTAATGTTCGATTGAACATACCAAATTATTATCTTGTACCATTTTAGTCCCAAGTTTTAATTACTCAATTTTAGATTACCAACCATCCTTTAATTTATTCAGTCCAATAATGAATTTAAGTCCTCTAATGGAGTGAAGTACCAAACCAAAAGTTAACTTAAGACATGAAAGAGATGTCATGCCGTTGATAATGAACCCCTAAAAGGGATTAAACCATTAAGCATGACAACCTCAATCTCATGCTTAAAAGAACAAGAGGCTTGAAACAACTCTCAAAGCAAAACAAAAGCCAAGAAAAGAGGGAGGTTGCAGAAATTATTAGTGCTGAAAATAAGTGAGAAAAGCATAAATAAATGCTATCACGCAAAGGAGATGGTGTTTAAGGCCTAAAACACCAAGCTCATGAGGACTATTACATTACAAGCATGCAAAACAAAGCTCAAACACAACAAACAGCCAAAAATAGAGGCAAAACAGTCTAATTTAAAGCCTAAAACATGCTGGAATTAAGCTAAAACAAGCTAGATTAACATGCTAAAGCATAGCACTAACTAGGCTAGTAAGCAAGATACAAGGAGGAGATGCTAACCCCTCTAATTTTGGACTTCAAAAAATGTTTTTAGCCACTGAAATTCAGTGTTTAAAAGCTCAAAAATAGATAGTAAAAGGGTGGGAAACACAAGGGTAAAGGCCTCCAAAACAAGGTACAAAGAAGGGTGAACCACCGCTTAACCTTTAATGGCCTTAAAACCCAAGTTTCAGCCCAAAAATGCAGAGTTTTTACAGCCCAAAAATAGTATAAAAATGTGCTAGAATGAAGACAAAAACATAGAGCAATTCAAGCAAGTAAACAAGCCAAAGGAGGGGTGGCTAACCCCTCTATTTTTGAGACTTCAAAACCACTTTTTTAGCCTCTGAAAACCTCTGAAAATCACTGGTAAAAAGCTCAAAAAAAGTTGATGAAAGAATGCGAAACACAAGTGGAAAGGCTTAGAGAACAAGGTTCAAAGAAGGGTGATTAACCCCTCTACCTTTAATAGCCTTAAACCACAAGCTTCAGCCCATAAAAACAGTTGAAAAACACTTTAAAATCAGCAAGAAAAGATAGAAAAGAAGTAGTGCAAAGATGGTACAAAAACAAGATAAGATATACCTCTTGAAGAGGAATGAACCCTTAAGTCGCAAAGCACCAATTTCACACTCTCAAGTGCTTCAAGAGCTCAAATTCAAGCCCAAATAATCTAAGTAAGAAGTCCTCTAGGTTTAGTTTGGTGTGTTTAGGCATAGGCTATGCAAGTTGCAAAAGAGAGAGAGAATTGTAAAGAGACAGGATTGTAAAGAGAGAGGATTTTTCCAAAAATATTTTCACTCCTAAATGTTTTCTAACCTTAAAAGCAAGAAGAGAGGTCTTCTATATATAGAAATATATGAGCTTTTGTCGAAAATATCTACAAAAAGACAGCTAGAGCTTTGTGGAAATAACTGGAGAAAATATCTAGTTTTTACACTGACAGCTGGCAGGTCAGTAGTGGTGGCCGGCAGGAAAAAAATGGTGGTTTGCCAGCCACCTGCAGGTCATGCCTCCAAGTCTAACTTCAAATGGGCATATCTCCCTCATCCGGACTTAGTTTTCAGGTCATTCTTGAGTCTAAATTGAAGCCCCAGAAGTCTACTTTCCAATGGTACAGCCTCACATCTAAATCCTAAGTATGCAAAGAGATATGCCTATTTTAGTAAAAGTTGCTCAGTTTTGGCTTAATCGGATTGATGTCTAACTTCAAACAGCCATAGCTCCCTCATCCAAACTCGGCTTTAGGAAATTCTTGAGTGTAAAATGAAGCCCCAGAAGTCCACTATCCAATGGTGGTGGCCTCATAACTAAAGTCCAAGTGTACAAAAGGATAGGCCTAATTTAGTGAGGCTGCCTGGTTTTTCCTTAACGGTTTCAAGCTCAACCACTTCCCCAACTAGTTTTTTTCCCTCCACTCTTATTTTCTTCAACTCCAAACCTATAAATAAGATGTTTAAATGGATTTTTCAAAGAGTTCACCTCTCTTCCATTTATTTCCACTTTGTCCTTTCTCGGTTTACCGAAAAGTGCAACTTTTAACGAAATGCGAGCCTCGGAACAGCATAGAAACTTTTTGAAAAATATTTTGAAAGAGAGGATTTTAAGGTCTAAAAAAAGTTTTGGTCAAAATGGTTTTGGTCCAAAATGGGGTGTAAGGTTGGGATTTAGAGCTCTTCTTACTGAAGAAATCAAACATTTGCATAGCACAACTTTCATCATTGAGTGATCAATCAGTGGCACCCAAGTCTTAGAGGCGGTCAAAAATGGGGTGTCTACAGTTGCCCCTCTTTGACAGAGCTCAGAGTCATGAAATGACGTGAGTGAATGTCAAAACCCGAAGATGACCCATTTTGACAAGGTCGTAAGACTTAGGCAAACAAACAAAATGCAAATGAAGTTGGTTGAACCGAGGGTTGCCTACGTATCCCGTTGCAAGGAATCAAACCAACATAGTTTAGGGGCAGGATGCAAATGATACACAATATAACGAAACAATGTAATGATATACAAGGTAACGAACTAATCAAACCACAAGCAATGCAAAACCACATAAATACCATAAAGAGATGGATATACAAATCAAACTACATTTTACACAGAAAAGAAGTGGGCACAGCCAAACGACGCCTAACACAGGCTAAGTGCCTACTTCATCAATGCTGGCCTCAGCGCAGCATGGATGCTTACACATAACAGAACCATGTTTCAACGTGAAAAGGTAAGAGCACATGCAAAACTACATGTTTCGTAGAAAAAGAAAGAGTACAAGTAATTAGGTGGTATGATATAAGTGATGAGTGATTTGCTGAGGAAAGATCGTGATCCTAAATGATGAATGCAACAAGACAAAGTACAATGCAATGAATGCAATGGATGAAGTGAATAAGGCGTAGGTCGAACCACATCTTACCTAGAAAAGATATGGATACAAAACAGACCAAGTCTAACATAGAAAAGGTGCTGATACCCTCAGACCACAATTCTTGTAGAATAAGCGCGTACACATGCAGAGCTATGTTTTAACGTGAAAAGTATAGGCACATGCTAAACTAGGCTTGACATAGAAAAGAAGCATGATGTAATGGATGTAATGGACAATGCAGTAGATGCATACGATAGATGCCATATGAAATGCGATAAAGGTAATAGATGATAGATAGATGATGCAGCTAGGAAGTGGAAGTACCTTACAGGGCAATTCTTGCTGTGGATCTTCCTCTTCTTCTCGGTTGTGCTTCCAAACCACAGGTACTACTTTTCTCCCTGGCTATGTTCGCAACTTTCCCTATTCTCCAACAGGGTGACATACTAGGTTGGTTCAGTATCCAGAATTGAGGTGCATACAAGCTACCTCAACCTATGGGGCTGCCATACAAATTTCAAGCCGAGGATACACCCCTAGGTATTTAAACCAGACTTTAGTCTCGGAAATCCCAAACCTTTGCGTTTTAGGCCTCGGCCATTCGAACTCTAGTTTCCACCGTCTCAGTTGATCTCCTAGGAACTCACCGCAAACACAGGCAGGTGGCTATACCAAACCACCAGAAGTCGTTCGGGCACAACAAACACTAAAGGAATTACACCTTTAGAGGATTTAAGGTCTCTTAGACCAGTGAGTGCACATGACAGTGCGAGTGATACAAAAATACAAGGTGCACAAGATAGTGCGAGTGAGGGTGAATGAATGCACAAAATAGTGCTATACAACATGCAATGGACAAAATAGTGAAATGTAAGATGAAATGCACAAGATAGTGCGATGAAATGCACAAGATAGTGTTATGCAATGCACAAAATAGTGCAATGTAAGATGAAATGCACAAGATAGTGCGATATAAGATGAAATGCACAAGACAGTGCTATGCAATGCAGAAGATAATACGATGTAATACACAAGACAGTGCGATGTAAGATAAAATGCGCAAGACAGTGCTATACAAGCTAGAATACACAAATTAATGCACAAAATAGATGCGAATGCACAAGACAGTGCAAATGGTGCACAAAATAATGCAATGGTGCACAAAATAGTGCGATACAAAGTGAATAGGATATTATGATACAAAGTGCACAAAATGTGCGAGGTAAGTGCACAAGACAGTGCGATACAAAGTGAAATACACAAAATAATGCGATGCAGGTGAGCAACGCATGGTATGCAGAGGGAAATGAGCAGTACTCAGAGTAATGCATCATGTACCTTATGAGATGGGTGTAGGGTAACTCTTGCCACAACTTATTGAAATGTAATACAAAGGGAGGCAACTCGACAAAACTCTATTAAGTATAAAACAAAGTCAAGAGCAAGAGCAACCAATCACGCAATTCAAAGCAACCAGAGTGTATAAACATGCAGGCATAATACAAAGCACATGCATTAATTAGAGGGAAGATGGCAATCCCCAAGGAGTCTTGAAATAGTCGAAGACAATTTTCGAAAGCTAAATCATATCAGAATCATCATGGGGGTGAGCTAGCCTACTCCAGGGGGAAATGCTTAACAAAAGGCTCTAAACGGATGGGGAGAAAGGTTAGATCCATGCTCCTCGTTCACTTGATGAACCGATCAGATGCACTAAAAATTTTTTGCCCCTAGTGTCCAATCATTGAGCACCAGTTGGGTTCATGCCCCTTGTTCACTTGATGACCCGATCAGATGTACTAAAAATTGCCCCTAGTATCCAGTCATTGAGCACCAATTGGGTTCATGCCCCTTGTTCACTTGATGACCCGATTAGATGTACTGAAAATTGCCCCTAGTGTCCAGTCATTGGCCACATTTTTTAACATTATACAGGCACGTTTGATGGGGATCATCATATCCTGGAACGGTTGCTAACCAATCAGACTTATAGTTCTCTTCTAACTTATTGAGAACTTACTCCAGCCCCTCCGGAGCAGTGACAGATTCCTCATATACACTGATCATGAACACAATGCCCCTTTCATGGGCACTCTCAATTTATTTATGAATTCCACACATAGACTTGTTTTTTAGTTTGGAATAAACCTTCGTGTATGGAATTTTGACCATGTGTCTCTGTTGAACTTTGAGCAACAAACTCGCTAGGATGACTCGATGGAGAGCACTCACTACAGTGACTCTTTTGAGCGACAGACACGCTATGGTGACTCAATAAAGAGCGCGGACTGAAACAAACACAAGGCATGACACAACTGTATTCACAACTGACCCAAAAACATAAAAAGACTCAAGGTAACTAATCATTTATAGTGCCCCTAATTTTACTTATGCTCCATTTTAGAAATCAATTTCGCAAAACTCGAGTTTCGATTCCTTTTTTTGCTCAAGATAGAGATTCTACTGATAAGTTCAAGTATTGAAAATTTCTCCACTTGTTGATTCAAGCTAGTACTTTCTTACCTAACACAAGAATATGATATGCACAGCAGTCGGTGTAGCTCATGGATTGATGCAAAGCTAACGACATGAATTGGGCAAGATGACCGGGTTGAGATGAATAAGATGAATATGGTTAAGACCAAACTTCAAGATTAAGTTGCTTACGTATCCCAAAAATGGGAATCAGGTCAACGTAGTTCATGGCTGAGGTTCACTTGGGTGTTAACACTCTTCTTTTACACTCTTACTTTTGCCAAAGTTGCCCCTTCGGGGTTTTCAACCTTGCAAGCTATATTTTTTGATTTCTCATTTTTCATGCTCCAACTTTTGCCTAGGTCACCCTTTCAAGTTTTCGGCCTAGCAAGCCTCTCAAGGTTTGCGTTACAACATTTGTGGTGAATTTGATCAATAATCATCCTTACCCTAACACAACTGGCTTCACCTTGATTTGAGCTTGGTTCTCCATTCTCTTATGCGTGCCTTCTTCTTTTCTTTTCGCTCCATTTTCAGAGTTGGTTCTTCTTGCAATGTGGTACCTTCTTGCTTTGGCTTCCCCGAATGTAGATAGAAGTTCCCTTCCTCATAGTTGGTTAGACTTCATTCCAATGGATGCCCCTAGCTTGATGATTGACTTCTTTTCCCTTTTCTTCTTTTTTTTCTTTTCTCTTTCTTTTATTTCTTTTATTTCTTTTATCTTTTCTTCTTTTTTCTTTTTTCTTCTTTACTTCCTTTCTTTCTCTTTGAAATATGGAAACACCAGGGGAGAATCTAAAAGCAGCCTTGTACTTGTAGGTCTGAAAGCCACCTTGTGCTTGCCAACACGATCGCCTAACGGTGAAGAGAATCCCCAAGACAATGTAAAAGACCACGCATAATTCTGAACCTATCTTCGCAAGTTTTGCAAAAGAAATAGCTTAATATTTTTGAAATCATGATTGACTTTGCGCCGATAAGTCAGAATTCACTCAAACCATTCAGGGGATCCTTCTCAATATTCGAGCTTATTAACATAATCTCATTCAAAAAAAAAAAAAAAAAAAAAAACAAATTCAAAGCCTTTTTCTATTTGTAAAAGGTCACACATGCATTCCTGTAGGCACAACAAAATGATCAAAAACTTGACTCTCTCTTTCTTACAAAGATGAAGATCTGAAGGTACACGAGAGTAACTCAAAGGAAAAGATTCAACTGACGCAACAACGCAAGAAAAGACAGAAAATAAAACTCACAACACAACTATTTGCAAGACATAACTCAAAACAAAATAAAGCATTTCTGAGACAAAAGAGGTTTTCCTTCTCCAAGTCCATCTGCAGATTTTCAAAAACAACTTTCAAATAGCCCACGGGAAGGTCCAAACCTGCCTTCAATTCAGCAATACACGTCCCAGAGGGATTGAGTTTCAGACTTTTAAACTGAGTTCAGAAGGCCCTTCCCAGGTGCTTTCAACAATTACCCTAGCTGAGACTAAGATTCATCATTCCAACCACCAGTGCTGGCATTACTATTTCATCAAGCTTGAACTCACCAAGATCGAGTAAACTTTCCATCTCTTCAAAGATCTTGTTCCTATTGCTGAGATTGGAATCAGAAGGTTTAGGGATGAACACAATGGGTTTGGGCTCATTGGCGGGTATGATGTGTTGGCGAGGGTAATGGATGGTTGTTGGCAAGCTGTGTATGGATTTTATGTCATGGAGTGGCCACCTATTGCAGTCAAGGAGGGGGTTATTGACAGCTTTGGGATGTGAAGGTAGGGTGATGACCTTTTTGTCAATCAGGTCTTGAATTGCATGGCAAAGGCAAAAGTAACGGTCAGTAAGGTGACCGTACAGCTGATGAATATGGAATATTGGGTAGAGTCATGTGTAGGTGGGAGAGGATTAGGGAGAGGTCAAGGATTGAGCAGTTTGATATACGTTTTCTCCATCAGTACCCTCAATGCACAGGTTAGGCTCATACGGAGTTAGGTAAAGGTTCATGTTTGGGAGGAGGAAGCACTGGGTTTAGACACATTGGCAAATAAGTCAACGGGTGTTGATCAGGTATTCATGGGCTTGGGACTGGAATTAGGATGGGTATTTCTGGTAAAGCATCCCTTTTCATTGTTTGCTCCCTAATTCAAAATGCTCTCACCCTACGCGACAAAAGTGTTATCCACAGTCTTTGCAACAACTTCAAGCACTTGCTGCTTGTTCAACCCTTTGATCTTCAAAGTCTTGATAGCCCACCAAAGTTGTAAATGGGGATCAATACTTGTTCCAGCTTTGTTCTTGCCACCTACTTCAGCATGACCAAGGGATTGGGGGGGGCTATATCAAAGCGACTCATTTGTTGTTGATCTCTGTCATCACCCAGACTTGAGATAGTTTTAGGTTGGCCTTTTTCAATTGCAGCTCGCCCCAATATTAAGGAGCTTGGTGACGGGATCGAAACCCCAAATGTTAAATCTGCGATTGTTCCTTGAAGGTCTTCAATCATTCCTAACATCTCTACAGTAGTGGGTTCGCTCATTTGGCGCCCTTGGCATACCTGAACCAGATTGGGTGCATCCATCATGCACAAATCAGTGCTTTCGGGAATGAACACCTCAGGCTTAGGTAAATGGGCGGGGGTGATGTATATGCTGGGGTTGAAGGTAATAAGTAGTGTATGGATAAGGTTAAGGTAAGGAGGAGATACTTGGTCTTGGATGGAAAGTGGGTTGGTGGTAATATTGAGGTCTTGAGGTAGAGCTATCGTCTGGTTGTCGATGAGATTCTGAACCTCATGATGAAGGCGGTAGCAACGATCGATACCATGACCACGCTACTAATGATACACACAATATTTGGTCAGGTTATGTCTAGCAGGGAGTAGGTCAGGAAGTGGTTGGGGATCAAGGGCTTTGAGATACCCTTTTTCCATCAGGACTTCTAGTGCGCTGGTTAAGCTCATGTAGAGGGAGGTGAAAGTTCTGTCTTGAGCTCAGGTTGGGCCGGCTGTTTGTAGGTTGATATTGGCAAAAGGGTCGGCAGTTTTTGGAGTGCCAACAGTGTTGATTTCAGTGGGTTTGGGAATAGTGCTACCGCTAGCATTGGTACTCCCGAAAAATACCCTCCTGGTTGGTTTGCTTGTTCTGGGAATAATGCCTTTGTTGAATGTGCTCTCAATCTAAACCCCTAATTTATGCAAAGTTTTGAAAGTGAATAGTGGAGTAACTATTAACTTCTGTAGCATATCAGGCTCAAGGTTCTGTACCACTATCCGCACTTGGTCTCTCTCAGAAGGGCGATTTGTCATCTGTGTTGTCTTTGCTCTCCACCTTGCAACAAATTCCACAGAAGGCTCTTCAGGATTCTGGTGGGTTGTTTCAAGGTCTTGAGTGGTCATTTCAATTTGGGTATTATAAGAATGCTGATCGACAAATGCCTCAGCCAATTCTTCTAAGTTCTGCTTCACTGTATCCTCCAACTTGGTGTACCAAGTGGCTGTTATACCCGACAAGGTTCTTCCATATAGAAAGAGTTTTTGAGGCTTAGTCAGACCCATCGCAGGACATCCAAGAAAAGCCAGATATGTACCATAGGATCTCCAAACTCGTCGAAATGGTCAATATGTGGCATTTTGAATCTGTCTAGGAGTCTTATGGCAGCCTCGGTGTATCCATCCTCAATGTCAGGAATGGAGTTAAATCCCTGTGCCTTTTTTAATTGCTTCTCAAGGTTAGCAATTTTTAATAAGGTCGGGTCGAGATCATTAACATCAAGGGGATAAAGCCTCTCATTAGGCTGCACCAGGGGTCTAAAAACCCGAGCCTGAGCCAACCCTTCTCGAGGATCTAGACCTTGCAAATCTTCAGCTGGCGGAGGTGGGTTAAAGCTCAGCTGGGGGCTCAGGACAGGATGTGTAATAGATGCCCCAGATGGGCATTGGATTCTAGCAAGGTTCTCATCCTGCATGGCAATTCCCTAGTTTAAGGTCGTTCTCATGGCCATAACTTCTTCTAGACTCTGTACCATCACAGGTCTACTAAGTTAGCAATAAATGGGTGTAAGCTAAGAGTTGGCTAACAAGGATTTCAACCCGGTTATATTTGATGGATTTGAACTGGCTTGGTCTAGACAGGTTTGACTAGATTGGGCATTTTTAGAGTGGGTCTTTTGGCGCTGCCCGGATTTTTGCTGAATAGGTTTTTTTTTTTGGGGGGGATTAGATGGATTATGATGGGTCAAGGCTTTCCGGGTTGGATTGGGCATTGGCCTTTGCTGAGTTGGGTACTGCTTTTTCTCTGGCTCAGACAAACCTAGCATTAAAAACAAAATGCCCCATCAGATCAGGATACCGGGTATGCTGGTCAAAACAAAGCAAGATACAATTTTAGCCATGGTTCTGGTTTTGGTTATGGTTCTGGTTCTGGTTCCAGTATGTTTCCATCAAATCAAACACAAACCCCTGAATTTTGACCCAAATTCTGTTTCTGATATGACCCTTGGGAAGGAATTGCCTCAAGCTTAAGACTCTCCCAGGATTACATCATACATTTCCAAAGAGTTCACATTTTGCACAAAAGCATTCAAAACACCCCTATGAGAGGTTAGGGTTTCCCTGTCCTAGTTTCGTCAAGAACTAGGATTCACTATTCAAATAAAGAGGTTTCACCACAATCCTACATTTGGGCAAGCATCCTATCTTAGTTTGGAATAGTCTCTATGGCTTTCAATATGCAACTAGGCCAAATGGTCAAAAAGGGGTACCTCAGCAAGATTACCTAATATACCTCTCACACCTAACACTGTGAAATAAAAAAAGGATCAAACGGTATAGCGGTAGTCTAGATCCAAGGGTTGTGTTTCCATCGTGGCAGAGCCCGTGACTAGTTAGCCTTTTGGTAAGCTTTTAAGCAAGCCTCTAGCAAACCGTCGCAGATGGCAAACACAGTGACTTAAGTGCACAGTAGACACCCCATTTTTTACCGTCCTCAAGACTTGGACGTCATCGTTTGAGCACTCGATGATCTTGCATGCTCGTGTTCATTTTGAGTGCCCGAAGATCCTGGCCGAGCGCCTTGCCTTTGAGCCTCTAAACTTGTCTGTTTTGTGCTTGGTTGAGGACCAGGAGCTTGTTGCTTCAAGTCTGGAGGAAAGGGTGGCCTGTCGGGCAACCCCACAGTCCATCGGCCATGGCTTGTGCCTGCCGGCCATCAGTGGTGGCCGATCGGCCACATTGATGGCCGGTCGGCCACTAGTGATGGCCGACGGCCATTTTTCCCCTTTTTCAGATATTTGTTTGCCAGCTGTGCCAGCTATTGTTCAGTAAAGTGCATCTCCATACACGTGTATGGAGGGATGAATACAAGCTCTAAGCTTGTTTTTCTATATATAGGGGGGTCACTCCCCCATTTTTGAGGGTTAGACAATTTAGATCAAAATTCTCTCTCTCTCTAGAATTCTCTCTCTCTCTCTTCTTATTTTGTGCTTTGTAGTTAGCTTTCTCTACACTTTTGCACATAGACCCTTGATCAATCTTGACTACCTTGGAGTTGAGGTTCTAGGAGGTCTTCTTGGAGCCTTAGAAAGGGTTTTGAGCTTGAATTTGTGCCTAAAATTATCTTATACTTCAAGAGGTCTAAGGCTTACCTTTTAAACTTGTCTTGCATAATTTGAGCTATTATCTTTTTGTACTATTTTGATCTAGTTTTTCAAATACAAAAAACTCTGTTTTTGAGGTTTGAAAATGGTAGTTTAAGTCTTGGTAAGTTGGGGGGTTGTCTTCCTTTTTTTGTTCTTTGGCTTGTTAAGCCTTTTGTGCCATTTCTTACCACCTTTAACTCAAACTTTTTGGCCCTTTTAACCACTGAAAATCAGAGTTATTTTAGTGGTAAAAATCAATTTTTGAAGTCCAAAATAAGAGGGGTTAGCCTCCCCTTCTTGTGTCTTGTTTCCATGCCTAGGTTGCTTCACATGTTAGCTTGATTTTCTAGCGTAACTTAGCCTAATTCAAGCATGTTTGAGGCACTTTCTTGGCATGTTTGAGCTCTGTTTTGGGCTGGTTGGAGCACTTGAGGCTTGCTTTGTATGCTTGTAGTGCAATTGTGTAGCTTGTGCTATGTCTTGGCCCCTTATTCTAGCCTTTTTTAGCCTACTTCAAACATGTTTTAGGACTCCTTTTAGGCTGTTTTAGAACTTTTTTGAAGTGTTTGTACCTTTGGAGCTTTGTATTACATGCCTATAGTGTATTGATTTTCACTAGTTTGGTGCTTTCGGCTTTTAAACATGATTTGCATGAGTTGTTTGCATGTTGTAGTGTCATTTTGCATGCAATTTCAGCATTGAAATATCTACAATCTCCCTCTATTCTTCACTCTTTCATTTGTTTTGAAAGTGACTTTGAACCCCTTGTTGGCTTGAGTGTGGAATTGAGACCCTCATGCCTAATGGTTTAATTCCTTTGGGAGTTCATTACCAACAGCATGAGGCCTCTTTCATGGTCAAGGTACTTGTGGTTTAAGCCCTCTCACCATTGGACTAAATCAATTAAAAAAATGAGTTGGTAACTTAAAATGAGTAAACAAAAGCGACAAAGTAAAACTTGAGCAAGAAAAGTATGTTGTATTGCATTGCATGTGTTCAATCGGTTGTTATATTGAACACAAAGAAGATTGGAGCATTTCATACTCAAAGTGATGAAATGAGCCAATCTCCTTGGTCTCCATTGCCTTTGATCACACATGATAAGGTGATGGTCTTGAGTCTTGTTTTTGCATACAATGAAGTTGTACTTCTTGGTTCTTTGACCATCATGCATTGAAAATGCTTGGTTGATGGTTTTGGAGCCAAGAATTACACTCCTTTGACTTTGTGTAATGATAAGGAGGGTAATAGTACACATATTCCTTGATAATACATTGCTTTGCCTCTGTTTGCTCTCTATTGCAGCAAAAAAAGAGAAGTCCAGGGAAGAGGTGGCCGACAGCCACCAAAAGTAGCCGACCGGCCACTAATGGTAGCCGATAGCCACCATTTGTGTCCGACCGGCCACCAATGAAATTTTGCACAAGTGTGTTCCTGAGTTGGGGCAGAGATGTTCTGCAAGTTGGTAGCACTGTTGGTGTTCAAGCAAGTGCAAATAGAGGCATCCAATAGCAAGGCGGTGGATTTTCGGGAGGAAGCCAACCGAGCATGCATGCGTCCCTCGCCCTCAAGGCCATTTAATTGCTTTAATTAGTTAGTGTAGCTAATTATTCAATTCAAGTGTTGTACTAAATTAGTTAGTGTAACTAATTCTTTAATTTCATGTTGTTATAATTAGCTTAATTAGCGTAGCTAGTTAGCTTATTTATTTAGACCCTCCTTCGCGAGGGCATAATGCTATAATAAGTGTGCGTGCATGTGTGTATGTCTTCCAACCCCACATATTTCTCCCTTTTATTTATCCGCTTTCGATGGTTAGATTAGAGACATTTTCAATTAGCATACCTTATGCTTGCATGTTTGCATCATTCATTTGTCTTACATTCACCGAGGCTGGGCGCATCATTCAAACTACATTATCAATTCAATACTTCTTTGAATACGTGTTTCAAAGCATGCTATCAAAGTGTTGCAAATACCATGATTAAGTAGCCGAGCCTATTTAGTTACATCATTGCATGTGTTGCATTAGGCATCTTGTATAGTTAGGATCATGCATTTTTCTAACTAGTTTTTATTTTGGCTCGGAGTACTCGGTGAGTTTTATGCTTTAGCATACTTGCATGAGCATGATTGCCATATTTCCATGTCTTGCATGTGTGCTATGAGGCTATTTGCCTAAATGCTAAACTGCATGAATGCCTATGGATGAAGGCTTGGTTGTTTGAATTGGAACAATTCAATGAGTGTGAGTTTTAAGCCCACTTTGCGAAGTGGCAAATCATGTTTTAAGCCCATCATGTTTGATGGAAAATTCGCATTTTAGCCTACTTGAGGGTGGCAAATTCAAACCATTTTCGAAAACTAACATGAGTTGAATTTGTTCCAATTCTTGCGATTTAGTCTATACTTGCTTATGTGTGTCACATAGTAAAGTTAGCTAATAACTGGAATAAGAACACATGAGGTTTATAAAAGAACATATCATGATTAGTAGAGGCTGATCTTTGATCGGGCAAGCAGGGGTGCTCATTTCAGGACCTTCCCCTCTCGTACCCAAGTTCCCGAGCCAAGGAAACTTTGGTGATAATGGACACGTGGCCTTTGGCATGAGTCAGGGTTTCCTAAATTTTTCAAAAATAAAATATTTAGGTGGCGACTCTGTAATCTGGCAAAGCAGTCCAATTTTGGCATTATTTGATTTAAAATCGATTTTCCAAAATGATTTGCCGGATTGGACTCTTTGGTGATTATCAATTTCACATTGCACTTGTGAGACTAGATTCAGAACCATGGAAGTCCAAACTGTGAGGGCCTTTCTTTTCAAACCCTTTTCCGAAAGGCAGGGGTGCGGAAAAAAACGAGCCCACAGTTTTTGGCGACTCTGCTGGGGACTTAGAGAACTTGACTCAAATTCATGATACGTCGTTTTATCTACATTTATGTGTTTCATTACATTGCATTTGCATCGGTACGTCTAAGTCACAGTGTTTTCCATCTGCTATTCCTGAGCGATTTGTCGAAGGCTTGCTTGGAAAAGCGTGCCATAAGGCTGACCGGTTGCGGGCTCTGCCACGATGGGAACACAAGCCTTGGATCTGGACTACCGCTGTACCATTTGATCCACCTTTCACTTCTTGGTGTTAGGTGTGAGAGGTATATTAGGTGGTCTTGCTGAGGTACCCTTTTTGACCAATCGGCCTAGTTGCATATCGGAAGCCATAGAGACTGTTCCAAACTAGAACAGGTTGCTCATCCCAATGCAAGATTGTATGAAAACTGCTTGTTTGCGTAGTGAACCCCTAGCTCCTGACGAGATTAGGACAGGGCAACCCTACCCCATCATAGGGGTGTTTTGGCTCTCACTTGCTTGATATGTGCGTTTAGAGTGTAACTCTGCAGGAATGTATGTATCAGTTGCAAGTCTAGGTATCAGTTTAAGGGTATCAGTTTTGAGGTAGAAATTTGAGGCAGAAATCAATGTCTGAGTACAATTATCCAGCTTAAGATTGCAACTGTGTGTTGTTTCTATCTGAGCCAAGGTGCTGTGTGTTTTCTAATTTTTGTTTCTTTTTGCTTTTCTTTTTCTTTTTTCAAGAGAGGTAGCGTTTCACAATTGCTTCAGACGAGGCAGTTACCCCCCGAGCACTTTGGACTCGAGTAAGGCGGATTTACCAATCTGAGGATCTTATTGGAGGACAACTAGTGTTTGCTTCGCTACCCCTGGTTACAAGACAGAGGAGAGTCAAGCATAGCTCGCCAATTCAGCAGTTACTAACTACTTCACCTGTGCTCAATCGAACCCAGTTATTTGCTTCAACTTCAGAAAGGGAGAACACACCAGTTTTGATAAATCAGCAGCCCCTAGTCAACATGGAGGATATGATACGCCAACTTCAACAAATTATCGAGAATATGCAGTTGGATGTTGCCCGTCAAGCGGAAATTGCAGCCCAGCAGGCTGAGTTGATTACTAGGCTACAACAACAACAGCCGCAACAAGCAACAGCTTCTGCATCCCATCCGCCTCTTGCAAACATTCCAGTACCTAGAGCTCCTGTTCCCACAACTAATGTCCAGGAAGATGTGGACATCCCAGTGGATCCAATTCCACCCCAGACTTCCAAAGCACCGGTTTACCCAACGGAGGCACCGTGTAAGTTTAAGGTCGACCCTACTGTACTGAAAGTAAGCAAGCTTGAGAAGCTTTTCAAACAAGCTCAAGGTGTCAATTCGATCCCAGATATAGAGGATAGCTATACCGATGCAGCGGTGACCTTGCCAGATAGGTTTAAAATGCCACATATAGACTACTTTGATGGTTCGGGTGATCCTATGGTCCACTTGCGGCTATTTTCAGATATTCAATGGCCAATGGGCCTAACTAGACTACAGAAGTTATCCCTCTTTAGCCGGACCTTGTCGGGTATCGCGGCCATTTGGTATGCTAAACTTGAGGATTTTGTAAAGAGGAATTGGGAAAAGATAGCTGAGGCCTTTATCGCTCAATACTCCTATAACACTCAAATCGAGGTCACAACTCGTGATCTTGAAGCAACTCGTCAAGAGCTGAAGGAGGGCTTCTCCGATTTTGTCACCCGATGGAGGGCCAAGGCCTCCATGATGACCACCCGGCCAGCTGAAAAGGACCAGATAAGAATGGTCGTCCGTAATCTACAACCGAGGCTGTTACAGAAGATGATAGTCTTGCCTCTGCCTACATTTGCTGACCTTCATGAGATAGGGGTCCAGATAGAGGATGCAATGAAACAAGGTCTGATAGACCATGAGAAAAAGCAGCCTAATAGGGCTTTTACACGTGGTTCCAATGCTACTACAAGTAGTAATACAGCTGCAAAGACCTCTAATGTTGGTATGGTCACCACCACACCGAAAACTGCCACCCCATTTGCCGGTACATCCGAAACCACCTCACAACCTGCAAACCACCAACCCCGAGGCCAGAGGGTTTTCACCCCACTCTACATGTCTTTATCTGCGGCCTTGAGGGTCCTGATCAAAAAAGGGCATCTGAAGCCCCTAGAGTCGCGCCCATTGCCTAATCCCCTCCCTCCTACACACAACCAGGCCAAGTACTGCGCCTTCCACCAACAACATGGTCACGACACCGACCTATGCTTTAGACTCCGTCATGAGATTCAGGATCTCATTGACAACAAAGTGATAGTGCCTCCTCAAAAGCCTAACGTCACTACAAACCCCCTTCCACCACATAACCAACCCCCTCCACCCTGGCAAATAAACTTTATCCAAACACTGGCCGTCCCATACGACCCCAATATATACATCACTCCCTCCCACCTACCTAAGTCGGCGTTGTTCATCCCAGAAAACATAGACTTGTGCATGATAAGCGCATCTATAACCCAACCCGAACTTGTGGTGGTGGCTGTGGTAGAAGAAGGCATGCCTGAGGGCTCCATGAGCTTAACTGAAGAGAGTACAACCCGTGTCGCTACATTGTGCCAACCAGTCAGGCCAAACCTGAGGTGGAATTGTCGACGGAAATAGAGGTTAATGTAGTCCGGGAGGACGGACCAAGCCAGGGACTAGATGACCTAACTGAGTTTGAGGAGGACATCAGTAATCTGCAGTTCTTCGATGAACAGGATCTGGAGAATGTATAAATTGGCTCGTTTGATATAAACGGATCAACGGATAATACGGGATGGCTCAGTGATGAACCGAATGTTGACGAGGGGTCTCAGCCAAAGCAGGACTAGCTAGAAACGGGGATTACTGTAACGACCGGGACGGTCGACGACAAGGGAAAGTTGCCGGAGAGCACCGGTACTAAGAATTTTGCTCAAGAATTGAGTAGCGTTAGTACAACCGATACAGAATAGGAGGCCACGCTAAAACGGTTCAGACATAAAAGAACTGAGAATGATCAGAAGGCTAGAAAAGCCAAAGGCCCTGCGGGGACTAACTGTGTTGTGGATACAGGAGTGCTTACAATGGAACCGGACAGTTGCTTGTTGGTTGTCGGAAGAATGCTGTCGGGAGATGACGATCTACATCTTGCCCACACCAATGAAGATTGGGGACAGAATCTGCTAGATGATACTTGGTATTTCGAGGAAGTCGATCACATGACTCGAAGTGGGCAGTATTTTAAGCCCCTACACCTGGACCAACCAAAAGCGTCTGGGAAAGATAAGGAAGCTGAGAAACAGAAGGAGAAACTACTAGAAAAAGAAGCAGTACTGAAGCAGCTAAAGAAGATTCAAGCAGACATATCCATTTGGGGATTACTCATGGCTTCACGGGTGCACAGACAAGCCGTCATATCAACAATGGATAAGGCTAAGCTCTCTATTGACACAACCCCTGAGCAGTTAGTGGGACTAGTCTTCCTAGGAGGAGCTTCATCGACTTTGACCTTCATAGATAAGGAATTGCCGCCTGAGGGCTTTAAGCATAACAAACCGCTATACATCTCTGTTAAATGTAAAGAGAAGTGGATACCAGTCGTCTTGGTTGATACCGGGTCTGCAATCAATGTGTGTCCATCGCGTACGGCCTATGTTGTTAGCTTGAAGCCAGCAGACTTTGTACCAACGGCCCAGGTGATTTGGGCTTATGATAATATAAGTCGGGAAGTGATGGGGACAGCTCAGATCAGAACGCAGGTTGGCCCGGCACAACAGGATATTGAGTTCCATGTCCTGGATATTCCGGCTACTTTTAACTTACTCCTTCGACGGCCGTGGCTGCACCAAGTAAAAGCTGTCTCTTCCACTCTGCATCAAATGTTGAAGTACCCCCATGGAAAGGGGGTAGCTATTATTTTTGGAAATTCTTCCATACATCCTCCGTCGGAAGTCACTACACCAGTACTGGAAATTGTACACGGCGATGAAGATGTTTTCCTGTCTGGGTTCACCTTGGCCGAGGCCCGGGTAATGCAAGATATCCTAGCTATTGATGAGGAGTTGTACATCAGTGCTCAATCAGTCTACCTCATGAATAAGTTACAGCATGTACCCGGAATGGGATTGGAAAGGAGCGGCCGAAAAAGCATTGCTGCGTTGGCCGAAGTGCCACATAACCCTCATACTTTTGGTCTAGGTTACACACCTACCAAAGAAGACTGGGTAAGAAAATGGAAGGAAATGGCAAGAAGAGCCAAAGCTAAGCAAAGTGGGAAGCATTATGAGCTGGTGCATAGACCCATTCAAGGAACCCTGAATGGCCGCTTTGTCCAGGAGGGGGAAGATTTCCTATTTTGCGGCTTTCCTGAGCCTTGGATGAACTCTGAGAAGCGGCGTTTGCCCAGCTTTGAGATCTTCTTCAACCTAAAGTTGCAAGGGGATGAAGTTGTAGAAGAACAAACTAACCTACCAGCTGAGGCTGAATAGAGTACAGAGGATGAGTCCAATGGCAGTGAACTTAAGCTAGGAGCAGTGCTGGCTTGTCTCTTTTTGGATCCTCAGATCAAACCGGAAGGCTTAGGGGGTGACTTCACTGTTTCCATGATCGGAGATCAAAGAGCTGTGGACCCTTTTGGTGGTATTCTGGATGCATCTATCGCACCCTCCCTCGTTTCGCAGTTCAAGGAAGGCTTTTTGTCCAGCAGTTCTGAATCAGGTAGTGAAGCGGAATCTGATTCCACAGAGTCTGTGGAGTCAGAATCAGGTTCCAGTTCTTCTGAGTTGGAGTCCGGTATTCCTGGGGTTGATAACCCGGATGCCGTTGTTTTGTCCAGGTCGTCTTTTTCCTTTTCTTTTGAGTCGGTTGTAACCGAAGAATTGGACGAGCTGGAAGTTGTGAATGAGAATGGTACCACTGCTGTTTCTGAGTACTTTTCTGTGCCACTTGTATATTGCATTGATCATGACTTTCAAAATTTTGATAAAAACGACGAGGAAGGAATTCCTCTGGTTTTGAAACATTTGATTGATCGAGAGGAGGAGAAGTTTGTAAAACCCCTGGTTGATGAAATCATTTCAATTAATGTGGGTACAGAGAAGGATCCACGTCTGGTCCAGATCGGGTCCACATTGTCTTCGGAGGAACGCGAGCGCCTAATTGCTTTATTAAAAGATTTCAAAGATGTTTTCACGTGATCCTACGAAGACATGCCTGGAATCAATCCTGAGATTGTATAGCACCAGATCCATCTTGTCCCTGAGGCCCGACCCGTCAAGCAGAAGCTTCGAAGAATACGCCCGAATTGGGCTTTGAAAATCAAGGAAGAGGTCACCAAGCAAATAGATGTGGGGTTCTTGCTAGTATCTGAGTATCCTACTTGGTTGGCCAACATTGTTCCGGTGCCGAAGAAAGATGGCAGAATTTGGGTGTGTGTGGATTTCAGAGATTTGAACAAAGCTAGTCCGAAGGACGACTTTCCTCTACCGCACATCGACGAATTGGTGGACTTCACTGCAGGCCATGCGTTGCTCTCCTTTATGGATGGGTTTTTCGGGTATAACTAGATCTTGATGGCACCCGAGGATAGAGAGAAAACTGTCTTCACCACGCCGTGGGGAACCTACTGCTACAGGGTGATGCTGTTCGGTCTGAAAATGCTGGGGCTACTTATCAACGGGCTGCAACCACGATCTTGCATGATATGATCCACAAAGAGGTTGAGGTGTATGTGGACGACATGATTGTCAAGTCCAAGGAAAGAGAGGGTCACTACACCGCCTTGAAAAAAAATTTCCAACGGATCAGAGAATATCGGTTGCGACTGAATCCACAGAAGTGCACTTTTGGTGTCAGAGCAGGGAAAATGCTAGGGTTCTTGATTACACAAAGGGGCATTGAGGTTGATCCTTCCAAAATCAAAGCCATCCTCGAAATGCCACCACCAAGGAATGAAAAGGAGGTGCGAGACTTTTTGGGTAAAGTGCAATTCATAATACGGTTTATTGCAAAATTAACCTTGACTTGTGAACCACTATTTGGTCTCCTAAAGAAAGGAAAGAAATTCTAATGGGATGACCGATGCCAGGTTGCTTTTGAGCAAATCAAGTAGTATCTACAGAACCCACCGGTGTTGTCACCACAAGAGCCGGGGAAGCCGTTGATTTTGTATATGTCAGTAACTTATACGACTATGGGCTGCATGCTCGCACAAGAATCTGAGGATAGAGTAGAGAAAGCCATCTATTACCTGAGCAAGAAAATGCTGGAATATGAGACCTGTTACACCCCGTTGAAGAAGGCTTGTTTTGCCTTGGTATGAGCTACCAGGAAGTTGAGGCACTACCTGTTAGCTCACTCTGTAATTCTGGTTTCGAGATTAGATCCCATCAAATATCTCTTCGAGAAGCCAGCGCTTACGGGTAGGCTAGCCCGTTGATTGCTTCTTCTCTCCGAATTTGATTTGAAGTATATGACTCGCAAGTCTGTAAAGGGGAGAGCAGTAGCGGAGTTGCTAGCCGATCACCTAGTGGAGGGGGACAAAGCAGTAGGGTATTTGTTCCCAGATGAGGCCATTCTGCAGGTCGAGGAGGAGATTTGGACTATGTACTTTGACGGAGCGTCTAACCAGTATGGTTATGGAATAAGGGTGCTGCTGATAGCACCCGACAATTCCCATATACCTTTAGCCTTCAAACTCTGGTTCAAGGTATCGAACAATGAAGCAGAATACAAGGCATGTATCACTGGCTTGGAAGCCGCCCTGGAACTAGAGGCAAAACGGTTGGACGTCATTGGGGACTCGAACCTAGTTGTGTCTCAAGCAAAAGGAGACTGGAAGGTTAAGGAAGAAAGGATGAAAATCTATCACCAAACCCTGGATGTTCTGATTTCCAGGTTTGAGAAGCTAACCTTCACGCATCTGTTAAGAGAGAACAACAGGTTCACTTATGCTTTATCAACTTTATCTTCCATGATAAACATCCCTTTGGGAGTTCGGATGCGTCCGATCATTATTGAACAGAGATATGTCCCGGCCTACGAGCTGATTGCCGCGATAGATGAAGTACAAGATCAGAACCCCTGGTATCATGACATCTGGAACTTCTTCGAAAATGAGGCTTATCCACTAGGGGCAAATGCCAAAGATAAAAGGGCAATACGGCGAATGGCTGCTCAGTTTATCATTTGCGGGGGTAAATTGTACAAATGAGGCCATCTGGGAATGCACAAGTTGTGTGTTGATGCAGAAGAGTCGAAGCGCTTAATAGAGGCCATCCATGGAGGAGAATGTGGTTCACACATGAGTAGGGTAATGCTAGCTCAGAAGATTCTCAGGCAGGGTTATTACTGGTCAACCATGGAGAAGGATTGTATCGGTTTTGTTCGACGATGTCATAAATGTCAAATTCATGCAAATTGCATGAATATCCCGCCGTCAAAGCTATACAACATGACTTCACCATGGCCTTTTTCAGTCTGGGGGATTGATGTTATTGGGGCAGTTACTCCGAAGGGGTCAAATGGGCATGAGTATATCCTGGTGGCAATAAACTATTTTACAAAGTGGGTCGAGGCCCAATCCTATGCAATGCTGAAAGCGTCGCACGTAGCCAAGTTTATCAGGAATAACATCATCTGTTGTTATGGGGTCCCGAATGAGATCATTTAAGACAATGGTTCCCACTTCAAGAAAGAAGTGATCGACTTATTAGAGAAATACAACGTGGCTTTTCACAAGTCATCTACATATCGGCCGCAAACCAACGGAGCTATTGAGGCCGCCAACAAGAACATCAAGCACATTCTACAGAAGATGGTGGAAACCTACAGGGACTGGCCAGACAAGTTGCCATTTGCTCTCTAGGGCTACAGGACATCAATCCGAACATCTACTGGGGCAACTCCGTATTCTCTGGTTTATGGGATAGAAGTTGTTCTACCGATTGAAGTTGAGGTTCTGTCGCTGCGGGTTATGGCTGAGTGCCAAATAGCAGAAATGGATTGGCAGCAGAGCAGGTTCGAGGAACTAATGTTGTTCGACGAGAGGAAGCTGAAAGCACTGTATCATGTCCAAGGTTATCAACGCAGGATTTCTAGAGCTTTCAACAAGAAAGTTAAGTCCAGGAATCTAAAAGAAGGGGATCTGGCGCTCAAAGACAACCGAGCTCCCATCCATGACCCTAGGGGCAAGTTCAGACCTAATTGGACGGGTCCTTACATCATCAAATCTATCTGGTCGGGTGGAGCTGTTATTCTTATGGACCTAGATGGCCTCGAATTCTCCCAACCAATCAACATGGACAAATTAAAGAAATACTATCCTTGAGAGGCTCGCTAGGCTGAAAACCCGAAAAGGCGACCTAGGCAAAAGTTAGAGCACCAAAAAAATTGAAATAAGAAAAACTGAGCTCGCAAGGTTGAAAACCCAAAAAGGGCAGCCTTGGCAAAAGTTAGAGCGCAAAAGGAGAGTGTTAATACTCGAGTGAACCCTAACCGAACTACGTAAGGCTTGATTCCCATTTTCGGGATACGTAGGCAACTTCATTCTGAAGTCTAGCCATAAACACTTCCAAATCAACTGTGTCCATGAGATTATTCAGGTCATCTTTGTCTTTTCTGTGTTCAAGAGTTTGGTTGTGGTCTTCATTATGAGAGCTGGTTACAGTACAGTGCAGTACTATTCAGACAAGGGGCAACTTTTCAGTTATTGGATTCGGGGTTGTACATCTCAAGGATAGATCTCATGTGTGTCAAGTTGTGATCCTTATCGAAAATGGTTTTGAAAAGTTTTAATAAAAGTTGATTTTGTTCAAATTAATCTTCTTACAACTTAGACCATTTTTGGACTAAAAGGAAAATTTTCAGTGCCCACAACCTTCAATTTCATTGATTTCAATACAGAGTTCTCTACCTCTTGATACAAATCAAAGTTGTTTTTTATTACATTTAAAAGGGAAAACTTGAAAGTTAGATCAAAGCAATAAACTTGGGACACAGATGAGTCAAGCGTTCCTGCGTCCCCTCACAGAGCTTGTGGAAGTTTCAGATGCTAAAGTAGGCCCGGTTCGCGCCTTATCTTTAAGCCAAGCTATGCATTCGCCAGAAAGGACGCAACTAAAATTGGGAGTGGGAGCCAGAAGTTCTCTTGTCCTCTATGCAGTGGGATATCGAGCTAGTTATGAACCTCGGATCGAAAATGAAGCCAGGTACTCTACCCCCTCTTCTGGACAAGCCTGGTCATGTCCGAACTAACGCCTGAACCAGAATGGAAAGTAGAAAACACAGTCTGTCAAGCCAAACAACTGAATGCCTAGTTGTCGAGACATGTTGTAGCTCATCTCAGGCAGATCAAACCAGGGGCAACGCCAAGTAATGTCGACAACAGACCTATAGCACATCCAATGGCACCACCATCCCTCATTCGGGAAATTAACTAGCCACTGGCGAAAGAAATAGCTACACGCCGAATATGTAGGGCAAGAGTCCACTACTTTCAACTTATCCATGAGCCATATCTGGGGAGGGATGAAAAATGAGAGAGATTAAAGAATAGAAAGGTGTATGTTAAGAGAAAAGTGAGAAAGGTTTTGAGAAAAACAGAGCCTGAGGGCCGAGTGATGTGAGAAACACATATGAGATAGGGTGGGAAACATTACCTGTAAAAGTAGTGGACTTCCTGCGAATTTGGTCGTCTCTCGCCGATGGAAGGCATCCAAGCCCATCAAAGTCTCAGCCAATGCCAAGCCAATGCAGCTCTTGCCCTCTTTCAAGCCTTAGGCTACTTTGATCAAGCGAACGCTAGACCCTCCGAAGCCAAGGGCAAGCAGGAAATGAGCCAACATACACAAGCAAAAGGCATGTTGCCGAAAACCTTGCCAAAGACAGTCGCCGCGGTTGCCGGCATCAGAAAACCGATGAATGAGACTGGGAATGTCTAGTTCTCCGTTGTGAACCAAAGATCGAGCATCGTGTAAAGTGAGCCCGCACATCCGTCCTAAAGCCTGGACATGGCTAAAATGAGACTGGGACAGGATTTCCTCGTCACGCCGGGATTCTATCAAAAGTTGGAATTCTTCAATCGAAGGGCATAGCTCTTGTCCTCCAAAGTTAAAAACATATGTAATCGAGTTCCAACATCTAGCCGCGGCATGAAGGAACGGAAAACACAGCGGGGTACAACATAGTGGGAATAGTGTATTTATCCCGAAACCCCGAAAATTCACCTTTTCTGAGCCATCCAGAGTTGCAATCCAAAGTGAGAGTTTTTCAGTGAAGAATGGCTCCATTTGTGGCAAAAACAAAGTTGGAATGAAGAATCTACGAAGTCCCAACTTTTGTAAAATATAAGGCACTGAGTGGAAGACAGGTGGCAGCAATTTGGAGGTTTCTTACACCAATGGCTGATCGGCTAGTGTTGGTGGCCGACCGGCCACTTTTGTAACCGACCGGCCAGTACTAGTGGCCGACAGCCACTTTTGGTGGCCGACAACCTCTGCCTATGACCGACATAATTCCTATGGCTTTCCTATGTGTTGGGAGTGCTGAGAACCTGTGTTTTGTTCTATTCTTGGTACATTTTGCCGCCTTGCTGTAAGAGTTTTGTTGAGTCGCTTTTTTTTAATGTTGTTTCTCTTTGTTTATCAAGTTGTTTTGTTGTTGCTTATCGAGTTGTATTGATGTTGTTTTGCTTATCGAGTTGTTGTTTTGTTTATCGAGTTATTGCATTAGTTGTTCATTGAGTTGTTTTACTCTGTTGTTATGTGTTGGTCAGTTCATTACCTGATTAAGAAGTTGCCAATACAGTGTACAATGTTCAAATTCCATCAAATCCCGTTTTTGTGTAAAATGGTGCAATACGATGCTCAGAATGTAAAACACAACACTTTTTCATCAAAAGCTGATTTTTCATTTCAATCATGGTTTCTTTTTACAAAAGGATACAAGTTTTTAAGGAAGTGAAACTGTACAATGTGTTAACACTCTAAAATAAAATAAAAAAGCAAAAAGAGACTAAGCAAGAACATCTAAATCAGTGCCATCCACCTCAGGATCGAAAGGCCCTCTTCGTCCTCTTCCTAGGCATGGACTCAAAGCTATCACTATTAGTGCCACTGTCAGAGGCCCCCGTGTCTGAGCTAGCTGCTGACCCGGCCTCAGCATCATCTCCGCCCTCAGAATCTGAGCCAGTATCGCCCTCTTCGTCCTCAGATAACTTTGACTGTGGACTCGCTGCCTCTTTGTCCTCACTCGTCTCGTCATCATCATCGTCCAAAACGGGCTCTGAAGGACCACTCTCGTCATGGGTGCCCCCACCTCTGCCTCGACTGTGAGCTGGAACCTCTCGTCTCTCTCTCCCTACTGCCGGAAGATGTGCTGATGGTCCTGCTGCAGCTCCCGCTGGAATGTCCAATGTGCTTGGGATCTGAAAAGGGCAGTTTATCAAATACATCAATCGCGGTGTATACCTAACGTAAAAATGATGTGCAATATCAAATGCAGTGTTTGAAAGCAGTGTTTGAATGCAGTGTTCGAAAGCAATGTTTGAATGAAGTGTTTGAAAGCAGTGTTTGAGTACAGTGCAGTGTTTGAAAGCAGTGTTTGAGTGTAGTGTTTGAGTGTAGTGCAGTATCAAATGCAGTGTTTGAAAGCAGTGTTTGGATGCAGTGTTTGAAAGCAGTGTTTGAATGCAGTGTTTGAATACAGTATGTCAGAACAGTGTAGTGTGGAACAGATTATGTTTGAAATGTAGATGTATACCGGAATCTTGTAGAGGCTGAGTATAGACACCCCATTTTTGACTGTCCTCGACTTGGACGTCATCGTTTGAATACCCAATGATTGTGCTCGCTCGTGTTCATTTTGAGTCTCTGAAGGTCTCGGCTGAGTGCCTTGCCTTGGAGCCTCTAATCTTGTTTGTTTTGTGCTTGGTTGTAGACCAAGAACTTGTTGCTTTGAATTTGGAGGAGAGGATGGCTTGTTTGCCACCCCCAATGTCCATCAGCCATGGCTTGTGCCTGCAGGCCATCAGTGGTGGCCGGTCAGCCACTAATGATAGCCGACGGCCATTTTTCTCCTTTTTCAAATATTTATTTGCCAGCTATTGATCACTGATGCTCATCTCCATACACGTGTATGGAGGGATGAATACAAGCTTTTGGCTTGTTTTTCTATATAATAGGGGGTCTCTCCCCCATTTGAGGGGTTAGAAAAATTTGTGAGCAAATTTCCTCTCTCTCTCTCTCTAGAATCCTCTCTCTCTTCCTATTTTGTGCTTGAAAGTGAGATTTCTCTACATATTTGCATACAAGCCCTTAACCAAACACCTTCATCTTGGAGCTAAGGTTCTTGAAGGCCTTGTTTGAGCTTCTAAGGTTGGTTGTAGCTCAAAACTTTGGCTGTTTGTTGCTGTGCTTCAAAGGTATAAGGCTTACCTCTTTAAAGCTTTGTTTTATTTAATTGCTTGGCCATCTTTTTACACTGTTTTGACCCGGTTTTTCAACCATAAAAAACTCTATTTTTAAGGTTCCAAAATGATGGTTTAAGCTTTGTTGAGTTAGGGGGGTTGTCTCATCTTTTGTTCTTTGGCTTGTGAAGCCTTTTGTGCCATTTTTCAAAGCTTTTAAAACAAACTTTTTTTGGCCTTTTAACCATTGAATTCCAGGGGAATTTCAGTGGTAAAAAGTGTGTTTTGAGGTCCAAAATAGGACGGGGTGGCCTTCCCTTCTTGTGTCTTGTTTGCAAGTGTAGATGGCCTAGCATGTGAGCATGTTTTTCTACCTTTTTGTGACTTGATCTCAGCATGTTTTAGCTATTGATTTGGCCTACTTTAGCTCTGTCTTGGGCTATCTTGGTCATATGAGCCTTGTTTTGTATAGCTATAATGCAAATGCCTTCACTAGTTTAGTGTTTTAAGGCCCCTAACATGTTGTTCATGTGTTGCTTGCATGTTGTAGCATCATTTTGCATGTGATTTCAATGCACATAGTTCTGTCACACTCTCACTTATTTCACTTTTTCATTGCTTTTGAGAGTTGTGCCTTGAGCCTTGTTTGTAGCCTAACATCTTGAGCATGTTTTTCTTGCCTTCTATGCTTCAATCTTAGCATATTTTAGCCTCTGATTTGGCATATTTTAGCTCTTTTTTGAGCTAGTTTGGTCATTTAAGCTTGATAGTGCATGCCTCTAGTGTAGTGCTCTTCACTAGTTCAATGCTTTTGATTTTTGAACATGTTGTGCATGTGTTGCTTGCGTTTAGTGCCATTTTTCATGCCATTTCAGCACTGAAAAGTCTGCAACCTCCCTCCATTCTTCACTTTTTAATTTGCTTTGAAAGTGGTCTTGAGCCCCTTGTTGGCTTGAGTGTGAACTTGAGGCTCTCATGCCTAATGGTTTTAACTCTCTCTTGAGGGTTCCTCCTAACCAACAGCATAAGGCCTCTTTCATGCTTAAGGCACTTGTGGCTTAGGCCATCCTTCCAATTAGAGAACGTTCACATTGGACTTAATCAATTAAAGGATTAATAGGTAATGTAAAATGTGTAATCAAAATGAGCAAAGTAAAACATGAACAAGATAAGCATTTGTGTTGAATTGCATGTGTTTGGATCGGACGTTAATCCAAACACAAAAAATGTGGGACGTTTCATACTCAAAGTGATTAAACGTATCACGTTTCTTGGTCGCCATCACCCTTGATCATGCATGATAGGGTGGTGGTACTTAGAGTCTTATTTGTGCATTCATTGACTTTGTACAAGCTTGACTTTTTGGCCACCATGCATTGAAAATGCTTGGTTGGTGGCTTGAGAGCCAACAATTACACTCATTTGAGCTTGAGAAATGATAAGGAGAGTAATAGTACATATATTGTTTGAGAGTACACTGCTTTGCCTCTGTTTGCTCTCCATTGCAGCAAAAAGGAGAATTCTAGGGAAAATGTGGCCGACCGGCCATCAGTGGAAAAGTTGTTCAAAGTGTTCCTGAGGTGGAGCAGAAGCAGTCTGGAATTTGGTGTAATGTTCAGAGATCAAAGCAAAGTGCAAACAGAGGCATCCAAAGGCAAGGCGATGGATTTTCGGAAGGAAGCCAACCGAGCATACATGCGTCCCTCACCCTCGAGGCCATTTAATTGTTTCAATTAGTTAGCGTAGCTAGTTTTTTCGATTCATGTGTTGTAATATTTTGATTAGCTTAGCTTAGCTAGTTATTCAATTTGATTTGTAATAATTTGTTAACTAGAATAGTTAATTAGTTTTGTTTTGTAATAATTAGCTTAGCTTAATGTAGTTTAGCTTATTTATTCGGACCCTTCTTCGCGAGGGCGTAATGTTGTAATAAGTGTGCGTGTGTGTGTGCATGTCTTCCAACCCCACTTCTTTCTCCCTTTTACTTAACCGCTTTCGATGGTTAGTTTAGGGATCATTTTCGATTAGCATACCTTATGCTTGCGTGTTTGCATCATTCATTTGTCTTGCATGCACCGAGGCTCAGCGCATCATTCAAATTGTATCGCAATTTCAATATTTATTTGAATACATGTTTCAAAGCATGTTATCAAATTGTTGCATTCATATGCCATCTTAGATAGCCGAGCCTATTTAGTTGCATCATTGCATGTGTTGCATTAGGCATTGTTAACATAGTTTAGATCATGCATTGTTTCTAACTAGCTTTTTGTTTTGGCTCGGAGTACACTATAAGTCTTTACGCTTTAGCATACTTGCACGAGTGTGAGTGTTGCCATGATAGCATGTTTGCCATGAGGCTATTTGCTTAAGTGATTAACTACATGAGTGCCTGTGGGTGAAGGCTTGGTTTCCTGAATTGGAATAATTCGATGAATGTGAGTTTTAAGCCCACTTTGCCAAATGGCAAATCATGTTTTAAGCCCATCATGTTTGATGGCAAATCCGTGCTTTAGCCCACTTGAGAATGGCACCTTCAAACCATTTTCGAAAACAAACATGAATTGTTTTGTTCCAATCCTTGCGATTTAGTCTATACTTGCTCGTGTGTGCGTCACATAGTAAAGTTAGCTAATAACCGGATATGAACACATGAGGCTTATAAAACAACATATCATGCTTAATAGAGGCCGATACTTTGATCGGGCAAGCGGGGGTGCTCATTTCATGACCTTCCCCTCTCATACCCAAGTTCCCGAGCCGAGGCAACTTTGGTGATGACGGACACGTGGCCTTTGGCACGAGTCAGGGTTTCCTAAATTTTCCCAAAATAAAAAATTTAGGTGGCGACTCTGTAATCTGGCAAAGCAGTCCAGTTTTGGCATTATTTGATTCAAAATTGATTTTCCAAAATGATTTGCCGGATTGGACTCTTTGGTGTTTATCAGTCTCACATTGCACTTTGTGAGATTAGATTCAAAACCGTAACAGGAATCCAAACTGTAAGACCAATTCGCGCCTCTTCAAAAGGGAGGCGCGCGAAGAAAGTTGAGTCTACAGTTTCTGGCAACTCTATTGGGGATTTAGAGAACTTGACTCGAACTCATGATATGTTGTTTTATCTACATTTGTGTGTTTTCTTTGCATTATATTTACATAGGTGTGCCTAAGTCACAGTGTTTGCCATCTGCTATTCCTGAACGATTTGCTGAAGGCTTGCTTGGAAAAGCATACCATAAAGCTGACCGGTTGCAGGCTCTGCCACGATGGGAACACAAACCTTGGATCTAGACTGCCTCTGTACCGTTTGATCCTCCTTTCACTTCTCGGTGTTAGGAGCGAGAGGTATATTAGGTGGTCTTGCTGAGGCACCCTTTGGACCAATTGACCTAGTTGCATATCGGAAGCCTTAGAGACTGTTCCAAACTAGGACAGGTTGCTCACCCGAATGCAGGATTGTATGAAACCGCATGCGTGCGTAGTGAATCCCTAGCTCCTAACGAAACTAGGACAGGAAAACCCTATCCCACCATAGGGGTGTTTTGGCTCTCACTTGCTTGATATGTGCTGTTAGGGTGTGTCTCTACAGGAATGTATGTATCAGTTGCAAGTCTGGGCATCAGTTTGAGGATATCAGTTTTAAGGCAGAAAATTTGGGGGCAGAAATCAATGTTTGAGTACAGATTGTCCAACTTATGATTTCAACTGTGTGTTGTCTCTATCAAAGCCGAGGTGTTGTGCGTTTGCTGATTGTTGTTTCCTTTTTTGCTTTATTTTTCTTTTTGCAAGGTAGTATTTCACAATTGCTTCCAACGAGGCAGATACCCCCCGAGCACTTTGGACCAGAGTTAGGAGGACTTACAGATCTGAGGATCTTATTGGAGGACAACCAGTGTTTGCTTCACTACCTCCGGTTACGAAATGAGGGACAGTCAGGCATAGATCACCGGTTCAACAATCGCTAATTCAGCGGTCACTATCTGCTTCACCTGTTCGCAGTCGAGCCCAGTTTTCTGCTTCCACCTCAGAAAGAGAGTATACACCGGTTCTGACAGATCAGCACCCCTCAGTCAGTATGGAGGATATGATGCGTCAACTTCAACAGACCATCGAGGCCATGCAACGAGACGCTACTCGCCAAACAAAAGTTACCGCTCACCAAACAGAGGTTGTAGCCCAGCAGGCTGAAGTGACTGCTAGGCTTCAACAGCAACAGCAATAACAACCACAACAAACAGCAGCTTCTGCCTCGCACCCACCCCTACCTAGGGTTCCGATACCCAAGGATACATCTAATGTCCAGGAGAATACGAACATTCCAGCAAGGCCAGTCCCACCTCAGACTTCCAAAGCACCGGCCTACCCAATAGACGCACCATTCGAGTTTGAGGTCGATCTTACCGCCTTGAAAGTGAGTAAGCTTGAAAAGCTTTTCAAACGAGCTCAGGGAGTCAACACGATCCCAGATATAGAGGACGACTACACAGATTCGGCGGTGACATTGCCGGATAGATTTAAAATGCCTCACATAGACCGTTTCGACTGTTCGGGTGATCCCATGGTCCACCTACGGCTATTTTTAGATATTCTGCGGTCGATGGGCCTGACTAGACTGCAAAAGTTATCCCTCTTTGGTCGGACCCTATCGGGTATTGCGGCCATCTAGTATACTAAACTGGAGGATTCCGTGAAAAGGAACTGGGAAGAGATGGCCGAGGCCTTTGTCGCCCAATATTCTTATAACACTTAAATCGAGGTCACAATTCGTGATCTTGAGGCAACTAGGCAAGAGCCGAAGGAGGGCTTCTCCGACTTCGTCACTCGGTGGAGGGCTAAGGCCTCCATGTTGACAACTCGACCAGCAGAAAATGATCAAATAAGAATGGTCGTTCGTAATCTGCAACCAAAGCTGCTACAGAAGATGATTGTCCTACCCCTACCTACATTTGTTGATCTTCATGAGATAGGGGTACAGCTGGAGGATGCGATGAAACAGGTCTAATTGACCATGAAAAGGACCAGTCCAAGAGGGCTTTTACACGCAGTTCAAATGTGACTACACGTAGCAACGCAGCTACGAGGACCTCTAACGTTGGTATGGTCGCCACCACACCGAAAACAACCACACCCTTTATCGGCGCTGAGCAGGTTCATGCTCCTCTGCACCATCTTTGTCAGGGAAGCCACTAGCTGGAGGGCCTGCCCGATGTACTCTATGGGTGTCTTCAAGTGCATTGAGAGGATTAGTGTTCTATAAAGCATAACTGAAATGAAGTAAATATGCAAAATGTAAAGTATGGTACATACTGGAGTCGGGCCTCGAACCCCGACAAGCTCATGCCCAGCTGGTGCGAGCTCAATGGGAATCTGGCAAGCCTCCCCGGTATGTCGCCGATAAGTGAGTGTGGTAGGTAGCTCTAGCCACCCAATCCTCCATCCCGTCCCAGAGCCTCTCCTGCTATGGGTCCTGGCCGCCCCGGCCCCTCTGCCTCTCTCTCCCGCAGTTGGAGCCCTCAATCCCTCACCTTCACGGGCACCAGTCAGAGGTGGCATGAGGTATGTCTGGGTGAAAGCTGTGTAATCACCCTCGATTCAGAAGAAGTCGGCGTCCTAGCCTCGGGTGAAATCAATCATCTCCTGGAAAGTGTATTTCTCTATGGCTCTCATGTATGTCGGAGGCGACATCGGAACTACCGACTAGGGCAAACCAATGGTTTGGCGTAAGAACCGCTCCCCTAAGAACCATGCCCGGCAAACCGGGCCCTCGAGCAGGATTCGAAAGCGAGAAGCCTCTCGAGCACCAGCGAACTGATCCCTGACTCCCTCAGGCATCGTCGCCCAAGGCTGCCAAGTAATCTGTAAATGGAGAGTGTGTAGATTGTTAGCTATCATCAGATATTGCGATATAAGTCAGAATCAAAGGAAAACGGAAATAGCAGAGAAGCTTAAGTTACCTCAGCCGCGGTCACAGTATCAAAGTATTGGCGGAAGAAAGGGAAGGACTCCCGGGACCTCCGTTGGCATCTCCCGTCATACCGGTGAGAGTATGTCACAACAGGCGGCATCTCCACCTCTAGCTTTGGGGCAAGTCTCAGAAAGTAGGCATACACCTATAGCTGCAGAAAGCGAAAAGGTAGACAGTGAGTATACAATAGATAAATGTATGTAAAGCAGAAAGCATACAGTGTGTGTACAGTATACAATGTGTGTAGTGTACAGAGAATGCTAAGCAGAAATCACAATAGGAAATGCAAAACAAAGAAGTAAAGCATACCTTCCAAGCCCTCCAGTAGCCTCCTATCAGATGTCCACTCCTGCGGGAGGTCGAGCTTATGTATCCGTATAAGGTGGCCAAGCCAGCGCCGCTCTAATCGTAGAGTCGAACACAAGATAGATCCACCAAGGCGCTCATGAGGTATAGCCCGACGATGTTCGCCCGGTCGGCAAACAGAGTAGTGCCAAACAGGAACATGAGGAAACCTCTGGCATACTGCTCGATCTCCTCTCGGGTCGCTGGTGCCGTCCCTCTGTAGTGGTCTGTGAACCAGGAGTATCAAACCATCCCTGATCGGGAGATAGGTGGGCGAATCCCTAGCAGGTAAATCTGAGTGACCTCCCACTCGCCCATATTAGTGTCATAAGGAATCGGATGACCCCCCACCTCTATGCCGGTGAGCATAGAGAAGTCGAAAGGAGTCATCGTCCTCTCCCCTGCAGTAGAGAAGTGAAAGGAATCAATGGTATCCCACCACCTCTCTACCAAAGCGCCCAATAAAGGCCGGCTCGCTATGAGGCGTGCGAACCCCATGCAGAATAAGCTGAAACCGACCTCGTCAATGATGTAGCGAACGTCATCAGGGAGCTCCATGTACCACTCCCTCGCGGAGGTGGTCCCGTATCCTCGGATGGTGCGTGAATTTCCCCTGTGATCAAGACAAGCAGATGAAAAACATTATAAGAAGTACAGTGCAAGAGTATGTTCGGGACAAGCAGATGCAAGGTAGTGTAAGAAATATAGTGCATAAATGTGTTTGCGATGAACAGATAAAAGACAGTGTGAGCTATGCGATAAATGCAGCGTACATTGCGAAAAATGAAGAAGAAGTGTTTACCTTAGAGGCGCCATAAGATAAATGTGACTCTGGCTCGCGCAGTAAGAGGTCCTCTGGTGCACCTCATGCAAACCCCCTAAACTGACGAATGCTATCGTGCAGTAGTACGTGTATCTCGGGATGGTACGTCGTCGGGTCAAAAGGTCGAATGCTGAGTGGTAGTGGCTCAAACTCCAGATCCACCTCCATCTCTGGAGAAGCTCCGTTGTGTGGGATGTTCTCCGCCATCTTGAGGGAAGATGAGAAAGTGGTCGAAAGTGTGGAAAATGGGCGGGGAATGCCAAGAGTCAACAAAAGTCAACTCTCGGAAGAAGAAAATGGAAGAAAATGATGGAGTCCGGGAAAGGGCACCGAATCCAAGAGAAACTTGGGGAAAACAAACCGCGAGTGGTGAAAATCAAGAAGGAAACCCCGAAATCGACTTTCAATCGGTTTAAAACCGGGTAAACTACGTGGGTTTAGTGAAGGAAGTGTTTGTAGGGCATTAGAAAACGTGTGTATTGCTCGGATCTAAGGAGGATGAAGGTCTAGAAAGGGATGAGGATGATTTTCAAGCTTAAGGTTGTGTAGAAATGAGGTGTGAGGGTGTAAATATAAAGACCCAAGGTGAATTCCCCATTTTGCCCCGAATCTGCCATCGGTGGCCGACAGCCACCATTTGTGGCTGACTGGCCACCACTAGTGGCCAATAGCTTCCTCTTGTGGCCGATGGTGCCTAGGAGTGGCCGATGGGTGGCTGGCACCCCTCCCTGGTGGTCTTCCAGTCCCCAATGCTCCTATTTTGGTGTTTTCCCACTGATTTGGTCCCTGTTTCCTGAGAGGTGTAAGTAAAAGTTACTGTGGAGCTTGGGTTCTCTTCGTGGAAACTTGAACTATGTTCTTGGTGATCCTTGTTTGCCTCTTATTGGACGAAGTGTACCCTTTTCGTATCCTTTCGCATATCACGAGATTGGAGAGTTGCTTTTTGAACATGTTGTGTTAGAGCATTTTCGTCGTATATGTAAGGCATGCGTCACGCATTTTGTACTTTAGTCGAGCGTGGAGCATGCATTTGTTACTCTTGCATGGAACATGCATTCACTAATGTTACATTGAAGATGCATTGTTGTTATTTTGCATAGAATATGTATGTGGTGTTGTATTGCATTGTACATGCTCTCATGTTTGCATAGAACATGCATGATGTGTTGTATTGCCTTGTATATGCCCTTACATTCACATAGAAAATATTCGTACCTACTGCATCGACCATGCATTTGCTACTATCGCATAGAATATGCATTACTCTGTCTGTTGCATAGAATGTGCTCTTGTTTACGCCGCATAGAATATGCTTCTATTTTGTTCTTTCCATGTTGTGCATGAAACATGCCTTTGACATTATGTCACGGTTATTCGTCTCGCATAGAACATGCATTCTTATTGTATTATACCTGTTAAGTTTCTTTCTTATGTAGGCACGATATTGTATGTACAGTTCATTCAGAGGAACTCCAGGTAAGATCATTCATGTCCCTTGAACCTCTTGTTGGTTAGAAACACTCGGGTATGCCCAGTGTTTACACCACTCCTTCGTTGGTTAGAAACACTTGGGTACGCCCAGTGTTTATACCACCGCCTTGCTTTGGTTAGAAACATTGGGGCGTGTTCCTGATGTTTATACCACTCCTCCCTCCCCCCCCCCGGTTAGAAGCATTTGGAACATGTTCCGATGCTTATACCACCCTGTTTTGGTTAGAAACATTGGAACGTGCTCCGATGTTTATACCACCCTCCGGTGTTTGCACCACTCCCTTTTCCCTCTCGCATGACGCGTTAGGACACTTTGGTTAGAAGCATCCGGACAGGTTCCAATGCTTATACCGCTCTTTGTTTTAGTTACATAATATCTGGACGTGTTTCAATATTTATCACTGTTCTCTTTGGTTCGGAACATTAGGGTGTGTCCCTGGGTTCACACCATCTCTCTCCTCGCGTGTGTCATGCATTAGGATCTTGTTTCGCGCCTCGGGTGCACCATAGGGTTGTGTTGTTCTTTGCCTTTCTTGCATAAACGCATTTAAGATTGCATAATTTTCTTACATCCTTTCTACATGAAATGTGGTTTGGTTTATGTTTACTTGCTTATGTATGAGTTTTCTGTAGCATTTCTTTGCATAACATTTGCATCTAGATGTTTCATTATAGCCCTCATTGCATGATCATAAGTTATGTTCTTGCATCGTGCATATCATTTGCATTTTACCCCAGAACTACGCTAGTTTGATTCCTTGCAAAGGGATACGTAGGCAGCCTACGGGCGCAACCGTTCTTTGTTTTGTTTGCTTGTTTGTCCAAGTCTTCGGCCTTGTCAAAAATAGGTCGTCTCTGGGCTTTGATATTCACTCCCGTTATTTCATGACTTCCGAGTTCTGTCAAAGAGGGGGACACCCCATTTTTTACCGTCTTCAAGACGTGGACGTCATCATTTGAACACTCGATGATCTTGCATGCTCGTGTTCGTTTTGAGTGCCCGAAGATCTTGGTTGAGCGCCTTTCCTTTGAGCCTCTAAACTTGTCTGCTTTGTACTTGGTTGAGGACCAAGAACTTGTTGCTTCAAGTCTGGAGGAAAAGGTGGCCTGTCGGCCATCCCTACAGTCCATCGGCCATGGCTTGTGCCTGCCGGCCATCAGTGGTGGCCGGTCGGCCACTGGTGATGGCCAACGGCCATTTTTCTCCTTTTTCAAATATTTGTTTGTCAGTTGTGCCAGCTGTTGTTCACTGAAGTGCATCTCCATACACGTGTATGGAGGGATGAATACAAACTCTAAGCTTGTTTTTCTATATATGGGGAGGTCTTTCCCCCATTTTTGAGGGTTAGACAATTTAGATCAAAATTCTCTCTCTCTTTCTAGAATTCTCTCTCTCTCTCCCTCTCTCTCTCTCTCTCTTCTTATTTTGTGATTTGTAGTTAGCTTTCTCTACACTTTTGCACATAGACCCTTGATCAATCTTGACTACCTTGGAGCTGAGGTTCTAGGAGGTGTTCTTGGAGCCTTAGAAAGGGTTTTGAGCTTGAATTTGTGCCTAAAATTGTCTTGTGCTTCAAGAGGTATAAGGCTTACCTTTTAAACTTGTCTTGCATAATTTGAGTTATTATCTTTTTGTACTATTTTGATCTGGTTTTTCAACTACAAAAAACTCTATTTTTGAGGTTTGAAAATTGTAGTTTAAGTCTTGGTAAGTTGGGGGGTTGTCTTCATTTTTTTTTATTCTTTGGCTTGTTAAGCCTTTTATGCCATTTCTTACCACCTTTAACTCAAACTTTTTGGCCCTTTTAACCACTGAAAATCATAGTTATTTCAATGGTAAAAATCAATTTTTGAAGTCCAAAATAGGAGGGGTAAGCCTCCCCTTCTTGTGTCTTGCTTCCATGCGTAGGTTGCTTCACATGTTAGCTTGATTTTCTAGCGTAACTTAGCTTAATTCAAGCATGTTTTAGGCTCTGTTTTGGCATGTTTGAGCTCTATTTTGGGCTGGTTGGTGCACTTGAGGCTTGTAGTGCAATTGTGCTTAATAGTTTAGCTTGTGCTGTGTCTTGGCCCCTTATTCTAGCCTTTTTTAGCCTACTTCAAACATGTTTTAAGACTCCTTTTAGGCTGTTTTAGAACTGTTTTGAAGTGTGTGTACCTTTGGAGCTTTGTATTGCATGCCTATAGTGTAGATCTTCACTAGTTTGGTGTTTTCGGCTTCTAAACATGATTTGCATGAGTTGCTTGCATGTTGTAGTGTCATTTTGTATGCAATTTCAACACTGAAATCTCTACAATCTCCCTCTATTATTCACTCTTTCATTTGTTTTGAAAGTGACTTTAAACCCCTTGTTGGCTTGAGTGTGGAATTGAGACCCTCATGCCTAATGGTTTAATTCCTTCGGGAGTTCATTACCAACAGCATGAGGCCTCTTTCATGCTCAAGGTACTTGTGGTTTAAGTGCTCTTTCCATTAGAGGACTCTCACCATTGGACTAAATCAATTAAAAAAATGAGTTGGCAACTTAAAATGAGTAAACAAAAGCGACAAAGTAAAACTTGAGCAAGATAAACATGTTATATTGCATTGCATGTGTTCAATCAGACATTATATTGAACACAAGGAAGATTGGAGCATTTCATACTCAAAGTGATGAAATGAGCCAATCTCTTTGGTCTCCATTGCCTTTGATCACACATGATAAAGTGATGGTCTTGAGTCTTGTTTTTGCATGCAATGAAGTTGTACTTCTTGGTTCTTTGGCCATCATGCATTGAAAATGCTTGGTTGATGGTTTTGGAGCCAAGAATTACACTCCTTTGACTTTGTGTAACGATAAGGAGGGTAATAGTACACATATTCCTTGAGAATACACTGCTTTGCCTCTGTTTGCTCTCTGTTGCAGTAAAAAAGAGAAGTCCAGGGAAGAGGTGGCCGACAGCCACCAAAAGTAGCCGACCGGCCGCTAATGGTAGCCGACAGCCACCATATGTGTCCAACCGGCCACCAATGAAATTTTGGACAAGTGTGTTCCTGAGTTGGGGCAGAGATGTTCTGCAAGTTGGCAGCACTGTTGGTATTCAAGCAAGTGCAAACAGAGGTATCCGATGGCAAGGCGGTGGATTTTTGGGAGGAAGCCAACCGAGCATGCATGCGTCCCTCGCCCTCAAGGCCATTTAATGGCTTTAATTAGTTAGCGTAGCTAATTATTCAATTCAGGTGTTGTACTTAATTAGTTAATGTAACTAATTCTTTAATTTCGTGTTGTAATAATTAGCTTAATTAGCGTAGCTAGTTAGCTTATTTATTTGGACCCTCCTTCATGAGGGCATAATGTTGTAATAAGTGTCCGTGCGTGTATGTATGTCTTCTAACCCCACGTCTTTCTCCCTTTTATTTATCCGCTTTCGATGGTTAGATTAGGGACATTTTCAATTAGCATACCTTATGCTTGCATGTTTGCATCATTCATTTGTCTTGCATGCACCGAGGCTCAGCGCATTATTCAAACTGCATTGTCAATTCAATACTTCTTTAAATACGTGTTTCAAAGCATGCTATCAAAGTGTTGCGAATGCCATGATTAAGTAGCCAAGCCTATTTAGTTACATCATTGCATGTGTTGCATTAGGCATCTTATATAGTTAGGATCATGCATTTTTCTAACTAGTTTTTGTTTTGGCTCGGAGTACTCGGTGAGTTTTATGCTTTAGCATACTTGCATGAGCATGATTGCCATATTGTCATGTCTCACATGCTTGCCATGAGGCTATTTGCTTAAATGCTAAACTGCATGAATGCTTGCGGATGAACGCTTGGTTGTTTGAATTGGAACAATTCAACGAGTGTGAGTTTTATGCCCACTTTGCGAAGTGGCAAATCATGTTTTAAGCCCATCATGTTTGATGGCAAATCCGCATTTTAGCCCACTTGAGGGTGGCAAATTCAAACCATTTTCGAAAACAAACATGAGTTGAATTTGTTCCAATTCTTGCGATTTAATCTATACTTGCTTGTGTGTGTCACATAGTAAAGTTAGCTAATAACCGGAATAAGAACTGTAGACGCGCCCCGCGTGAGGGCCTCCGTGCTACAGTTCGGACTCAATTTGTCACGGTTCTTAATCTGAACCAAAGAGTCCAAATCCAGCAAATCGTTTTGGAAAACAGATTTTTAGAAAAGAAGTGTCAAACATGGACTGCTTTGCCAGATACAGAGTCGCCACCTAAATATTTTTTTAGTGGGGGAATTTAGGAAACCCTGACTCGTTTGCCAAAGGCCACGTGTCCGTCATCACCAAAGTTGCCTCGGCTCGGGAACTTGGGTACGATTGGGGAAGGTCAGCTATGAGCACCCCCGCTCGCCCGATCCGAAGATCGGCCTCTACTAACCATGATATCTCGTTTTTTAAAACACATGCATTCTTATTCCGATTAATTAGCTAGAATTACTATGTGATGCGCGCAGCAAAACAAGTATAGACTAGATCGCCTAATTTGGAACAAAGCATTGCATATCCGTTTTTAGGAAATGGTTTGAATTTTGCTACTCGCAAGTAGGCTAAAACACGGATTTCAACGAGTTGTTCCAACTCAAACAACCCAACCTTCACCCACAGGCATTCAGGCAGTTATATCACATAAGCAGCTAGCCTCATGGTAATCATGCTATTATGGCAACACTTACACGCATGCGATATGCTAAAGCATAAAAGCTTACCTAGTACTCCAAGCCAAAATAGAAACTAGTTGGTAATCATATACATGATCCTAGTTCATGTTAAGATGGCCAATGCAACACACGCAAGATGCAACTACGAAAGGCTCGGCTATTCTAAGATGGCATATGATGATGCTACAAGTAACACGTATTCAACTTGGAATTGAAATACAATGCAGTTAGTATGATGCGCCGAGCCCGATGCATGCAAGACAAGTGTATGGATGCACACATGCATAGCATAAGGTATGCTAAGTTAAATATGCCCTAGTACTAACCATTGAAAGCAGATAAGTAAAAGGGAGAAAGAAGTGGGGGTTGGAAGACATACACACACTCACACACACTTATTACAAATACGCCCTCACTCGGAGAGACCGAAAGAATAATACAGATTTAACTAACCTACAAGCTAATTAAATATTACAGATCAATTAAACTAGTTAAGCAAATTAACTAATCTAATAAAACAGTAAATAGCCTCGGGAAGAGGGTCCAATGCAATGCGTGCTCGGCTCCGCTCGGAAGTCCACTGCCATGCACAAGTTGCCTCTGTTTTCCTGCTCTGCTCCTCTGATCATTGCAAAATTCCCTAGGTGCATTCTATGAACCCTGTGGGATGCCACCGGCCAGGGGAAATGGTCACCGGCCAAAGGAAATGATCACCGGCCAAAGGCAATGATCACCGGCCATCAATTGTTGGTCAGTCAACACTAAAGATGGCCGGCCGGCCAAACTTTCCTGCAGAATCCTATTTTGACAGCAACAGAGGGCAAAACAAGGCATAGCAATGCATTCCAAGCAAATGTATGCACCAACGCATCCCTTATCATGTTTATGACTCCAAGGGACATGGTTCTCGGTTCTCGGACCACCAATCGCGCATTTCAATTCGTGATGGCCCAAGAAACCAAGTATGCACTTTGATTTCAAATGAGATGCGCATCAAACAAACAAGTGAGGCTCAAACTCTATCATACTCAATTCAAGAGGCGAAGCATGCATGCCAATGCAATGCAACCTAGGCATGTTAACTAAGTATGCAACATGGGCATGCAATGCACAATGCGTACTAGGCATGCAACCCATGCAAGCAAGCATGCAAGGCATGAGGTAATGCCAACCAACAAGTGTGCAAAATGCAATGCAGATTTTCAAGCATGCAACAACACATGGAGCAAACATGTTAAACAACCTAAGCATGTAACAATACACAAGTATGCAACAACACACAAGGTGAGCATGCAACAACATGCGAATAATGGACTTAAACTAATTTGGGCAGCTCTATACTAAGCCCAAAACAGTGGCCAATTGCTAAGAGGATGAGGACCAAATAACATGCAAGCATGCATGCACACAAGGACCAACACTTAGGCATTGAAGAGCAACTCTCAAGCACACTTAAGAGGATGAAAACATAGACAAATGGCATGCATTATAGGCTCTGAAAATCAAGTCATGAAAGGTGCCGAACCAACTAGACAAGACAAACAAGGCATGCAAGCAAAGCCAAAATTCAAGGCAAGCCAAAGGTGTATTAAACTACACTTAGCAGAATCAAACATGGCATGAATTAAGCAACCAAAATCAGAGTTTTAGCATATTAAGACAAAGCCAATAACACATCTAGATGGCATCTAAATGGCTTAAACATGCAAGCATGCACAAGGGCCTAAACAAGAGGCGTAAGACAACAACCTTTTAACACATTAAAGGGGCATCAAATGTAAGCATGCAAGCATGTCATGAGGACTAAAATGACATGTTAAATGGTTCCAAACCACTGGAATAATGCAAGTAATGCATGCTCATGGTTCATACTTGAGGCTTACAAGCCAAGAATGCAAAGAGGCTTAACAAAACATGGAAAACATGGCTAAGACAACCTACATCAGACCTTAAGCATGGCAAAACAAGCCTAAAAGCTTCACAAAGCTTGGCCAAAACAAGCAAGCATGGTGATCTACATGCTAAGTACATGTTAAGGCAAATTCATGGCATTACAAGACAAGTATGCTAAGCATGCATGGTGTGTCTAAACCAAGTAAAAATAGAGCTATATTATGACATAATAAGCACAAAAAGCAGCTAAGGCATGGCCATCATACACTTAAACAAGATGCTCACACATGAGGCAAAAATGGCCCTTTTCAAGGATAACAAGGAGAGGGGGTGGCCCTCTCCTTCTTAGGACCTTAAGGCACCATCCTCACCACTAAAATCCCTCAAGATTTTAGTAGTGAGGAGGCCCAAACAAGGTGGTCCCGGAGCTCACCAAAATAGCATAAAAATAGGGCCAAACAAGGCCTAAGAGGGGTCAAACACCCCCAAACAACAAAACACTCTCAAACAACTATTTAAAGCACTCAAAAACAAGACTTTTATTAGTTATACACAAAGTCTAAAAATAGTTGCAAGGTAGGCTAAAAAGCTATGCAAAAATGGGGTAAAAAGGAGTAAGTTCTTACCCTTGTTGACCCTCTTCAAAAATGGTGTTCCAGCAACTCCTCCAAGGTTGAATCAGCTCCAAAACTTCAAGAACAATCCTCCAATGCCTCAGCAGCTAAGGGAAGGTGTAATGGTGGGTGTTTGTGTGCAATAGTAAGGACAAAAACACACTAAATACACACAAGAAAGTGAGATATAGAGATAAGTGATACACAAACCCTAACCCTAAAACTCAGAGCTCTGGAAAAATTCTTCAACCCTCATGGAGGGAGAGGAGGCTCTCTCTTATAGACAATCCCTCTTATAAAGCTTTCCAAACAAGCTAGTCAAAAGGGCAGCAAAGTGTATGCCAGCTAGCACAGCTGGCATAAAAATATCTGCAAAAGCAAATAAACAGCGGTTGGCCAGCCAAAAATGCAATTTGACCAAAATAGATGGCCGGTCAACTACAAAAAGTGCCGGTCGGCCAAACATTTTGCCGGTGGCAACAAACCAGTGGCCGGTGGCCTCAAGCCATGGCCGGTGATGTGTAGGGATGGCCAACAAGCCATTCCCTACCCCTCAAAGGCAAAAACACAAGTGTTTGGTGCAAAACCAAACACAAAACAGTCAAGCCGAGAGATCCTGAGGCAAGGCGCGTGGCCGAAACCTTCGGGAACTCAGGACGAACACGAACATGGATGATCACCGAGTGTTCAAGTGGTGACGTCCAAGTCTTGAGGACGGTCAAAAATGAGGTGTCTACAAGAACACATGAGGTTTATAAAAGAACATATCATGATTAGTAGAGGCCGATCTTTGATCGAGCAAGCGGGGGTGCTCATTTTAGGACCTTCCCCTCTCGTACCCAAGTTCCTGAGCCAAGGCAACTTTGGTGATGACGGACACGTGGCCTTTGGCACAAGTCAGGGTTTCCTAAATTTTCCAAAAACAAAATATTTAGGTGGCGACTCTGTAATCTGACAAAGCAGTCCAATTTTGGCATTATTTGATTTAAAATCGATTTGTCAAAATTATTTGCCGGATTGGACTCTTTGGCGATTATCAGTTTCACATTGCACTTGTGAGAATAGATTCAGAACTGCGAGAGTTCGAACTGTGAGGGCCTTTCTTTTCAAACCCATTTCCGAAAGGCGAAGGCGTGGAAAAAGGCGAGCCCGCACATACCAATGCAAATGTAATGCAAAGAAACATATAAGTGTAAATAAAATTTCATATCATGAATTTCAAGTCAAGTTCTCTAAATCCCCAGCAGAGTCACCAGAAACAGTAGCTCGACTTTTTCGCGACCCCTTTCGGAGGTTTGAAAGAAAGCCCTACAGTTCGGACCCCCACGGTTCTAAATCTAATCTCACAAGTGCAATGTGAAATTGATAAACACCAAAGAGTCCAAATCCGGCAAATCTTTTAGAAAATCAATTTTGAATCAAAAATGCCAAAAATGGACTACTTTACCAGATACAGAGTCGCCGCCTAAATATTTTATTCTGGAGAAATTTAGGAAACCCATGACTCGTGCCAAAGGCCACATGCCCATCATTACCAAAGTTGCCTTGGCTTGAGAACTTAGGTACGAGAGGGGAAAGTCATGAGAGCACCCCCGCTTGCCCGATCAAAGATCGGCCTCTACTAATCATGATATGATTTTTATCAACATTATATGCTTTTGTTCCAGTTATTTAGGCTAGCATTACTATGTGATGCGTACACGCAAGTATAGACTAGTTTGCTCAAATTGGTACAACTCAATTTCATGTTTGTTTTTCGAAAAGGGTTTGATTTTGTCACCTCAAGTGGGCTTAAAGTTTACAAATTTTGCCACTTGACAAAGTGGGCTTAAAATGTACATTCATTGAATTATTCCAATTCAAGCAACAAGCCTTCATCCACAAGCATTCAAGCAGTTATAGCAATTAAGCACTTAGCCTCATAGCAAGTATGCTAGACATGGCAATCACTCACACTCATGTAAGTATGCTAAAGCACTAAAAACTCACTTAGTACTCCAAGCCAAGATAAAACAAAAGCGTTAGAAAAATATGCATGATTCTAACTATACAAAATGTCTAATGCAACACGTGCAAAATGCAATTAATAGGCTCGGCTACTAATATGATATATGAATCGATTTGATAACATGTTTAAGCAAGTATTTAAAGAATTATTGAAACGACGATGCAGTTTGAATGATGAACTGAGCCTCGGTGCATGCAATACAAATGAATGGATGCAAACATGCGATATGCTAATTGAAACGTGATGCTCCTAAACTAACCATTGTAAGCTAGTAAATAAAAGGAAGAAAGACATGGAGTTGGAAGACATACACATTATTACAACATTGCGCTCTCATGATGGAGAGTCTGAATGAATGAACTAACTAGCTAACTAAGCTAAACTAATTAAGCTAATTATTACAAACAGAATAAATAGCTAAACTAATTAACTAATTATTACAACACTTGAATTAACTAGCTAATAAGCTAACTAATTAAATAATTACAACACAAGTGAAGGTAAACTAAGTAATTAAACTAAGCAATTAACTACTCCGCCTCGGGAAATGAGAGATGTGCATGCGCATGCTCGATTTCCACTTGAAAAGACCGTCGTTTGGCTTCCAAAAGTCTCTGTTTGCACAATTGAACACTTCCAGAACAATTTTGCTCCACCTTACCAACATTCTGCTGAGATTTGCATCAGTAGCCAGCCGACCACTGGTAAAGATTGCCGACCACCTGCCGGCCATGAAAGTGCCCTACCAACCATGGATGGTGGTCTGCCGGCCACCTGCCAACCATGGAAAGTGGCATGCCAGCCACTGAAGAATAGGTTCATCTTGCTGCAACAAAGGACAAACAGAGCATATACAGGGTATTTCCATAGATTGTTTCCACAACTCACCCCTCCTTTTCATAAACAAATCCAAGGAGTTGTGAACTTAAGCCACAAACCACCAACTCAAGCAATTTCATTGCATGATGGTTTGTGACTCAATATGTGCAAGTTCAATAAATGCAAAACAAGACACAAACCTCCTCCCTTTCATGAAAAATCAAGGAAAGAAGGTGACCTTGGAGACTTGGATCATTTCATCACTAACATGTATGAAATGGCCCAAGCTTCCTTGTGTTCAATTAACGTCGGATTGAACACACCAAATTATTATCTTGTACCATTTTAGTCCCAAGTTTTAATTACTTAATTTTAGATTACCAACCATCCTTTAATTCATTCAATCCAATAATGAATTTAAGTCCTCTAATGGAGTGAAGTACCAAACCAAGAGTTAACTTAAGACATGAAAGAGATGTCATGCCGTTGATAATGAACTCCTAAAAGGGATTAAACCATTAAGCATGACAACCTCAATCTCATGCTTAAAAGAACAAGAGGCTTGAAACAACTCTCAAAGCAAAACAAAAGCCAAGAAATGAGGGAGGTTGCCAAAATTACTAGTGCTGAAAATAAGTGAGAAAAGCATAAATAAATGTTATCACTCAAAGGACATGGTGTCTACGGCCTAAAACACCAAGCTCATGGAGACTATTACACTACAAGCATGCAAAACAAAGCTTAAACACAACAAATAGCCAAAAATAGAGGCAAAACAATCTAATTCAGAGCCTAAAACATGCTGGAATTAAGCTAAAACAAGCTAGATTAACATGCAAAAACATAGCACTAACTAGGCTAGTAAACAAGATGCAAGGAGGGGAGGCTAACCCCTCTAATTTTGGACTTCAATAAGTGTTTTTAGCCACTGAAATAACTCTAAAATTTAGTGTTTAAAAGCTCAAAAACAAATAGTAAAAGGGTAGGAAACACAAGGGTAAAAGCCTCCAAAACAAGGTATAAAGAAGGATGAACCACCCCTCAACCTTTAATGGCCTTAAAACCCAAGTTTCAGCCAAAAAATGAAGAGTTTTTACAATCCAAAAAAGCCCAAAAACAGTACAAAAATGTGCTAGAATGAAGACAATAACATGGAGCAATTCAAGCAAGTAAACAAGCCAAAGGAGGAATGGCTAACCCCTCCATTTTTGGGACTTCAAAACCACTTTTTTAGCCTCTGAAAATCTCTTAAAATCAGTGATAAAAAGCTCAAAAAAAGTTGATGAAAGAATGGGAAACACAAGTGGAAAGGGTTAGAGAATAAGGTTCAAAGAAGGGTGATTAACCCCTCTACCTTTAATAGCCTTAATCCACAAGCTTCAACCCATAAAAATAGTTGAAAAACATTTCAAAATCAGCAAGAAAAGATAGACAAGAAGTAGTGCAAAGATGATACAAAAGCAAGAGAAGATATACCTCTTGAAGAGGAATGAACCCTTAAGTCACAAACCACCAATTTCACACTCTCAAGTGCTTCAAGAGCTCAAATTCAAGCTCAAATCATCTCAGCAAGAAGTCCTCTAGGTTTAGTTTGGTGTGTTTGGGCATAGGCCATGCAAGTTACAAAAGAGAGAGAGAGAGAGAGAGAGAGAGAGAGAGAGAGAATTGTAAAGAGAGAGAATTGTAGAGAGAGGGGATTTTTCTAAAAGTATTTTCACTCCTAAATGTTTTCGAACCTTGAAAGCAAGAAGAGAGGTCTTCTATATATAGAAATATATGAGCTTTAGTAAAAAATATCGAAAAAAAGACAGCTGGAGTTTTGTGGAAACAGCTAGAGAAAATATCTAGTTTTTACACTAATGGCCGGCAGGCTAGCAGTGGTGGCCGGCAGGCAAAAAATGGTGGTTTTCCAGCCACAGATGGTGGTTGTCAGCCACCTACCGGCCATGCCTCCAAGCCTGACTTCAAATGGGCATGTCTCCCTTATCTAGACTTGGTTTCAGGTCATTCTTGAGTCTAAATTGAAGCCCCAGAAGTCTACTTTCCAATGGTGGCAGCCTCATATCTAAATTCTAGGTGTGCAAAGAGATAAGCCTATTTTAGTGAAGGTTGCTCAATTTTGGCTTAATCAGATTGATGCCTAACTTCAAACAGCCATATCTCCCTCATCCGGACTCGGCTTTAGGAGATTCTTGAGTGTAAAATGAAGCCCTGGAAGTCCACTTTCCAATGGTGGTGGCCTCATAACTAAAGTCCAGGTGTACAAAATGATAGGCCTGATTTAGTGAGGCTGCCTGGTTTTCCCTTAACGGTTTCAAGCTCAACCACTTCCCCAACTAGTTTTCTTCCCTCCACTCTTATTTTCTTCAACTCCAAACCTCTAAATAAGATGTTTAAATGGATTTTTCAATGAGTTTAGCTCTCTTCCATTTATTTCCACTTTATCCTTGCTTGGTTTACCAAAAAGTGCAACTCTTAACAAAATGCGAGCCTCGAAACACCGTAGAAACTTTTTGAAAAATATTTTGAAAGAGAGGGTTTTAACATCTAAAAAAAGTTTTGGTCAAAATATTTTTGGTCCAAAATGGGGTGTAAGGTTGGGATTTAGAGCTCTTCTTATTGAAGAAATCGAATATTGCATAGCACAACTTTTATCATCGAGTGATCAATTAGTGGCGCCCAAGTCTTAAGGGCGGTCAAAAATGGGGTGTCTACAGAAATATCGCCAACTTAGTTCAACTCTATTATATACAAGTATAATTCAACTCTACCATATAATAAGTCTAAGTCATTCGTTATGTTTCATTCAGAAACATCGCCATAGGACTGGTCGGTCCTATCACACAAATTTCAAAATCAAACTAGAATTTTATTATTACTTCGGCTAATAAAATTATGACATAAATTTCAAAAAAATAAAAAACTAATGATAAAAAAACTTCAAGTTGCAAGTGTTTCAGGGTCTTGGCAACTCTTTGCCCTCAGTGTCTTCAAGCCGATATGCCCCATTGCCGGCAATCGAGATGATTTTATAAGGCCCCTCCCAATTTGTGCTAAGTTTTTCTTCCCTGGGGTCCTTCTTGTTGCCGACGACCTTTCTTAAGATGAGGTCCCCAACCTTAAACTCTCTTAGGTTGACCTTCTTGTTGTAAGCCCTAGCAAGTTGTTATTGGTATGTCCCTAGCCGAATTACTGCTCTCTCTCTCTCTCTTTTCCTATAGCAGGTCTAGGTCTCGGGCCAAGAATGCCTCATTAGTCCCATTCTCTACTCCCTAGGTTCTAATCCCAGGGATGCCGACTTCTAGTGGGATAACTGCTTCAGTGCCATAAGCCATGGCAAATGGAGATTCCCCAATTGACCTTCTCGGCGTAGTTCGATATACCCAGAGTACATTGGGCAACTCTTCCACCCACTTCCCTTTTGCTGCTTCCAGCCTCTTCTTGATCCCATCCAAAATAGTCTTATTGGATGCTTCCGCTTGACCATTGCTTTGAGGGAAACTTGGAGTAGAGTAGTAGTTCTTGATTTTGTACTTTGCACAGAAGCTTTTGATTAGCTTACTGTCAAACTGTGTACCATTGTCTGCTATTATTGCCCTTGGGATCCCAAACCTGGAGATGATGTTCTTCCATATGAAGTTCTTCACATCAATATCTCGAATCTTCGCAAGGGGTTCAGCTTCTACCCACTTTGTGAAGTAATCAGCTGCTACCAACAGAAACTTCCTTTATCCAGTTGCTTGGGGCAGTTGTCTAACAAGATCCATGCCCCACTGGGTAAATGGCCACGGGCTGGATACTAGGTTCAAATCTGCTGCTGGTTGATGTATTAAAGGTACAAACCTTTGACACTTTTCGTACTTTTTGACGTAGGCTTCAGCATCTCTCTACATGTAGGGCCACCAGTGCCCCCCTAAGTAATAGCCCTATGAGCAAGTAATCTACCCCCAGCATGGCTTCCACATAGCCCTTCGTGTCTTTCATACAAGAAGTCTTCAACCTGGGAGGGATGCACACATCTCAAAAGGGGACCAGTGAAGGATCTCCTATAGAAGTGGCCATCTGCTATTAGGCTAAACCTGGCCGACTTCAATCTAGTCTTATGTGCCTCTTTTCGGTCGTCTAGCAACTTGTCATCCCTAAGGAACATCACTATGGCATCTATCCAACTTGGACCCATTTCTACAAACAATGCTTTGTACTTTGTGATCAATGGTTCCACACTTGGGCCTGACAAATAATCAACCATTATTGTCCTTGCCTCTCCCGATTTTATTGCACTAGCCAAGTTAGCCAAGGCATCGGCATGACTGTTATCATCTCGGCTAACCTGCTGTAGCCGACAACCCTAGAACAATGCTAGCAGTCTAATAAATTCTTTGACATAGGCCATCATTTTTTCATCTCGGGCTGCGTACTCGCATGTTGCCTGATTCACAATAAGTTGGGTGTCACAGAAGACTGCCACCTCATTGGCTTCCATTGTTGCTGCTAACTTCAACCCTACAATCAGTGCCTCATACTCTACTTCATTGTTTGAATCCTTGAACCCCAAACGAATAGACTGCTCTAACATTCGCCCATCTGCTGACACTAACACTACTCTTGCCCCTGCTCCTTGCCAGTTTGAACTTTTATCAATAAACAGGCGGAAGGAGCCACCGATGTAGATGTCGCAGGGCTTTGGTTTTTCTTCTTCCTTTTGTTTTGCTTGAATGGGGTTTTTTGGCCCCAGCTGGGTTTCTTCCTGCTCTCCTGGGCACCCTAAGCCGTGGCTCACCGGAGTCCGACGTGGGATGGCACCAAGTGTGAACTCGACCACAAAGTCGGCCAAAACCTGGCCCCTCATTGCTATTTTGGGCCTAAATTCTAGGTTATACTAGCCCAACACTACTGCCCATCTAGCTACCCTTCTTGTTAGATCTCCTTGTTGCAATAGGGACTTCAAAAGATGCTCAGTCAGTATCACGATCTTGTGGCTTGGAAGTAGTGATTCAGTTTCTACGAAGCCATTACCAGGGCTAGTGTCAATTTTTTCAGGGGTAAGTACCTGGTGTTTGCACTTGCTAGGGTTTTACTCACATAGTATACTACCTTTTGTTCTCCTTTCTCTTCTCTGATTACCACTGCACTCACTGCATGTTCTAAAACTACTAAGTATAAGAACAGTTCTTCTCCAGGCACTGGATTTAACAGAACTAGAGTTGTTGTCAGATACTTTTTCAAGTCGGCCAAGGTGACTTCACACTCCTCCGTCCATAAAAAATCCGTGGCCATCTTTAATAAATTGAAAAATGGTTTACACATATCTGAACTTCTGCTTATAAACCTGTTCAAGGCTGCGGCCCTTCCAGTTAACATATGCACCTGTTTTGCTGACGTTGGGCTCTTCAAGTCAAGGATAGCCTTGATCTAATCCGGGCTTGCCTTAATGCCCCTTCTAGTAACCAAGTATCCCAGGAACTTACCAGACCCGATTCCAAATGCGCATTTTGAAGCATTGAGTCGAAGCCAATATGTTCTCAGAATATCAAACACTACCCTCAAGTCGGCCAGGTGATTCTCAGGTTCTTTGGTCTTCACGACCATGTCATCGATGTACACTTCTACTATTTTGCCAATCAGATGTCTGAACATCTTGGTAACCAACCTCTGGTAAGTTGCTCTTGCATTTTTCAACCCGAAAGGTATCACTCTATAGCAGTACAGCCCTTTTGGGGTGATAAATGCAATCTTCTCCTCATCAGGGGGATACATTGTTATCTGGCGGTATCCCTTGTAAGCATCCAGGAAACTCATCCTTCCATGCCCTGAAGTGGCATCTACTAACTGATCAATCTTAGATAGTGGAAAACTGTCTTTGGGAAAAGCCTTATTCAGGCTGGTGAAGTCCACGCCAACCCTCCACTTCCCATTCTTCTTTTTCACAACAACTGTGTTGGACAACCAAGTTGGGTAGTTTACCTCCCGAATAGCCCTGGCTTCCAACAATTTGTCCACTTCCTCTCTATTGCCTCCACATGTGCCAACGTCGGCCTCCTTGCTCGCTAAATGACTGGTTTAGCCGACCTGTCTACATTGAGTCTATAGCAAGTGACCCCGGGGTCAATGCTAGGCATTTCGTATGGCGTCCAGGCAAACACCTCTATGTTTGCTCGCAAGAACACCTCTAAATCCATTTCCTCCTCTTTGGCCAAGCCTGAGCCGAGAAGGAAGAAACGCTCTTCATCTCCTTGTTGGACTAGAATTTTCTTCAAGGCTCCCTCGCTCTTCTCGACAGGTTCTTTGCCGACATCATCTAGGACTTCCATGTCTTTGTCCTCAATTTCTACTATTTTTGTCTCTCACACATTGCAGGTGGATTTCATTGCTGCTATGGAGCAATTCTTTGCCTGCACTTGATCTCCTCTAACCTCCTCAATTCCATGCTCTGTTGGGAATCGCAACAATTGGTGCAGTGTTGAGGGAACAACCCTAATTGTGTGCAACCATAGCCTTCCCAAGATAACATTGTAATGGGAGGGGGTATCAATTATTGTAAACTCTGTGCTTACCTTCTTAGTGCCTGCCTGCACCTCTAAATTTATTGCTCCGAAAGGCCATGTCAGTGTTCCATTAAACTCGACCATTGCGCTGTCGGACTGCTTCAAATCATCTCGGTGAAGGCCGAGCTCTTTGTAACATCTGACATACATGATGTCACAAGAGCTGCTTTGGTCAATCAGAATGCGCCTTACCTAGCATTCTCCAATCTTGAGGGTCACTACCAGAGCATCGTTATGTGGATGTTGCACTATGTCTAGGTCTGCTTCAGTGAAGGACACCATTGGTCCCTGGCACTCGTTTGTCCTAAGCCTCTTTTGTTGGGCCTGATACACATGTTATAAGTGTTTCATCCTCTGAGTCTCTCCACGTACCTCGTTCTCATTGACCCTCAAGTGAATCACATTGATCACCCGAGGTTTATCTGCTTGCTGTTGTGGTAGTGGTGGAGGTGGTGCTGCTGGTGCTTAAGGCAGCCTTGCCTGCTCTTTCCTTATTCTGGCCTCATCTACCAAGTCCCTCAAGTAACCCTGTTTAACCAAGTCTTCCAAATGCGTCTTCAAGGCTCTGCACCCCTGAGTCAGGTGTCCATCCTCATTGTGGTAAGCACAGTGCTTCCCAAGACTTCTCCTCATGAATTCGCCAGGAATCTTCTCTGGTGCTCTATAATACAGCTAGTTCCTGATCCTTTCTAGAACTTTATAAACCGAGATCCAAAATACCGTGGTAACTGCCTGTGCGGCTCTCAACCCTATTTTTTGTTTATTAAAACTTGTATTACCTTGGCCTCGCTTCGGTGAGTCGTTTCTTCTCTCCTGCTTTGGTGTCTTCGTTCTTAGCGTATCCTCTTCTATTCTGGCATATTTCTCGATCCTTGCCATGAGCTCCTCTATACTCTTTGGTAGAGTCTTTGCCAGCGACTTCCGAAGTATGCAATCATCCTCCAGACCGTTCTTAAAAGACACGACCACCAACTCCTGATTGCATCCTGGTATTCAGTTGAACACCTCATAATACCTTTTGGCATAAGCCCTGAGGCTTTAGCCCTCGCCAATTTTCAAAGCCATCAGGGAGTCTACCCTCAGTGGCTATAACTTGTTTGTAACAAACCTGGCCACAAACATCTCAACCAGGCCCTCCCAACTCTTCACAGTTCCTTTTGGCAACTTGTGAAACCAATCCGAAGCAATTTTCCCAAAGGATGAGGGGAACACCTTGCATTGCAACGGTTCATTCCCAGTATACAGTGCCATTGAATTCAGGTACAAGCCGATATGAAAGTTTGGATCGGACTTACCGTCATATATCTGGACCCTCAGCATATGGAACCTTTTTGGGGCCTCAAACCTATCCAATTCCACTAAGAACGGCGTTCTCGGCTTAACGGGGGACGTGACCTTGGTATTCTGCCTCTTCCTCTAGAGGTAGTCCCGCAAATCCTCCTTAGTCCAACCAAGAGCTTGGCTATCAACGAGTTTCAATCTCTTTGGCTTGCTACTCCCAATGTTATTATATGTCCTTTTGGACTTCTCTTCATTCACTGTATCAAAGCAAAGTTCCTTCCTCTAAACGTGCCGATGTTCTTTGACATAAGTTCCCTTGGTACAAGGCATCTTCTGAGACTCTCCTCTTATTGACTCTCTTCGCCTGACTTCCTGCAAAGGCCAATGTGAATGTTCCTTCGCCCTATCATGCTGAGGGACTGCTGGGACTGTTTTCTGCCCCTCTTTCTGGGCGTCGTTCTTGGCCGCTAGAATCAGTGTGTCCTTTAATGGAAACGGTGGTCACATGACATTGTTCTGCATCATGAAGTTAACAACCAATTGTAGGTCTGCCAACTTGTTTGCCATTCCCTTCATCTCGCCGTCCCTCCTCAAGCATCTATCTTTCCATATTTAGAGCTCACTTTCGTTGTAATACTCATCTCGACCTACTTTCTTCGGTGCATCTCCCTCTTGGTTGACGTCCTTCTCCTCGGGATTCAAATCCCGAGGTCCTTCATTACAGTTTTCCACCTCCATGTTAGGATCAGCGTGATTAGCACTCCCACTAGGGATGTCGTTCTCAATCTTCTCTTTCTGTCCGTCATTGGCCATCTATTCTTACTAAGTTCCCACAGACGGCGCCAAATTGTGGGTGTTGATTTCCGACCCCACAACCAAACAGGGAACTCAACTGGAGAGCACCAGTAGAATAGATTAAACCCGAACAACCTGTCATAGAAAGATAGGAATCCGGCGGTGGTTCGTCCACTCGAGGGCACTTCGACGATCAAGTTAGTAATCAAATATCTCTCTAAGATAGCTAGTTGTGCTTAACTCACAGGAAATAACAATATATCACCCATAAAAAACATACCTTAGACCCACGAGGATGCCCTGCTTTTATAGCCAACACTGACCTGATCCCTACAGAAGCCTCACCTAAGTAGACTCAGGCTTAATGTTTATCCTGGACTCTCAGCTAGATAGGGATAAACTCCCTAAAAGTTTTATCTTTATCTAGACTGAGATCCTCCCCTGTTCTAGAATTCTTGTCCATTTTCCGCTCATCTCGGATACTGATATCTCTACAGGAAACCTCGGCCTAGCCGAGATCATCTCGGTACCAAGACCAGTCCACGTAGCACCTCGGCTGACACTTCGGTGTCACCTTTGACCACGTGTTGTCATTCAAAAAATATGTCTCCACATATAGTGTATATAAAATTAGAGAAAATTATGAGTATGAATTGAATAATATGAAATTGAATAGATTTTATCGTTGAGATAATTGTTAATTATTACCTTGGTTGCGATTACACTTGCTGTTTGCCAAAGTTGCAAAGAAAGAAGTCCTCTGGTTCTACAGCGGTGCTTTTGTTGCAGTTTGGGCAGCATAGATAGCAGAATTTCTAGTTTACATTGGTAATAGTGGCACAAGCATTGACCCAATATCTTATAGTTTATAAAGTTAAATTGAAAATTGTAATTATTATGAATTTTAAATTAGGAATTATCATCGTAAGGTAAAAAATGAACTCTTAAATTGTATTCAAATTAAGAATTTCTATTAGAGTATTGTTATTGTTTCTCATGAATTTTAATTTCTAACTTGAATACGTTTAGGGTTATTATAAGGTAAAAAATGAAATCAATTTGATTGGTTACTAATTGTTACTATTGTTATGAGTTTATATTAAATTCTATTCAAAACTTTTAGGTTTGTTTCTCTTGATTAAAAAAAAAAAATTGTGTAATTTAATTGTTTCTTAATTGTTAATATTGTTATGAGTTTATTGGTTATCAATTTTAAATTGACTAAAAAATAAAGATTGATGAAATTATTATAATATGAAATATACCCATCTAACAAATGTTAGAAGTTTTTTTAGTTGAATCAGCTTGTCTGGAGTTGGTGGTGGAGACTATGTTGTTGCAATTCGTTGGACTCTCTAAAGAGGAATTTCTTTGATGGTATTGCTATGGCTGATACACCTGAATATCATAATTGTAAATTAAGTATAAGTAAACCTGAATATTGTATTTAACCAAAAAACAAAGAGTTCAATATTGTAAAATATTATATTATAATAGTAATTACCAAACTTTCAATGAATTTGCTTCAGGAATTGGAGGATCCAATATGAAAGTTGTGGATGATTTTGTTGATAGTGTGACACCTACAAAATTGATTGTTAGTAGTTTGATAGTAGTATAATAATTATAAAAGTAAGAAATGTTGAAGAATACAAAAATCACCATTGTATGAGGACACCTTTAATCGCATAGCAATTATGATTGAGAAAGGAGCTGGGAGTTTGGAAAAAGTTACACCTTCATTCTTTGTGAATTCACCCTAAAGCGTTAGAGTTATTGGCTTCAATCTGAGAAAAGGGAATTGTTAGATACAACAAGTTATTTGGTGAATACATAAACATTTAGTATTTGTCTACATAAGTATGGATTTCAAATGGAGACATTTGAAGTTAAAATGATAGGAAAAAATTTAGAAGAAGATACAACTCACTGATCATCAATAATAATGATTTCTTGCAATGGAGTCTCCTTATCTTTGTGGTCTTTGAAATTTTTCTTCATCTGTGTTGGTCTAACCTCTAGTATTGCTAGCAAGACATCTAAATTAATATATATATATATATATATAATTTAATTATAAATAAAATTGTATTGTAATGTATTCAATTATTGAAGAAAATAAATATGCATAAATTTTACTTATATCTTGTAGTCGTGTTGATGATTGCGTATCTGCTGTTGTTTCTGAGTGGACATTCGCTAATGTTGCTGAATCGATATTGTCCTCAAGTGCAGTTAGAGTAGTAAAGTTGAAGTTCAAATTCCGTATAGTTAACTGATCATTTTTTATTTTTTTTCTATGGGAGTTCGTCCATGAATTGTCCATTGGTTTTTATTTTCAACAATTTAATGTTGTTTTAGAATAGATCTGAATTGTGCATTTGATATTGCATAAGACGAAAAGATTTCAAGTGTTGTTTGAAGAACCTCTATGTCTGCACCGAAGATTGTACCTTGCACTTTTGATCCCTACAATGTTTGAATTTAATAATTAATATATAATTCTAGAATTAGGAAGAAATAATTAATATGTAGTTATTAAAGATTCTAAATCATATTTGAATTGGAAAAGTTAAATAAAATATAGACTGTTTATTAAGTTTAAAAAAAAAAAAAAAAAGTAGAAGTGCAAGAAATAGAAGTAATATGATGGTAAAAAAAAATACAAAAGAAGAAAAGAAAAATGCAAAGGGAAAGTAAAGTATTTGATATTTTTATATTTGCAATAGAGATTTTTTACAAACATATCTTTACATCAATTAACATGAACTTTTGAAATAGTATTCCACTTTATCCAAATCTTGGAAAGGATTTTTCAACAACCATGACATTTGATGTCCATCGTTTTGTAGATGGATCGATATCTTTGATAGCTAACAATTGATTACGCATGATTTCCTGCATGCATAAAACATATATAGTTGGAGTAATAAATAAGAAGAAAAATAATGTCAAATAAGTAACATAAATATAATATAGAAATTGCAAATATATGAATTGCACATATCAAAAAACACGAAAAACCAAAAAAATCAATTCAATTGAGCTAAAGATAGAATCTCAGGGTAGACAATGTTTTTTGTGGCATCGGGGAATTCATTATTTGAATCTAATACATCTGTTAAAACTTTGACTTTGGTGAAAGTTGTAGCTCGAGATAATGCAACATACAATTGACCATGTGAGAAAACTGGTTATGGGAAATAGATGCCAACAGTATCTAGAGTTTGACCTTGAGCTTTGTTAATTGTCATTGCAAAACATAGCCTGATTGGGAATTGACATCTAGTAAAATCAATTGGACACCATTTTTTATCTGATGGCTACAAACGTATTCGAGGTAAAAATACCATATCTCCTTTTCGATCACCAAATTGCGACAAATGAGCCTTGTTTTATTACATAATCCCTTGGAAAGATTTATGTTACGAAGCATAAGAATTGGGCAGTTTTCTTTAAGCAATAATTTGTGCGGTGGTAATCCTGGAGCAAATAAAAAGTTAAGAAAATCTTCATACTGGCTCTGTTGACTTTTATCAACAATCTCATCAATGTTGTTATACATGTGTTCATCTCCAGGGAATTCTTCCATCAATATTTCATTGATGTGATCCACATTGTTATTTTTCGAAGTCAAGATAGCCCGATTCATCATTGAAAGTGGATCTTCATTATATTCATTGAAATTTGGGAAGACAAAAGTGATAAGCTCTTGAAGTGGATCAATGTTTTTATTACAAGGAAGAAGCATCACTTTAGGGATTCTAATAGTTTCAGGAGATATATGTCGTTCTGTACCATTTCCTACAGAAAGCAAAAAATTACTAAACGCTGGATCATGCTTTGCCCGCATATTTTCTGTCAATTTGATCTTCTCTAATGAATGCCAAATGTAAGACATAACAAGCGTAGCATTAATGCATTCATTTCTTGTGCTCTTTGGCACAACAGGTAGGACTTAACGAAAGTCACCACCGAATACTACAACCTTTCCTCCAAATAAAAGATTGCTATCCATGAGATCTTTTAACAATTCATCAAGTGCTTCAATACTTTGTCGTCTTGCCATCGATGCTTCATCCCATATTATAAGTGCAACAAGTTTCAAAAGTTTTGCCAGGCCACTCTGTTTGCTGACATTACAACAAATTTTGCTTTCAACATCTATAGGAATTTTGAACCGTGAGTGCACAATGCGCCCATTAGGCAAAAGTGATGTAGCAACTCCTGAAGTTACAGTTGCGGGGGCAATCAATTTGTGCATTCTTATTGTAGCCAAGATTGCTCGATATAGAAAGGTTTTCCTAGTTCCACCAAGTCCATCAGTAAAGAAATATCCTGGATTTCCAAAAAGTACCGCATCAACAATTTTAGAATATACAAGTTGTTGTTTTGTGTTTAACAACGACATAGACATCAAATCAACCTCAGACACTAATATATTGCGCTCATCTTCTATATCTTTGCAACAATCATCAGTTTCATCAGAAGGGACCGATAGATCTGAAAGATAAAATTGTTCAATGTTCTTGCCCATGGATTCAAGAGTAGAATTTATATTCTGCAAAACTCTAGAACGAATTTGTTCTGTAGATAATTATCCTTCTTTACAAAGATCCTCCAACATTGTTCTTTCAAATTTTAAGAATAAAGCTTTTGGATCATGTGGACTCCAATACACAAGTATTGTTGCGAACAATTGTCGTTATGAAGAAGGCATTTGAAAAGTACTTGCTTCTTCTAAGCACTTTTCATGACTTTCATCATCCTCTAATAGACCATATTAAAGAGCAGCTTCTTTGAAAGAGTTATATGTCACTTCTTTAACAGTTCTCAATTAGTGGAATAAAGTTAGGCACCGTACATAATTCAACAGTAATCGCAAATAATATCACTTGCCTTCTATTGGATTTGCAGTGATTATTCTTCCAATCACCTCTCTTTGCTTTCTTTCATTCCACATTCTATGTTGGCCATCCCAAACAAAGAATTCAAGAAATTCATTATATAAATATTTTTCTTCTTGAGCTTTTTTGTTTGTTCTGTTGATTACAAAAAACTCTGTCAACATTGTTCTTGAAAGAAATTCATTGTTAGCTAAAGAGCGCAAGCTATCTGTATTTCGAAAGCTAACAATTTGGCAATCTTCAAGGTGTAGTTGCAAGCTTATCATAGCAGAATTAATTTGATTCAAAGGGAATTTGTATATTCTCCACATTGCTTCTGGAGGAGATATCCATCTTGCAAATTGAAACATTGTGATCTCATCAATATCTTCATTTTTATGTTGGCCTACTATGTGGAATGCTATTTTGTTATGACCCTTGTATATGTATTTATACAAGTACTTGACAGCCTTAATAGTAGAGCAAATTTCCACATTAATGTGACAATCAAACTTTGCAAGAAGATATGGGTTGTAGGGAACAATACAACCCATCTATTGTCCAACATGTGCCCTCAAGCTTTAACTGTTTCATTATTGTTGCACTACTTATAGTTAGGGTATCCATCAGTTTTCATGGTTGTCATTGAAACAAAATCTCTAGGATAATGGTTTTTGCATAGGCCATTTTTCATACAAACATTATTAGAATTCAAAGAACTACAAGGACCATGCATCATGTGTTTGACAACCATTGGGAACAAGTGTGGAAACTTTTCTTTGTCAGGCAACTCGGCAGATATGAAATCATCAAATTTTTCTGGAGAATCTAGCTTATGACCTCGCTGAAGAATAAGAAATAAATAAACATGACGAAGGCCTCGTTTCTGAAATTCAATTACATATGTGAAAGCTGCAACTGGACCAAATAGTTTTTTTCTTATAACTTCATTTTTCAAGTGCTCAAATTTGCTTCTAAATACTCGGACAAGAAGATCAGGTCTATTTTGTGGCTCTTCATTTGGTAATAATTCTGCTTTGATTTCACTCCAACTTAGATTGCAAGTCGTGGTTAAAAAGATATTAGGCTTTCCAAATTGTTGCACTAAAGTCATGGCATCAATATAGCGCTTCCGAAGGTCTCTTGGACCACCTATAAATGAGCCTGGTAAAAGTAATTCTTCGACCAATATTAGAAGCTTTAGATTCTCCTGCTATGATACTATCAACAATTCCTTGATACAAATCTATTCTTGTTTCTTTCTGATTTACTCTAAAATAATCCAACCTTGAAGTTTCTACCTTAACATACATGTCAACAACAAATTGTTGTAGAAGTCGACCTGCTCGAAGTAAAATTGAATTATCGCTCTCCCTAATTTGAAACTTGAAACAATAAAACTCACGAGTTGAAACCATGTTTCTCTTCTTTAAATTCTCTTCAAAAACTGAAATAAATAAAATAAATACTTTAGGGTTCTTGTTGTACTATAAGTTATGAGTAAGGTATTCTTTTTTCTTTATTATTTTTACCTTGAGCTTCTGTTGATAATAAATCATTAGCATTGGAAGCTTCTATTGCCAACACAGAAAATTGACCATCTGAAAATTTGTTTTTGTCTTTTTTTGTTTTTTTCTTTATTCCTTGGTGCCATCCAGGTTCACCAAGAGGAACTAGCAATGGATATTGTAGTGGGTCATAGCATCCATAGTAATATCAAATTCTTTCAGAATGACCTTGATGTTTTTGGACAATGATATCACACTCTCTATACTCAACAACTTCATCATTCTCATGCCATATTGCAGCAACTTGGGATGCAGTAGGAGGATTAAAAGTTCGGGGATCTAAAGATGGATCAGTGCAGATAAGTATATGATGAGTGTCTAGGTCAAAAACATCTTTTAAACTTCTAAAGAATATAGAATATGGATTTGAAGTGACAATATCAATTAAAAAAGCAATGATGTTCGAATCTAGATTCTCTGCAATCCTCATCCTATTCTGAACTTCATGTTCAGGGTCAAAGAAATACAGCTATAAGTAAGAAGGTTTATGATCTGAAGGATAAAGCTGTTGGAACAATCTTCTGTGTAAATAAAATAAATGGAAACTAAATCAAACAAAATAAATAAATAACATACCGAATTTATTTATTGAACCGAGTTAGAAGAAAATTCAAAGACCAAGTCGAGTGTGTGACACTCTATCCTTAAGACAGATTCGCCCCGCTACGGTGCGTACAGTTGAATGGCATCTATCTCCCAGAATACAATGATCTTCACAAAATTGTTGTAGCACACCAACCAAATTTGTACGGCGAACCAAACCTTGTGTTCTATACTCTCTTTGATTTTTCCTAAAACTAGAATGAAGATTAAAATGCAAAATAAAATCTGGACAGCAAAGATGGAATTTGCAGACTTAATTTCGGATCCTTAGACTGTTTTTTTTTTTTTCTATCTCTTCCCGGACTGCTGGAAATGGATTAATATATATAGGCAACTTCCTGACTATTTGGACAGCCCGAACAGGTATAAAAAGTGGTCAACAGGTGCCAAATTCAAATTAACAGATCTATTTGAAAATTGGATCTGATCGTTGCTTGGAACAATTTTTCAAACTTTTTGAAAAATGTATCCGTTGCAAAACTATTATTGAAACTGTTGGAATATTCTATATTAAACTATTTGAATAGTTTAATCAAATAAAGCCAATAGTGGAATAGATTTATGAAAACCTGTTTGGAATATAAATATTAATCTATTTGACAAACTTTAGGAAACCACTTAGGAACCCAAAAATTTGAATTTAGATTTAAATTAAATTCCCACAATAATTTCTTATTGAAAAAATTCAAATGAATTTTTGTCTAAAAAAAAATTAATGTTAGACCCGAAAACGAAGTCAACTTCTCATTCACTCATAAATGGTTTTGACGTTCTGTCTTCACCGTGTGACTTGCCACGCGGCAAGGAACACTTCACCTCTTCAGACCCGCCCCAAAAGACGTTTGGGGCCCACTTAATTTTGGGCTCAAAGTTGGCCCAAAATATACCTATATAAACAAATTTTTCCAACAAAAGCTAATTGATATAATGATAAACTTGTCCTTGCACACTAAAGGCATAGATTCCTCTATTTCTACGCTCTAATTGTTTGTCAGTGGTAACACCGAATGAAGTGAAAGCAGATGAATTATTATAGGCACAAATGTACTTCAAGAAATAAAGAGAATTTTTGGAATGACCTGTGAACAACTCATACAATTGAGATGGAACAATATTAGGACATAATGCAATTTCCCCAACAAAACAACAAAAACCATCTGGCTTGAGATCTATTTTTTTTGCATTACAGAAAGAACAACGTAATCTATTTAGTAAAACAAAGGCTTCAACTGGCATATCTCTTTTTGTGATTCTCTTCTTCTTTCTACAGCGTAAAATAAAGCCTATGGAGAGTATAAATAGAATTTAAGAATTATTTTCTATCTAGCTGGGTGTATAATAAAAAAATAATAAAAGAAGTTGTTTAAGTACCATCTTCAGTGTCAGTTGTTGTGTTATTCTGGAAATTATTAATACCTATATAAGATAAATGTATAAAGTCACAATGAGAAAGACTAATTATTATAGTTGAAGAATAAAATAAAAACTCTGATGATGTATACACTGCAAAACTGCTGTTTCATTAAGTGTGCTGGATATAGAACCTAAGGATTAGGAAAAAAATGTGTAATTATACATAAGTAATCGAAAAAGAAAGAATGAAATTGGTTGTTATCTAATATGGAGAAATGTATTTTTTCTCTGATAGAGACTCTAAAGAAATTATACCTATTTCAAAGGTGTTATGATTGATGGTTGCTCCTTCAAGACTAATTTGGGAACGTTTTGAAAAAACTGATGTAAGAACAGAACGTTCAGATATTTCCAATGGTTCATATTCAAATAAACTACTTGATTCATTAATGCAGCGTATTTTTGTTGGTCGATCTTTTTGTTTTTCTGCTCTTAATTCTCGTCTCCTTTGATTGATGCGATCTTTTCGTTCTTGTGAAAAATTTGCATGTGACACTACTTTTTTTGACTTTTCCGGCATGATTGAAACACTATATTGTATTAAACAACAATATATACCGTAACAAATTGATAAATAAACATTAAACCGCAATTGTCATTTTGATAATAATTTTATTAACATTGTAATTCTGATATAGCATGTAACGACCCGGATTTTAAATTCACATCGGATTGATGTATAGTGGTGCCTCTCACCTTAAACCTTGTATGGTTGTTGGACTCTTGATATTGATGGGTTGGCAAGTGAACTTTAAATAGTATGATTGAGGACCCTTGGATAATGTTTGGAACTTTGATTGAAGCCTTAAGAAGATATATAGATAAGATTAGATAAAAAGTTCCAAATTTGAGTTTGAATTTCTGACCAGCCGTCACTGTTTTCCCCTTTTCTTTTTCCACACTTTGAATTTGGATGTGAGGTTAGAACCATTGGAAAGCTTATTTCCGGGGCTTCAATTTGAGCACAAGAACGACCTAAAACGGAGTCCGGATGGGAGAGTTACGCATGTTTGAAGTTTCGGGATCTGTGCTGAAAACAGGTCCGCTCGAGCGGGAATTTCTCCGCTCGAGCGGGAATTACGGGACAGCAGCTTTAAACACGAATTTTTGGATCATTTCTTCCATTTTCCTTTTCCTTTCTTCTCTTCTCTCCCTAGGTCCGAAAACCCTAGGGTTTTGACCCCCAAATACTTCCATTTTCCTTAGGTTTGAGCAAGATCTTTCACCAAGATATGAGGAAGGCAAGAGGGTAAACATTTTCAACCGATTGAAATTTCGGGATTTGGGGGATTCGTCTCAAAGCTTCACTCCTTGTTTGATTTTGGAGGTATGTTGGGATTCTATTATGGGGTTAGATTATGGTTTATAGATTATGGACCTAGGGTGCCTAATAAATGAGAAGATTTGAAATAAAAGTGATGGGTTAAGAAGATTTAAATTTTATTGGAAATTTGTAGATTTCTTGGAAACCCTAAGTGGATTTTGATGATAATCAATGATTTAGCCCAAATTGACAGTTGAATCATGAAAGTGGTAGGTTGAATTAAATGTGTTCAAGTTTAATTGGAATTTGGTTATGTTTGAAAGTTATGTTAAAATTTGCGATTGAACCTTGTTAAATGCATTGTGAATTATGTTTTAATAAAAGGGAATTGGGGGAAAAGATTTGTTGATGAAGTGAATGATGTAAATTCGGTTATGGAATGTTGAAATGGAATTCCTTTTAAAATATGTTGGTTTATATTTAATAATGTTGAGTTGAATCATGTTGCCTATATTGAATTGTGTTTGATGCCTTAATGTATAGGTTGGGTACATGTACAGGACATAACCCGAGAAAGACAAGCACTTCGTTATAGCACTGTGAGTAGTGATATGTTTTATATCTAGCTAAAGATTGTCATTAGCAGCTTATGAACACATGATTTCTATGTCACTAAGTGAAGGAAGTTAATTACGTAACGGAATGATGGAATGAATGAAATACCTTCAGTAAGTAAAGGGGTAATGGAATGTTTCATATGCAGTTAATAATTGTCACTATCATTTTGTACATGGATAATATGTGATGATGTTCATGTATTACCGTATGGAAATAAGAAAGGGGGAAGATGAAATCCTTCCATTTTGTAAGACTCGGGCCTAAGGCCGCTTAGCTTTAATGTTTAATTTTATGTTTCTACATGAATGAAGTTACTTATGTAAAGAAATAATAAAACGAAGGAAATACCATGTAAGGAAGTAAAGAAATAATAAAACGAAGGAAATACCATGTAAGGAAGTAATGGGTTGAATGTTATGTAATTACGCTATGTTTCGAGAAATGTAAAGTAACCATGAAAATGTTATGCAATTATGCCCATGTTTAAAGTATGGAAAGAATGTTATGCAAATATGTAAATGTTACAAGGGCCTCGTGCCAAATGTTTCAAGAACTTTCAAGGGCATTTTTAATGCCAACTTTCAAGGGCTTCGTGCCAATTTACAAGGGCATTTTTAATGCCAACTTTCAAGGGCTTCGTGCCAATTTACAAGGGCATTTTTAATGCCAACTTTCAAGGGTTTCGTGCCAATTTACAAGGGCATTTTTAATGCCAACTTTCAAGGGCTTCGTGCCAATTTACAAGAGCTTAATGCCAATTTACAAGGGCTTAATGCCAATTCTCAAGGGCTTTATGCCAACTTTCAAGGGCTTTATGCCAACTCTCAAGGGCTTAATGCCAAATTATTCAAGGGCCTCGTGCTACAATGTATAAGGGCTTTAAGCCAAAGTAAGATGCTCAAGCTAATATGTTTCAAGATGTGTAAGTTATATGTTTAAGTTATATATTTTAAGACGTTTGAACTAATATGTTTCAAGATGTTTAAGTTATGTGTTTGAAGATGTTCAAGCTAATATGTGTCAAGATGTTGAAGCTGATATATTTTAAGATGTTCAAATTCATATGTTTCAAGAGGTTCGAGCTGATATGTCGTAAGATGTTCAAGTTAATTTGTTTCAAGATAGAGCCTAAGATCATCACAAGGTAACACAAACTCACACTAACTATACTTCACATGGTATGCTTAAGTATATGTCTTGAAGTTATTTGAGGTTTGGTAAGTATATGTTTTGAAGTTTTATAAATGTGTGTTCTGAAATTTATAAGTATACATTTTGAAGCTTTGGATACCAGGTTGGAGCTTTAAATGGAATTGAAAAGTTGCGGAAATTGCATGGTCCGCTCGAGCGGAGGAATTCCCGCTCAAGCGGGAAAATTGACCTCCCAGCAATCTTATTACATTGTACAGTCCGCTCGAGCGGCCAAAGTGGCGCTCGAGCGGGGACCTATTTTCAGGAAACTTCGAAAAGTTACATCTAGTTCATATGTCTTTCCTCACTTATTTATATGGTTTAATAAGTACAGAGAAGCTACGAATCCATGTGTATTTTCAAGGATAGTTCAAGTATGGGTTCAAGCATATTTCAAACATGTTTCAAGTATGGTTCTAAGTATATACACATTCATGTATGTTTTAAGTCTACAAGTTTTCAAGTATGCGCATGTTACAAGGTCATGTCTATTACAGGTTCAAGCATGTTATAAGTATATGCATAGTTGAAGTTCAAGTATATTACAAGTCTATGCATGTTAAGATAAGATTACAAGTATAATACAAGTCTATGCATGTTAAGTATATTACAAGTTTAAGCATGAGTATTCCTATTATTACAATATTTTAAATTAAGATTGCTTTATTCACCTATTGCTATTCACTGAGCTCGGCTCACCCTCTATATGTTATTTCTGTAGGTACCAATCAGAAGGTCAGTCATAACCCAAGACGTCCATTCCTTTTTGTCCACCTTTAAGAGTCCAGGCACTAGGCGAGACCACTCAGCTCTGTGAAGCTTTATTACGATGTTATCTTGTATTTTGAGTCTCATTTAAGGTTAAACGTACAAGATTTAAATGTTTTTTTTGTGATGCCCAATCTTAGAGTTGGGACTGTATATGTATATCTATATGATTGAGGCTCACTGTATAATTTTGGCCTGTGACTGGTTATGATGATGTATGTGATGCATGTGATCCTGGCATATTAGAGGTAGCTCAATGGACTTTGTTATTGTGTTTAAAATTTTAATACTTCCGCCAAGGCCCTGTATGTTATGTATATTAGACTACTTGTCCGTTTCTGAATAGGTCATGCCCGAAACCTTTAGGGGCGGGTTTTGGGACGTGACATAGCATGTACACAAAACTGTTGGAACAATTTTCTGTATAAAATAAAATTACTTGAAATAATCAAACAAAATAAAATAAATCTTACAGAATTTATTTCGTTAAACCGAATAAATAATTCAAGACCAAGTCGAGTGTGAGACACTCTGTCCTTAAGACAGATTCGCCCCGCTACAGTGCTTACGGTTAAGTGGCGTCTATCTCCCAGGATACAATGATCTTCACAAATCTGTAGAAGCACTTCAAACAAATTTGTTCGGCGAATCAAACCTGTGATCTATACTCTCTTTAATTTATTCTAAAACTAAATATGAAGAATAAATGCACTAGAGAAAAATTGGACAGCAATGAGACAAAATAACAGACTGAATTTTCCGACTGTTTTTTTTTCCCGACTCAAAGACTGCTGGAAATAGGTATGTATATATAGCCCACTTGGTAACCTTTAAAACTTACCCGAACAGGTATTGTTTGAAAAGAACAAGTGCACCACTTATTCAAACATTGATTTTGGCCGTTGCAACTTTTGAACATATTTTTCAAATAATGAAAAGTGATCCGTTGGTCAAACACAATAACTGTTTGGAACTTCATTTAATAACTATTTCAAATATATATATATATATATATTAAACTAATTGAATATATATATATATTAAACTATTTGAATAGTATAATAAACAAAGGAAGAGGTACAAACTTTAGGAAACTACTTAGGAACTTAAAATTTGAATTTAGAATTAAATTAAATTCCCACAATTACAAACTTTAGGAAACCACTTAGGAATCCAAAATTTGAATTTAGAATTAAATTAAATTCCCACAATAATTTTTATTGAAAAAATTCAAATGAATTTTATCTAAAAAATTAATGTTAGACTCGAAAAATGACGTCAACTTCCCATTCACTCATAAATGGTTTTAAAGTTCTGTCTTCACCTCTTCGGACCCACCCCAAACAACGTTTGGGGCCCACTCAAATTTGGGCTCAAAAATATGCCTATATAAAACCATTTTTCCAACAATCCCCCACATGAATGAAATTTGACGGAGAGAAAATGCAACAACATGATCTAATTACAGAGAGTACAGAAATTGAAAATATTCTGCAAAGGATAGGTAGCTTTTGGCTTTGAACCTTCCCTTGTGAGACACTATCGGATTTACTAGCTAAATAGTGAACGTGATGTCTTGAACTGTTCAGCCGTTTGTGTAAACCAAGACAATAGAACCCACACAGTATATCTCCAAACACAGTTTAGTTCTCACTATTGTGTTCATTTTGGCCCTGAACAGCCTGGTCTTTCATAAGTGCTCTAAAGACTTATAGCCCTTCACAAATCTTATAGAACCGGCCCAGTTCACACTCACATAGGTGATTCTTATGAAGAGTATCCTGCCATACTCCACTAGGTTTAGCTAGATATAAGAATCATTAAAATTTTACTTAACCTCAAACGCTGCAAACATCACTATTTCATCAAAGAAATGGGTAGGAGTTAGACTCCCCAGTGATCCTTCTGAGTCATTCACAACTCGGTTGTCCCTTTGAACCTAGATCTTGAGATCTCCAGTCAACTAGGTTGGGTTGCCGTTGTGGTAACTCTTATTTAATAGGCTTAAGTCCCATTCCCCTCGATGAATTCTCAACTAACTCTCTTGCTAACCCTTTGGTTAGAGGATCCGCTATGTTGTCTTTAGACTTAACATATTCTATGGAAATAATTCCATTAGAGAGTAGTTGTCTCACGGTGTTATGTCGACGACGAATGTGTCGTGACTTACCGTTATACATATGACTCTGTGCTCTACCTATAGCTGATTGACTATCGCAATGTATGCATATAGCAAGCACCGATTTTGGCCAAATTGGAATATCTTCAAGGAAGTGGCGAAGCCATTCTGCCTCTTCCCCTGCTTTGTCTAAGGCTATGAATTCTGATTCCATAGTAGACCTAGCAATGCAAGTCTGTTTGGAAGATTTCCAAGATACAGCCGCCCCACCAAGAGTAAAGATATTGTAACGCCCTCAAAATAAACCCATAATACATAATACTAACATGCGGAATTATAAGGAAACAAAGCATCTTATTTCATTCATCAGTGTATCATAAAATAAAAACATCATAATAAATGCCCTATGGGCTTACATCTTGCCAAGCCAACACTTGGACACAATTTCATGAGTTCTAACTCAAAACAAATAAAGTCCTAGGCTTGAAAGTTTACAAGTTGTTCAAATAAAACAGATAAAATAAAGCAAGTCTTCGAGTCCAAATCCTCACAAGCTAAGTCCTTGGAGGTAGTGAACCACCTGAACCTGAAAATGAAGTTCCCATATAGGGTGAGCCACAGCCCAGTAGAAAAATACTAAACCAAGCATAAGAATTAACTAAAGCATTAGCATTCGATATGTGGTTAACACAAGATAATCAATTCCCAGTTTCATGACACTAATGTCTACGTTGTCTATGACGCATTGTCTATGACACAACACACTTTCCATTTATACAGACATGGCTCAGAACCTGGCCAAACAACTCAACAAGGATAACAAATCAGGTTAAATCTTTCTTATAACAAGATAAACACACATGCTGGTGTTATGACAATCTCAATCAAATCCACTTCCATACTTCCCAACTGATACACATGGTGGTGATGTATCATATCAACAACAAATAGCAATATTGCTATTATCAATAAGCATACATATGAGTGATGCTACTGGAGTCCATCCCCTATCTCCTCCCAACAAATCCGGTTTAGAGGTACATCCCCTATCTTCCCCTAAACCGTGGAGTTCATCCCCTATCTTCTCCAAACAACATGCATATGCAATGAAACACACAATTGCCATATACAACACATAATCAATACAAGTAATGTTCTGTATTAATTCAACAGTCACATAAGTGACTTAATTCCAGTTATACCTAGGCCACATGCAAGGTCTACAACAATCACGACTATCCTCCACCGATAGCCCAAAACAGTTATTTCTAAACAAGAAATAAATAGACAATGAATGTAAAAACAACATTCTCATAGGTAAGCATTCGAACTACCCAACTATATCATTAATCTCATAATTTTCCCAACTTCATGAATTAAACTCAATTCCACATTTTACCCTTAAATCAATTATACAAATTAATCTAAGCCAAAACCCTAAGGTTCCTCCCAAAATTACCAAACTACCCCCACATACCAAAATACCAACACTTAGGATTAAAACGTATAAATGGAGTAGGAAATCCCTACCTCGAAGCAAGAACCCAAAAAGAAGAAGACGGAGATGATAGCCCAGACTCCAAAGTGCTCCAAATCAACAACCGTTCAGATTAGAAGGAAGCCCTCGACTCACTCTACCTTTTTAATGAAGGAACTAGGTTAGATACTCACTCTAAATAGATGAAACCTAGGAGAGAAGATGAGTTGGGAGAGAGAGAACTCGTAACCTAGGGTTTCATAAACTGAAAGAGGCCGAAAAACTGTTTTAAAACACGCTGCTGCGTATTTAAACTCGACAGGCCCGCTCGAGCGCACAAAACACCGCTCGAGCGTAAAGAACAAAACAAGGTCCGCTCGAGCGCAATGGTAACCGCTCGAGCGTAGATTCTCCCATTCCAAAACCCACGCGAAGAACACACAAACCGCTCGAGCGTAAACAATACCGCTCGAGCTCAACCCGCTCGAGCTCAGAAATCCAGCTCGAGCGTAGATATCACACCTGCAGAAGTTTTGCAGGGTTCACAAATACTGGAAGTGTGCAATATCCGCTCGAGCGCAAGAAGGTCCGCTCGAGCGGAAAGGCCGAAACTTCAAAAATCTGGGGTTTGATCCTAGACTCAAACCACCCACTCGAAACAAGTCTAACACACCCTAAGACTCAAACAATGACGTTGAAGGATGACAACAACAATAATATGACAACAGAATCCATGGAACATAAGTCCAGATACAATAATCCAATGGGAAAAGACCGGGGTCGCTATAGATATACCCACTGGTGGACTTCGAGTCTCTAGTATCCGATATCCAATTTGCATCACAGTATCCTTCAAGTACTACTAGATATCTAGTATAGTTAAGCCCAATGTTACGAGTAAATCGGAGATATCTAAGAACCCTTATAATTGCTTTCCAGTGTTCTACTCCCGGATTACTCGTATATCTACTTAATTTACTTACTGCATAAGTTATATCTGGGCGAGTGCAGTTCATCAAGTACATTAAGCTTCCAATAATTTGGGCATACTCTAATTGAGAAATACTTTCTTGTACATTCTTAGAAAGATACAAATTAACATCTACAGGAGTTCTAGCAAGATGATCATCATCTTTGCTGAATTTGTCAAGTATTTTCTCAATGTAATGAGATTGTGACAAAGCATATCCTTCTGATGTTTTGGTAATTTTCATACCAAGTATTACATCAGCAATGCCCATGTCCTTCATGTCAAAATGTTTATTCAACATTTTCTTAGTAGTTTTAATCATGTCATTATTACTACTAATGATGAGCATATCATCTACATAAAGACATACAATGACATAACCTTTATCTGTGTTTTTAATATAAACACATTTGTCACACTCATTAATTTTAAATCCATTTGACATCATTGCCTTGTCAAATTTCTCATGTCATTGCTTTGATGCTTGTTTTAAACCATATAATGATTTAACCAATTTACACACTTTCTTTTCTTTCCCTAGAACAGAAAACCCTTCTGGTTGTTCCATGTAAATTTCTTCATTTAACTCACCATTTAAGAAAGCGGTTTTAACATCCATTTGATGAATTTCTAGATTGTATAGAGATGCAATGGCAATTAGCATTCTAATGGATGTTATTCTAGTAACCGGTGAGTATGTGTCAAAGTAATCTAGACCTTCTTTTTGTCTAAAACCTTTGACTACAAGTCTTGCCTTGTATTTGTCTATTGATCCATCCGCTTTCAATTTTCTTTTGAAAATCCACTTGTACCCAAGAGGTTTACAACCTAGTGCAAATCCACCAATTCCCAAGTGTGATTTTGCAAGATGGATTCAACTTCACTGTTGACAGCTTCTTTCCATAAAGGAGCTTCAGGACTGGACATAGCATCTTTAAAAGTTAAAGGCTCATTTTCTAACAAATATGTTAGAAAATCTGGACTAAAAGATTTTGAGGTTCTAGCACGTTTACTACGCCTAAGTTTCTCTTCCTCATTTTGATCTAACTCTTGTTCTTGATCATGTTCTTGATCCTGACTAGTAATAGCATCAAAAGATCTTTTATTAGTGCTAGTCTCTTGTCCAGTCTTCTTTGGAAATACATGTTCAAAGAATGACGCATTCCGTTACTCAATAATAGTATTTACATGCATTTCGGTATGTTCTGATTTATGAATCAAAAACCGATATACACTACTATTCTTAGCATAACCAATGAAAATGCAATCAATGGTCTTAGGACCTATCTTAGTCTTTTTAGTACTAGGAATAGACACTTTAGCCAAACACCCTCATACTTTTAAGTATTTGTAGGATGGTACTCTTCCCTGCCACAATTCATAAGGTGTTTGATTCACTTTCTTTCGAGGTACTTTATTAAGTATATAATTAGCAGAAAGTATTGCTTCCCCCCACAAGTTCTGAGGTAATCCAGAACTGATTAACATGGCATTCATCATTTCTTTTAAAGTCTTATTTTTCCTTTCAGCAATTCCATTTTGCTGAGATGAGTAAGGAGCAGTGGTTTGATGAATTATTCCATGTTCTTTACAAAATTCACCAAAAGGTGATTCATATTCACCACCTCTATCACTTCTAAGTTTCTTGATTTTCTTACCAAGTTGATTTTCAACTTCATTCTTATATTGAATGAAAGTTTCCAAAGCTTCATCCTTGGTTCGAATTAAATAAACATAACTATATCTAGTATAGTCATCTATAAAAGTGATAAAATATTTTTTCCCACCTCTAGTTTGAGTTGATTTAAAATCACAAATGTCACTATGAATTAATTCAAGTGGTTCCGTACTTCTTTCAATTGAATGAAAAGGAGTTTTAGATAATTTTGCCTCAACACAAATTTCACATTTATGATTTGAATCAATGTCAAATTTAGGTAAACATTCCATATTAATTAATCTACGCAAAGATCCATAATTAACATGTCCTAGTCTACCATGCCATAAATTTAAAGACTCAAGCAAGTAAGAAGAAGATGTATTATTATTAATAACAGAAGGTACAACGGTCATTACATTTAACTTGAAAAGGCCATCAGACATGTAACATTTTTCTACATACATCCCGTTTTTGGTAAGTACAAACTTGTCACTTTCAAAAACTAGCCTAAACCCATTCTTACTCAACAAAGATCCGGAAACTAAATTCTTGCGAATGTCCGGTACATGCAGCACATTATTGAGAGTGAGTTCCTTTCCAGATGTCATCTTGAGTACAATCTTTCCTTGTCCTTCAACTTTGGAAGTTGAGGAGTTGCCCATAAAGAGTTGTTCACCATTGTCTACTATAGAATAAGATGTGAACATCTTTTTGTCGGCACAAATATGGCGAGTAGCACCAATGTCCACCCACCATTCTTTAGGATTTTCGACAAGATTTGCCTCGAAAACAACTGCAGAAAGATTGATATCATCTATACCATTGGAAATATTGTCCACTTCAGTCATGTGGGCTTGAGCAGGCTTCTTGCTTGTTCTTCTTTTGCTTTTGCCTTTGCTACGGCAATCTTTGGCCCGATGTCCCTCTTTGTTACAGATGTAACATTTGCCATTAAACTTGTACTTTTTATTATCCCCCCTTTAGAGCCTTGTGATGAACTTTCTCCAGAAGACTTTCGTTTCTTGATTTTTGAAGCATGTTCCACCACATTTGCCTTAGACTCCATAGGATGCTTACCAGCCCGCTTTTCAGAATTGCGATTGTCCTCCTCAATTCTCAAATGCACAATTAATTCGTCCATAGAAATTTCTTTGCGCTTGTGTTTGAGGTAGTTCTTGAATTCCTTCCAGCCTTTTGGTAATTTTTCAATTAAGGCTGCAACTTGGAAGGATTCACTGAGTGACATGCCTTCTGCGTGAATGTTATGTAGAATGAGTTAGAAATCTTGAGCTTGGCTGATCACAGTTTTTGAATCAACCATTACAAAATCCAAGAATCTGCCAACCACAAATTTCTTTGAGCCGGCATCTTCCGTTTTGTACTTTTTCTCCAACGATTCCCAAAGTTCCTTTGCTGTCTTGATTGGACTGTAGACGTTGTATAATGTGTTGTCAAGTCCGTTCAAGATGTAATTCCGGCAAAGGAAATCGGCATGTTTCTAAGCATCAACTGCAGCAACCACTTGCCGGTCGGTTTCATCCTCTTTCAGGATAGGAGCATCTTCACGGAGGAAACGAGCCAGGTTCAGAGTTGTAAGATAGAACAACATTTTCTGTTGCCATCTTTTAAAGTCAGTTCCTGAGAACTTCTCTGGCTTCTCTCCACGACTTATTGGTATTGTTATCACAGTAGAGGGGGTTGGTGCAATCGCAGCCACCACAGTAGTACTTGTTTGGGCATTAGTTTCAGTAACCATCAATTCTAATATATAAAACAAAATTATAATTAGAATTTACACTACACAGAAAATTAAACCAAATTCACAGAATTAAATTCTGTAAAAATAAAAGAAACAAAAATGTAACTTTTATTTTTCAACTAATTTGAAAATAAAATAAAATTTTATTTAAACAAATTAATTCCACACAGAAAATTAAATTCTGTAAAATAAAAGAAATAAAAAACTATAACTTTTATTTTTTCCAATTAATTTGGAAATAAAATAAAATTTTATTTAACCAAAATAATTCCACACAGAAAATTAAATTCTGTAAAATAAAAGAAACAAGAATATAACTTTTATTTTTCAATTAATTTGGAAATAAAATAAAATTTTATTTAACCAAATTAATTCTGCACAAGAAATTAAATTCTGTAAAATAAAAGAAATAAGAATATAACTTTTATTTTTCAATTAATTTGGAAATAAAATAAGATTTTATTTAACCAAATTAATTTCACACAGAAATTTAAATCTCTTGTTACACTCCAATAATTAAAATACTGAAACAGAATTTTAATTAATGAAAACTCAGAAAATAAATTCTAAAAACCAAAATTAATTTTCTGACAAAATTCCACAAAAAAATATTCTGAATTGTTAATGACACCAGTATCGTACTACTAGTTGTCAAAGAAAAGAGACAGTATATTACTACTATCTGTCAAATAGCATATAATCACTATTTGTTTTTCCAACCAGAATATTATTTTGTAAATCTACAGAAAATAATTTTCTTAAAAGAAGAAAGAAAAAAGGAAACAAACGAAAAATTCTGTAAACATAATAATTCGAATCTGTCTTAAGATTGTTGGAACAATTTTCTGTATAAAATAAAATTACTTGAAATAATCAAACAAAATAAAATAAATCTTACAGAATTTATTTCGTTGAACCGAATAAATAATTCAAGACCAAGTCGAGTGTGAGACACTCTGTCCTTAAGACAGATTCGCCCCGCTACGGTGCTTACGGTTAAGTGGCGTCTATCTCCCAAGATACAATGATCTTCACAAATCTATAGAAGCACTTCAAACAAATTTGTTCGGCGAATCAAACCTGTGATCTATACTCTCTTTAATTTATTCTAAAACTAAATATGAAGAATAAATGCACTAGAGAAAAATTGGACAGCAATGAGACAAAATAACAGACTGAATTTTCTGACTTTTTTTTTTTTTCCCGACTCAAAGACTGCTGGAAATAGGTATGTATATATAGCCCACTTGGTAACCTTTAAAACTTACCCGAACAGGTATTGTTTGAAAAGAACAAGTGCACCACTTATTCAAACATTGATTTTGACCGTTGCAACTTTTGAACATATTTTTCAAATAATGAAAAGTGATCCGTTGGTCAAACACAATAACTGTTTGGAACTTCATTTAATAACTATTTCAAATATATATATATATATTAAACTAATTGAATATATATATATATATTAAACTATTTGAATAGTATAATAAACAAAGGAAGAGGTACAAACTTTAGGAAACTACTTAGGAACTTAAAATTTGAATTTAGAATTAAATTAAATTCCCACAATTACAAACTTTAGGAAACCACTTAGGAATCCAAAATTTGAATTTAGAATTAAATTAAATTCCCACAATAATTTTTATTAAAAAAATTCAAATGAATTTTATCTAAAAAATTAATGTTAGACTCGAAAAACGACGTCAACTTCCCATTCACTCATAAATGGTTTTGACGCTCTGTCTTCACGCCCACTCAAATTTGGGCTCAAAAATATGCCTATATAAAACCATTTTTCCAACAAAAACAAGAAAAGAAACCATATAAGAACATTTTACAATTACAACAAATTACAAAAATTAGACTTTGATCATAATTAAGATTAAAAATAAATTTTCAGGGAATAATAAATTGTAGAAATTAATACAATTAATACAATTAAAGATTATAAAAACTGAAAGTGCAATTAATAATAAATTTCCATGGAATTTATATTACATATTTGTATAAATTGTAATTAATAATGTGGTTATGATTTTTAACATAATTTTATTCATTGAGTTGGTTGAAATTAATTAATTAAGTTAATCAATTTAGATATTTACTTGTAAAAATGCATTCTATGTTTCAATTATTAATAAAAAAAATAATAATGATAAGAATTGTAATTAATCTAATCAAATTATAAGACCAAAATTACACAATGACTAAAATATATAGACTATTGGTATAATCTGCTCAACATATTCTAAGTTATCTCAATGCAATCATTATAGCTAAATGTAGATTTCCTAGATATGATGAAGATTGATGATATCATCAAATTAGAATGGAACTAAACTTTTACCTTTTAACCAAATCAAATATATATGTAATAAGGCAACTGTTAGATTCAACCTCACCCTATAAAATTCACACTGAAAATCAAAATTTCATGTAAATACCTCTATCAAGAATAGATTCAAAGCATGAGAAGTATGAAAATCAAATTGAAAAGTACCTAAAAATGCAAATTTACTCCGAAGTTTTCCACTGCAACACCAAACTTCTTGAACTCCAAATGCAAATCTTCCCCTGCAACACCACTATCTTCACACTACACGAGGGATTAAAGCACCACAATGACTTTTTGATTCTAGTATATACATTGAAATTATCCACATGTAATGATAATACCTAAATGTAGATTGATAGGTATGACACAAGTTGATGATGAAATCTAATTAAAATGGAACCAATCAAATTAGAATAGAACTAAATGGTGTGTTTGGTTTGTATTTTAAGATAAATTTGAAAAAAAAAAAAAAAAAATTTGGAGAGAGAGTTTAGAAATTTTTATGATTTGTTTGATTGTATATTTTGAAAATAGTTTTGGAATTTGGGAGTTTGAGATGATTTGATATTTTATTATAGTTGAGTAGATAAAAAAAATTTGAAGAGAAAGTTTAGAATTTTTTTTTGTTTGTTTGGTTGTATATTTTGAAAATAATTTTGGACTTTGGGAGTTTGAAATGATTTAATATTTTGTTATAATTGAGTAAATGTGTATGAGAAAAAAAAATGATTGAAAAGGAAAAAGAAGAGAAAAAAAAAATGATTGATTGATGTGTAGGAGAGATAAATTGATTTTGGAAAAAAAAATTAAATAATTTGAACTAAACAACATTTTTAAAAAAATAATAAAAAATTATATTTTTCTCAAAAATTATATCTTGAAATATAAACCAAACAAGCCCAAAGTATTATTTATTAACCAACCTACATATATATATATAACAAAACAAAAAATTAAAACAATACAATGGAACTAAAGTAGTAGTTGTTTTAAGCAAACCATATATCTACCTATACTATTATATATGTGAGCACATGACTTGGTGTCTAATAGTGTGGTGGCTTCTCCTTCTGCCACGTGAAAAATTTTTATATCTTAAAATAAAAAAAATATTGTTCAAAAGCGTGAGTAAGATTTGAACCCAAGATCTTGGGTTTCATTAAAAATACTCTTACTATTTAGACAACATACATATTATAATATTAATTTCTTTATTATTTATTTTTATGCTTACCTATCTGAATTGCACACACATTGAGTGTGCCACTCACTAGTGTATATATATATATCTAACAGGACTTATATATATCTAACAGCACAAAAAACAAAAGGATACAATGGGAAAGAAAGAAAAAAGGATAAAATGGAAAAGAAAAAAAAGATAGCCGTGTACTGTAGCAGTACCTAACTGCCTTTTATTTAGAAATTTTAGAACAACTAATAAGATCTTAATTTATGAGTAGTGATCGTGCACTCTATATAATTAAACTCTAAAAGCATACTTGTAGTCTTAAAACTCTTATTTCATTTACTATTTTAGACTTTTAGCTTCATAGGTTTTTAGACTTTTTGACTCTTTAAGTTTTTGTATCTACGAAAGATTGGCTTTAAAGACTCTCCATTAGCCAAGCATCCACATGTCTACATCAATAATTGGCTTCAGAAGAAAAAGACAAAGTTTGTAGAAGATAATGCCTCTCTTCAATAAGCAGCAAAATTCAGGCCAAAAAACGACAATAGTTATTGTAATTATTTGTGTTTGTAATTTTTTGTGTTTTCCAGTAGTAAGACTTCTCCTTCACTTACTACTTTAACAGAGCAAAGGACCCCTACCCTGTTCTATTAAAGTAAAGTTGTGAGAATCCTTACACGTGTTTTGTAACATCAAATTTTTATCAAAAATCAAGACGGGGGAGATTTAATGATGTGTGATGGGGCCCAAAGCAGTATCCGACATCATTATTCGAACCCTTTATTTTTGTCTGTGTCTAAAGTAATAAGAAGTTTGTCAGAAAATGTGTATATAATTGTAGCTACAAAGTCCTTGTATTTATTATGTTATGCAAAAAGTCATTGTATGTAGAAGTTTTGTAAAGCCTATGACTAGGCTTGACTAGGTCTTTAGACTTTTGTGTAAGATTTGGCCATAAGCTAGTCTTTGTTTTTTGTTTGTATCCATCAATTGTATTATAAATGGGCATTCATGCCAATGGACAATGCAATGAAAAATTATCTTCACTCTTCCTTGCAAAAATTCTCCAACGTCTCAAACCCTCATCTAAAAAATTCTAAGTGTTCGAGTCTTTTAGTATCTCAAAGTCTGTAACAAAATCTTTGTAAGTATAATATATATTAATATGAAGTGTAAGTAGTCTCTCTTTTTCCTTAGATATTTCAAAAGAGTAACTCTTCTGTTCTAAAATTTATTTTCTTTTTGGAAAAACTAAGTTTATGAAACGCTTGCTTGCTTATTAATATTACATGCTTTGCACATTCATAGTATCTATTGTTTTCTATTTCATTACTGAGTGACCTTAGTTGAAAAGCCCGTGTGAGCCGTGGTTAGGCATTGACGGTAAATTGTAGGTAGAAAGGGACAGGTAAGAAATAAAAAATAAAAATATACTATGTTAAATGAGGCTTAGCTTCAAGGTGGGAGTATATGTAATAAAAGCAAACATTACATAAAAATAGTTTTACCAAATAAGAAAAAGAGTTTTAGAATATAAAGAGAGTAACCTGAGTAGAAATATCAAGGAAATATTTTTAATAAAAGAATTTTAAAATCAAAATTGTATACTTTTAGAAGAAGAACTTAGAATTAAAATCAGATCCAGTACTGAGCTTATACAATAATTAGAAGATCAAAAACTAAGATATCAATTTTTGTTATCATTAGCCTCTGGTAGATCTCTACTATATTATAGTTTGAAAATCACACAAATAAATAGACAGATAATTATAAAACAAGAAGCCTTATAGCTAGCCATACTTCAAATAATTGTATAATTAATTAGATAATTCTCAGCCCAACTTCAAAATAGTGGTAAACCACTAACCCCCCCAGCTAAAAATTGGTATCAGAGCAGTGTTCGGTTTTAGGACAGTTTAAGTTAGTTTATGCATTTTGCTTATGGAAATAGAGTAGTTTTTATTATTGTACGATTTAGTTATAAATTTCATATTATAGTAGTTTTTAATAATTTTAAAGCAGGATATAATTTTGTGTATGAAAAGAGTAGAATACTTAGATTTAAAACTCAGTAATTATAACTATTGTCTTAATATAGATAAAAATAAATTCCGTTATAATTTTGAAGGAACTTTTATACACCAGCTCCGTAGCGAACATAATTCTCAGCTAAATAGTATTATAGATCATTAGATTAATTTTGCAGAAAATATTAAAAAGGATGTAGATAAAATTAGTAATCTTTTTACTTTGTCTATAGACCATCTTCGTAATACTCGCAATATAATTAAGAATCAAGATAAAAAAAAAAAAATTAGATTATGTCCAAGATAAGTGTAGCTCAATCCTACAAAAACGAATAGATATAAATCTAGAAAAATTCCCCACTAAGCTAGAAATAGAAACTTTAATTTTAGTTATAAAGATTAGAATTTAAGCAGCAAATTGAAAAAATTTATAATCAAATGAATCAAATAACTAGACAAATAGAACAGATCAACCAAATTCAAGATAATTTAAAACAAAAATTAGAAATTTTAGAACAACTAATAAGATCTTAATTTATGAGTAGTGATAAAAAAAAGCTAACAGAGATTACCAAATCATTTTAAAACAAGCAGAAGACTTTCATAATAATCCAAAGGGAATTAGTAGCTATCAAGCAATAAATCAGTCAGATAAAATATTTGTAAGAAAAATAATATAGAAATTTTATTTCTTATTCGGTTGTGTGAAAAATTTGAAGAATTATCAAAACAGTTACACAGTTTAGAAAATCGTTTAGCTTCGTTAGAAAGATTAGTACTTCAAAAAGGGAAAATAGTAAAAGGACAAGCAAGTAAAGTCCAGTCTCAAATAAATGAAGAAGATATAGGTAAATATTTTGAAAAGCTTAAATTACCAAAGAAACCTGTTTGTAGAACTTATAGAAAATAAGAATGTTTGAACACTTAGTAAAAGGAAGTAGCAGCAAAAAGTATAATGAGGATGAAGATGTTAAAATAGAAGAATTTATAGATGTAGAACAGCAAATAGAAAAATTTAAAAAGGAAAAATTAGAGTTAATTCCAGCTAAGTATGTATATAAGTTAGGAAAAATTCATAAAAAACAATATTTATCTGAACACTATGGTGAACAAATGATTAGTGTAACTTAAGAAGATAAAAAAATAGAGCTAAATTTAATAAATAGATAAAGTTATAAATATGATGTAAATGAACATCTCAAAATGATCTACTTAGGATTAGTTGTGATAGGAGTTAAGGCTTTAACCAAAGAAAATTTAGGAGCTAAAGCTTTTGTATGTCTTTATGATAATAGGTTTAATGATGTAGGACAGAGTATTTTAGGCAGCTATGAATTAGATATGAATTCGAAAGGAGGAATAGTTTATTTTACACCAGATTTCCTTTTACCAACCTCAACTTTTCATAAAAAGATAAAAATATGAATTAAGAGTAGAGGATATAAAATGAAAAAATCAGAAAAGAATTTATTAGTTTGTACAGGGTTTTTTAGGTTTAGCAGTCTCAGAAAGTAATACCTATTATAGACTTACAAATGATCAAATAGTTAAGATATTAGGCGCAAAAGGAATAAAGGCACTACCGGCAAAAAAATATAATTCTGAAAATAATGCAGCACTAGATTGCAATTTAGGAGATTTCCTAGGACAAAAGAGGTTAGCCCTACAAGATAATTTATTATATCAAAAAGCAGACATAAGTTATGCAGTAAGATTTACTCAATATACATATGTAGCACAAGAAAAATCCGAAGATGATGAATTTAGTAATATAGATAGGGAGGAAAATCAAGATAATCATGGTGATACAAATCAACTTTATGTAATGACAGAAGAAAAAACAATATCACAAAATAAGATATATAACATCGATGAGATATATATGGAAAATTTTACCCTAAGTGATATAAATAAAATATTAGATACCAGATACTATGAATATATAGCTAAGGGAGATGCCCATAATGAAGCATTGTCATTTTTAGACCAAGAATTTCATACCGAATATGTATATGATATTTTAGAAGATAAAATGCATCCTGGCAAAATATTTAAAATACCAAAGCAGCCTAACTTAGAAGACATTTTTTATATGAATACTCAAACAACAGAAAGCACAAGAACTAGCAACTCACAGCACACGATAAAAGAGTCAGTAGAACCAATGCACTGTGAAGTAGGAGGAAGGAGATCACTAACCAATACAGGGCGTAGTAAAGCAGATCCTAATAAACAGTATAAGTTTCATGGAAAGCGAAGACAACCAGATATAAGCATACAATTACAACCAGCAACCAACCGGGGAACCCTTTTAGACTTAGCTAAATTTGACCCACAAATATGGTAAAAAGTAATACAAAAATGGGAAAAGAATACAGTAAAGGCATAGATGAATAATCCCTTTGAATCAACTGATATGTGAGAATATATGGAAACACTTTTAGGAGATTTAGCTTTTAATATATATTTAACTTTTAAAGGAAAATAGGATGAGACAATTAGATAGCTTAAAGGATTAGGAGATAACCCATGAAATTTTATTAGTTTTATAAAAGAAATGCTTATAAGATATGATCTTTCCAGAAGAAATGATTATACTCAAAGCATAGCATTAATTGAGTTAGATCAGATAACATTAGGAAGTTGGAAGTATGTTGTACCTTTTAACAAGGAATATTTAGCTATAGCAGCCAGAACTGAAAAAAGTTTTGATGAAGAAATAGGAAATAAATATTTCAAGAAATTACCGGGAGAACTAGGAAGAGAAATAGAAAATAAATGGTCAATTTATTATACAAACTTACCAGCAAGAACAGCCTCAAGAGAAGTAAATATCAGAGGAGCTTTAGGTCTACTATGGACCTAGAACAGTTTTTACATTTCATAGACTTAGAGAAAAATGTACATAAGTCAAAATACATAAAGATTTGAAAAAACAAAATTATGATTTCTGTAGCAGCATAATATATACTCCTCAGCAATATGAAGGTAAATATAATAGGAAAAAATACAAAAATTATGGGAAATATAAGAAAGAAAAGTACTGGAAAAAAAAATATAGGAAACTTTGAAGAAAACAAAAATTCATCAAAAAGAGTAGAACTTTCAATAAAATAAATTATAAGCGGCTACCTAAGGAAAAGAAAGATGAAAGAAAACAAAGATACGTTAGGAAACCTAATAGTAAAAAATACAATTGTTTTATATGTTGAGAACCTAATCATTTTGCAAAACACTGCCCAAAAAGACATAAGGCCAATACTAATAAACAGATAGAAAGATTACATATTATAGAAAATTTAGAAGAAGATATAGTAAGCATAAGCAGTGATGACTCAGACGTCTATAGCATAGTTAGTAATTATGAATATCAAATAGAAGCCCTAAGCTCATATAGTGACTCAGAAAGCGATACCGATATAAACAATCTTTTAGGACAACTTAACCAAGAAATAGGAATATCTTCTTCCCATAATAATTCCTTTATGATGATAGAATACAATCCAGATACTGAATGTTAGCATAACTTTAGGATTGGACTAGGATTTGATACCACTAGATGCAGTTATTGCAATTGGTTTCCAACTAAAAATAAGAGAGTTTAATGTTTATTATGTAGCATAACTTATTGTACAGTCTGTTTAGAAAAATTAAATATGACACACAAGATAACATTAGAAAATAAAGAAGGGATGCAAAAAGATCATAGTCTAGAAAACAAAGAATTGCACCTAACAATTAGATAATTAGAGATACAAGTAAGAGAACTTAGACTATAAATATGTGAGATAGAAACTAAGGCTAATTTTGACATAGAATGCTTAGAATCAGAAAATAAACAGCTTAAACAGCAGTTAGAACAATTTCATACTAAATACCCCTTAAAAGATAAACTTGTTAAAGAACATATGCATTCTTTAGAATTAGTCAACCTGTAACGCTCTCAAAAAAAAAAAATGATACCAATAAGCCAATCATAAGATCTATGAACATAATGAAAAAGTTCTACTATCAATCATCAAAGTTTATATAACAAAAGGTATTACATGCATTACACTTTCATAAATGTTCATTCTAAAATTACAGTATGTAATACTAGTTGATAGCAACAAAATAAATGCCCTACGAGCTTACATCTTTGCAAAATATTTCTTGGTTACAACAAAAGAGTCTTAAGCTCTATACAAGTAAAGCCCTCAGCTTGAAATAACACTTAACACAAAAATATATATATATATAACAAAATAGAGCCTTCAGCCCCTAGTCCTCCCAAGCTATGTCCTTGGAGGTGGCATGTCACATGTACCTGAAAATGGTTTCCCAAGTAAGGTGAGCCAAAGTCCAGTAGAGATATACTAACACAATATATGAGATTTAACTAAAATATATGCATCAGATAGATATGCAATATTCATAACCAACACATATTCTTTCCAAGACCATTCAATATAGATAACCTTACCTCAATCCATTTCCATTAATCCATTTCGGATTATCTATTTACCAAATTCATTATCATCTAATCAACCAAAATGAGACTATAACTCAATGGTTTACAATTCAACACATTCATCAATCCAACACTTCTATTTTCTTGCCATTTTACGGAATTCACATCCGATGGAATCGGCACCCATATATATATATATATATACATACATATAAGATTTTAGGACTTTTATCCTGGACACTCCGGCCAACTTAGTTTTCAATGGAGTCCATCCCCTATTTCCTCCCAAATAATGTACATCTACTATCTCCTCTCAAACAATGATACATATACAATGTATTTGAAAGCGTTGTCATATACAATGACTAACCAAATCACACATTCAATAGTTTAATCAAACTGTCATATTCAATGACATAATTCAAATGATTAATTTCAATTCACCTAATCCTCATGCAGTTTCTACAACAATCATAACTATCCTCTACCGATAGCCCAAAACAGATATTTCTAAACAAATATACAATCCATTAAACAAATAATTTATCAAATTTTCATAGGTGAGTGATTTAACAAATCCAACTACACCATTCAATTATACACCTTTCCAATTTCATATTTCCCATATCAATTTCATTATTTACACAAAATAATTTATTTAGTACAAATTAGGGCAAGTTTCTCATTTCTTCCAAATATTAACCCCAAGACCCAATTTCACTAAATATACTCAAGTAACATCATGTTCAAGACCTCACATACATATATGGAGCCCAAAAGTAGAAAACCCATCTTTCAAAATTCAAACCCAAACCCTAGTTTCACCCAAATCCTCCCAGATTCCATCATTTATACCAAATGACCAATACCTAAGTTAAAATCCATATTAAAGAGTAGAATATTCCTACCTCAAGTGTAGAAGCTCAAAGAGGAAGAAGGAGAATCTCAAAAATGCACAAAAATCAAGCTTTATTCGGATGGATTGGAAGCCCACAAGATGCTCCACATTTTTTCTCAAAGGAAGTAGAGTAGAAACTCTTAGATTCTAAGGGATTTGTAGAGAGAAGTTGGATTTTTTAGAGAGAGAGGGAGCCGGATTAGGGTTTTTGTGAGAAAAGTGACCCAAAAAGTGATATAAAATAACGCTGCTGCAAATTGATATACGCGACCTTCGTTTGAGCGAAAAAGTTGTTGCTCGAGTGACCAGACACAATAAGTGGCCTCGTTCGAGCGCAAGAAACGTCGCTTGAGTGTAAAATGCAAAGCTTCAGAAATTTCACAAACGCACACGCTCGCTCAAGCGCAAGAAGCCTCACTCGAGCGAAGCACTTTACCTTCCCAGAAATTCTACGTCTGGGAAAAAAACCTGAGGACTTTCAATTCTCGCTCGAGCGCAACGTCGCTCGAGCGAAGAAGCAAATTACACAAGACTCGCTCGAGCGAAGAAGCTAAAATCTGGGCAACAACAATCTGGACCAACTAACAACCAATCTGTTCCAAACACGCCCAACAAGTTCCAAAACTCAAATACAAAGAGTCAAAGGGGAAAAACAAAACACGGATACAATATTCAACCACGGAACCCGAGTCCGAGACACAATGAAGGTCGGGGCAAAACCGGGATCGCTATACAACCTAGTTGATTCTTAACCCTTTAGTTAATATTCCCAAGCACAGTCTAACTTACCCTATTATACCCAAGCTAAATTTAGTTGAGATCTCTTGTGTAATCAAATTTGCAGAAAAAACTCTTAATGTAAATGCCATGATGGATACCAAAACTAGTAAATCATACATTGAACAACATATAGTTCTACTAGGATGGAGTTCACCCTTAACAACCTCAGCTTTAGTCAGTATAGCCGATAGCACTAGATAGACATACACACATTACATTAATGGAGCACAAATTAGTTTTCATCATATAGGCTCACAAACTCAATATATATAGAATGGTTCCTTTTACCTTAAGTTTGGATTGGGAATGCTCGACGAAACCATCCCTTTATATGAGGCCTTAATTTCATACTCAGTCTACAAGGTGGCATCTTTATCAGCCATAGCAGCATTAGTTTCTTCAAACGAACAGTACATATACCCACAACATATGCCCTTAACACCATTGCTCATTCATCAGAGTTGCATGCGAAACGTAATAATATCATAGAAGTAGATTTTGTTCCTGCTAATTTTTTATTTTCTAGTAGAAATATTTTTCCGAAGCTATAATAGTAAGATACAATTTTTCCTTAATTTCAATCGCTCCTCTTGTTATTTGTCCTCAAAAAACACAAGACGACGTCGTAGGGATTTTCAAAACCTTTTTTTTTTTTTTTTACCATGAACCCTCTCTCAAGTTGAGCAGTACTAAACGGTACGGTTTGTTTCTCTTCGCTTCCACAAGCTTCACTCTCTGATCTGAACATTCCAGACACAAAAACCACTCAGCTGCTTCTCTTTCGATCTAGGGTATCCTCTTCCTCTTCTTCTTCACATCGACCTTCGTTCTCTACTTTCCATTCTCTCTCCTACTCGAATCAGCAAGAAAATGGCGGTTTCTGCACGAACTCCTGACATTATGGGGGGAACGCCAGTACGGACAGGACGTTCGAACTCAAAATGGTACTCTCTCTCTCTCTCTCTCTCTCTCTATCTGTACATATACAGATATATATATTTGTATATGTCATTTGGGGAATGTGTGGGAATGTGCAGTGATGGCGTGTCAAGCAGTGGCAAACATTGTCTTCACTTGGCCCCGTTGGGCTTGACAAGGTATTCTTCTTCTCTAATTTTCAATTTAGAATCCTTTTCAAAACAACATTCACCTTGATTGTTTCCACTTTTCAAAAAAATCACTTTCTTATTTTCCGTATTTTTTTATTTTTACTGAATTTTTAAATATTTTAAGTAATTTTTTTACTTTTAGACACACCTAACATTAAGTAAAAAAATTATAAAATTTTTTTTTAAAAATTCACTAAATATCAAAAATAAAAAAAAAAATAAAAAAAAAGAATTCAGTACGTTTTTTGTATTTTTATATATTTATTAATTTTTTAAAACATTTTTTCACAAATTTTTTACTTTTTAGATACATCTAATTAAGGTGTATTAAAAAAGTAAAAAAAAATATTTGAAATTTTAAAAATATTCATTAAAAACAAAAAAAACGCTAAAACTAAAAAAGTTAATTTTTAAAAAACTTAATCCAGAAAACTCAAATCAAACACTGATTGTTGTTGTATTAATGTGTGCTTCTTTTAATTTCTACGTTGTTTGGTATAGTAGGCCACAAAAGAAATAATTAATATTATGATTTTCTCGTTTAGGTGAGAAGAGAAAATAAAATTAATATGATTTTTAACCCTGTTGTTTGGATGAACAAGACATAGAAGAGGACGCATGCACTTTCTTTTTTTTTTTTGGGTAGTTACAAAAAAATAAAAATAAAAATAAGAAAACTACGAGAGTTTGACCTTTATAATAAAATAAACATTGTTCTTTAGTTTTGTCAATTTAAACTCTAATTTTTTATTTGTTTTCAATCTACACCATTAGCCTATTTTCGTGAAGTAATACTGACGGAAAAGGGGTATTTTAATTATTAAATTCAGTGTAAACATACATAAAATGCCTCAAATATCATTTTTCGTGGAGTGTAATGACTAAAATATATATTTGTTTGGTCGGTAAATGGTTTAGATTGAAAACAAATCAAAAGTGTAGGGTTTAAATTGATAAAATTAAAACTGAGGTTTATTTTGTAACAACAGTCAAACTCTAATTTTCTTTTTTTATTTAAATTTTTATGTTTTGTATTTAGATGAACAGTGTGTGTTATAAAAATTTATATACAATCAACTACTTTTGTTTCTCATCAAATCTCACCACTTCTAGTGAGAAACAAAACATGAATTTAACGTTGTGTTTGGTTGGAGGATTTGAGGAGGGATTTTGGAAAAGGAAAGGGAAAAGGTGTGTGAAACTATGTGAAATATAGATATATTTTATTCACTTTTCACCTACATTTTCCATTTTTCTTTCCAAATCCCTCCTCAAATCCCCTAACCAAACACAGCATAAGGGATTTCTATTTCTCACCATTTCTCTCCCTTTTTTAACAGTTTCTCACTTAATCATCCAAAGTTTTCACCATTTCTTTCCCTTTTTAACAATTTCACACAAGTGATGAGAGATGTTCTATTGCAATCTCCTCAATCCAAACAAGTAATGTTTTATTGCAATTTGAAACTTTTATTTATTTATTTAAACTAATGTAAATAGACTCAAACTTAAGTATCTTTATTGGGCTAATGCGACATAAACGACTTGAGTGTCCCCTAGTGGATTTATTGCAATTTGGAACATCATGTATGATAGTGCAGTGCATGACTTTGTGTGTTTGCATGTGTGGTGGGTATGGAATGATAATCCTATAATGGGTTTTGTATTCGCAACGACTTTGTGTGTTTAAGTGTGAAGCCTCATGGGATCTTACGTTTATATTGGGAGTCAATTGAGCGAAATTTAAAGCATTTTTGTGTTTATTGCCAATGTAACGCCCCACTACTTGCTGGCCCAAATAACTTGTGGGTCGACCAACAATACCCAAAAGCTTAAGTCCAAGTTATTTAGTAGCAAGGTAGTGGTGCTTTATATGCCCAAGATCACCCATGCAAACTTCCGATGTGGGACAGGGTGTTACAAACTCCCCCACTTATAAATCCTCGCGTCCTCGCGAGGGTCTATAATCAATCAGAATACCACGACAAGCTCGTGGCCAGCCCAGAATAAGTGGCCCACATGGTTGTGTGCATGGGTCGGCTCTGATACCATTTGTAACGCCCCACTACTTGCTGGCCCAAATAACTTGTGGGTCGACCAACAATACCCAAAAGCTTAAGTCCAAGTTATTTAGTAGCAAGGTAGTGGTGCTTTATATGCCCAAAATCACCCATGCAAACTTCCGATGTGGGACAGGGTGTTACAGCCAAGGAGCACCAAATACAGATGTACTGGACAGAAATCAGCCTCTCCACAAATAGTAGGGGTGGGGCTGCCTACTACCCTCCCAGGCCTACTGAAATTCAAATTCTTACGGAAATTTTATAGGTATGAAGTTAGTCAGTCTTTTGTGCAATCGAATACACCATAATTGTAAAACAACGTATATTCACTCAGTATGCATCTTATCACATGTTTGCCAAATTATCAACTTTTCCTAGCCAACTCCTGTTACAATTATATGTACAAGTACTATCAAACTTTTGGATCTGCTTAATTTGCTAATTGAGATTGGAATTTATGGGAAAATGTCCTATCATTGAACTTAAATAAATACGTAAGAAAATAGACGTTGATGATATAAAATTGAAATACTGAACATAGGTAAGAGGTTTTCAAATGCCCTGACACTTTATTGGTTTTGTATTTCAGATGCTAGTTGATGATATTGGTGACGTAACAATTACTAACGATGGTGCTACAGTACTCAAGATGTTAGATGTTGAACATCCAGCTGCCAAGGTGGAAGAATAATGCACCTATTTTGTTCTTTGTTTAAGTTTGCTTCACATGAAACTTAAACTTCTTTGCTATTCTCACATTTAAAATTTCTTGCTTTTATATTTATAGGTACTTGTTGAATTGGCTGAGCTTCAAGACCGAGAAGTTGGAGATGGGACAACTTCAGTGGTCATTATAGCTGCAGAGCTGCTTAAGGTAAAATCCAGCTTGTACATTGATCTTGTATGCATTCTAGAAGTAAGTTTTGCGATCCCATGAGGAATGCTAAATCTGAGTGATATTATGGAAAGGGATTTTTAATCTGTGTTTTGTCTTTAATTACTGCAGAGAGCAAATGATTTGGTGAGAAATAAGATTCACCCAACATCCAGAATAAGCGGTTATAGAGTGAGTATTCAGTTATCCTTAATTTTTCTCTGCACTATACTCATATCAAATATGAGTTTGCTTTATATTTTTTGTCGTATTTTCAAAAACCTATCAACACCTAAAAAAATTTGTTTATTTTGGCCGCTTGCGATGAGGGAAGCATACAAATATGTTGATGACAAATTGGCTGTGAAGGTATTCTCCTAATGCAGTTGATCATAGTAATTTGTCAAAAAGCTGCTTTTGTCAAGTTTGTTACTGCAAGCATGTGAAGCACGGTAGCCTTGTGTCTAGTTTCTCAAATTATAATGCACACTCGTTTGGTATTTTGTTAAATAGGAAACAATTTTCTGTTATTTTATCTCAGAAATCAAATTAAAAGAACTCATATGCTCAGGTAGCATTACCTGTCTTAACTGCTAGACGTATTCTTAGGGACAGATCTAGGATTATCACTATGGGGGTGCAAAAGTATGTTTGAGGGTGCAAATCCTTATAATTTTTAATTATTTTAAATTTTCTAGTATGATGTATGATATTTTTCAAATTTTTGGGGTTGAGGTCACCCCCATCCACACCCCCTTAGATCCATCCTTGCATATTCTTGGAACAGTTAGGAAGACTTGTAACTTATATAGAACCAGAAGTTCATGGACTATTTGATTCTTAACCCCTGATGATCCCTGAGTTTAAAACTATCAAAGACATGATTTGGGGTTTTGTGTCACATCACATGTTCTCAAGGGTACAGTGATGTTGTGCTGTTCTCAACCAGATCTTTTCTCTTTTTCCAGGTGGAAAAGCTTGGAAAAGACTCTCTTGTAAATTGTGCCAAGACAAGCATGTCCTCAAAGTTGATAGCTGGTAACAGTGACTTTTTTGCTAATCTGGTAGGCTAATTGGTTTTTTTTTTTTTAGCAATGTTCAATTGGTTTCTGGCCTTAAATTGTTTAATTTGCGAATGGAATTAATGCAGAGGAGCTTCCATAACATGTTCAATGATTAAGCAAGTTATTTGTGCCTTTCTTTGGTCTATTATTTAAAACTATTTGCAGACATATAATACGGCCAAGGGCCCTGATGAAGATCATGGAAGGAAGAAAAAGAGCAAATCTAGAATTTCACATGAAGCACCCATTTAGGGCATCAAGAATTAAAGATTTTGAATAATTTTGAGTCTTCATGTCATTATAGTAGGTTTTAGTAATTAAGGATATAATGTTAATTCCAATAATTGTTAGACATGGGTTGTAGGGGTCGCCCATGGATTTCATTTTGGGTGAAGTTATTAAATGGATCATTTTATATGGGTTTTATTGGCCTTGTTTGTTTTGTTTTTCAGAAAAAATTTTGGGACAAATTCTCTACAAATAAAATTTCAAGAATAATCAAACCAAACAAATTTTTTCAAAAAAAATCTCAAAAATTTGTTTGGTTACCTACTTTCCAAAATCACTCTCTCTCTCTCATACACATCAAATCAATCACTTTTTTTAAAACTCTCTTTCCAAAACAATTTTCCAAAATCATTTCTGAAAAAAGACAAACCAAACAAGTTTTCGTACTTTTTATATAAAAAACTACTCTACAAAAACAAACCAAACAAGGCCATTATGTCTAAAATAATCTTAGTGGTTAAAAGTCGAAGTTTCTTATTTTGATATTGAAGTAAAATTAGAAGCCATTAAAGTTTTCTATTATGATTGAAGTAGAATTGAAAATATTTTTAGTTTCTAAATTTGAGTTATAGTTCTTATAGAATTAGGAGAGTCTATAACCTATAAATATACATGTGTAATCTCAATGATTGAGGAGAAGACTTAATATTATGAAAATTTAAGATTGTGTTTGTGTGATTGGCCTATTCCTTGTGAGGGTGAATCACCTCTTTCTCTCGCTCTCTCTCTCTTCTTCTATCTAGTAAGGTTACTGTTTACGTCACTGTTCACAGTGTTTAGAATAGCCGCCCAACAGCCCCTAAACACTTGTGTTTTCATTCCCAAAACCCTACACTTTTATAAACCCTTAAACTCCTATTTTTAAAATACTTTTGTAGCAACAAACTCCCACCAAATCCAGCGCTACAAGTCTGTTGTTGCTGCTGCCAGTATACTTAACTCGAGTTCATTACTTGTAGGAAAGTAATCCCTACTCATAGGAAAGTAATCCCTACTCGTCCTACATCAGGTCCTCCATTCCCAAATCCTTTTGTCCCCTTGTCCGAAAATACTTACAACCGTTGAATCATGTGAGAAACTCAAGGTGCATGAATCTCGAGACATAATCCAACGGTTGTTAGTGTTTGGGACAGGGGGAATAGATGGATTTGGGGACAGAGGATCCTATGCCATATAATGCATCCTTCTTGTATAATGTGTAACAAATGAGACGGTTTAAAATGGCAGCATTAATTTTCCATCTGGCTTCTTTGTCTTCTATCAAGTTTTTACGATCAATTAGAGTATATGGATTTGTTCTCATGGCTGCTCTTAAACTGTCATATTAATATTCTGTTTCAACATCTATTGATGTTCTGGCTGTGAACTTTCATACCCTTGAGGAGCTCACTCTACTTCTGTACTGGATAACGTTTATATGAGTGAATTTTAAAGCTTAGTTATCCCAGGAAAAAAAAAAAAAAAAAGAAGTGGGAATTTTAAAGCTTTGTGTCTTATTATACTTTAACAGTTCTGCATTTTAGTGCCGAACTAGAACCCCTTTTGAATATAATTACAAATATCCTGCCCTCCTTTCCTGTATTTGTTTTGTAAACCTGGCACAGTCTTGCATTAAATTAGGATTTCATTTTTCTTAGGCTACTGGTTTCCTTGTGCATTTTTTAAATCCTTATCTTCTTCAAAAGTATTTAGTTTTTTTTTTTTTTTTTGATATATTGATTGAATTTGACCTTATAGGTTGTGGAAGCAGTTCAAGCAGTTAAGATGACCAATGCACGGGGCAAAATCAAATATCCAATCAAGGTTAGTTGTTGCATAATTTTTTTATCGATGAAAGTTTTTTTAACTTACCCATATATTTGGAGGATGGGGTTAGTTTATTACTTGCTATTGAAAGAGGAATTGGATTTAATTTTTATTTAAATTAATTCTTGCTTGTTTTAAGCTTCGAGGACAGGTATTTAAGTTGTAATGATCTTGTGTGTTCTTTAGGGAATCAATATTCTCAAAGCTCATGGAAAAAGTGCAAAGATAGTTACCTGTTGAATGGCTATGCTTTGAATACTGGCCGTGCTGCCCAGGGAATGCCACTAAGAGTTGCCCCAGCAAGGATTGCCTGTCTTGATTTCAATCTTCAGAAGACAAAAATGAAATTGGGTATCCAAGTTTTAGTCACTGATCCACGGGAGCTTGAAAAGATTCGTCAGAGGTGATTAGTCTTATGAACTAAAGATTATTTTGAGGTTATTATGTCAGAAATCGATATTACTATGCTGGTCGTTTTACAGTGAGGGCATTTATCTCACCTTTCTACATTACATGTCACCTATATTGCTGCTATGTGCAATTAACAATATTTTGGATGTACCCTCCAAAATATTGAAAGAAAGAAACAGTGACTATTAAAAACATGGAACAGACAGCCCTAGAGAGCATATACCTAACTGAGCAACCAAACAATGTAGACATGTTTTTTTCCCCACTCTTTTCTTACGCTTGTTATGAGAAAGTCATAGTGGCTCTGCAATGATTTAGCCAGGAAAAAAGAAAGAGAGAGCATATGACACTTTTTCTTTTTCTTTTTCTTTTTCTCTTTCTATTTTTGACTATCTGGGGTGAGCAACACTAAATGGACTTCTATCTTTACAGAGAAGCTGATATGACAAAAGAACGGATTGGGAAGCTTCTAAAGTCTGGAGCCAATGTTGTTTTGACAACAAAGGGAATTGATGACATGGCCCTCAAAGCAAGTGTCTCTCTGTTTTGTAGTGTTAAGTAGTTTTAGTTTTGTAATGGCCAGGTTCTAATAGTCCATATTCATCAGCTCATTGGCTTCCTTTAGAATGCCACTGCCCAACCTTGTTTGGGATGCATGGCTTGGTTGTATCTGCTAGTCACCTTGAAGATGTCCCTGCTCATGTGTTTGTGGCTATGTTATACTTGTTTTGGTTGTCGATGCATTGGTATTAGGTCCATTTTTACCCGAAACACCATAAATCAGGGATACAGATACATTATCTAAACTATCCAATTAACGTAGTTATGAACAATGGGGGCAAATCAGTTGTTCAGAGACCATGATGTGCTTTGTGTGGAATTTCACATATTTTTTAAATATTCCATGTGATATTGAAACATATTGCGGGACTTCTTGTGTATTAGGTTTGTTTTCTTCCCTGGGTTCATGTGACAGTAACAGTGGTTTCTTGCATTTCAAGTGTGCTTAGACTGGCTCTTTATTGATTTTTATCAGAGTAATTTTATGCTGGAGGTTTGTCAGAATTTATCAAATTAAAACTAACTCTGTGATGTGGATATGGATTCCTTTTGTAATTTTGTTTACTTTACTGCTGTGCAATTGCAGTGAGACGTGTTCGGAAAGTGGATATCCGACAAGTTGCCAAGGCAACAGGCGCAACTGTGGTATGTTTTTAAATGAAATCACCTATGTCTTAATTTTATTTTGAAATCTTTCCTGGAATTAATAATAGCATTTCACTGATAAAAGCATGTGTCTTGCACTAGCTGTAGATGTTTTAGAATGGTGTGAGCATGGAAGCTTTATCAACCTACATATATTTTGAGACCCTGAACAAGGACAAATGATTAGCAAAATCCATGAATTATAGACAGAATAATGCTGACGTCTAACAAAGTTAAAAAGTCTTGACACCTTATTAACTGTGGTGTGGAAAACACCATGAAGCGATGGAGTTGGTTGTTCCAAACCAAACTAAGCATTGTGTTCCACTCAAGAGAAGTTGGCTAAATGAATCTTGTTTTGCCATTTTTTTTTTTTGGTTGATAGTTATACACTTAAATTATTTAATTTTTTTATACAGCATCTCATGTCAGTTTATGTCTTCCACTCCCCATAACTTTTTTATTTGTAGCGATCATAAACGATGGAGTTGGCAATGTGGGTTGCAAAATTCTCCCCATCCAATTTTCACTTTTTATTTCTCATTTTCCATATTGACCTCGGGATAATGCAAGGGATTATTTTGCTATTGCATGAAATCCTTGGTTGTTGCAACCCAAATGTGGGGATGATCATCTGCTGCCTCCTTTAAAGTTTGGCATGACTGAAGGCATGTCAAATATTTTGAGAATGTGAGCTCAAAATTAGTGCAAGTGATCCACTTGCTTTCCCATAGAAAGTAAGCGATGACTCAGGATGATCCATCCAGCACTCAAGTTGTGGTTGTCAATATCATTTTGGAAGCCACCTATTAAACATATCTAGACACCGATCTCTTGCTTTTGACCAATTATACGTGAGATTCTAATGACAGCACGTGTAATCCATGTAATGTGATGTGGTTCCGTTGATGATTCTTTATTTCTTAAACTATTTCTATGTGCTTTTTATCATTGTGGCTTATGAATACATACCCAATGTTAGAATAGTCGTGTGTTTTGTGTAATTTAATTCTATATTGAGGGGTACTATTGTCATATTGCTATATTATGTTTAATATAAATAAACATTGAGGTGTTGGGTTGACTTTAAAAAAACCTAAAACCTGTTAGCCGTATTCTTCTTTCCTCTCTCTCTCTCTCTCTAAGGCAATTCTACTCAAGCAAGCATTCAATAGACTCTAGTGATCATTCTCAGGTGACGGTGGCGTGCTGACATCATCATCCGTACGATGATGTCAGCGTGATGTCAAACACAGGGTCCGACTCGTTTTTGCCTCCTAGTACTTATGGTGATTTTTTCAAAATTAATCGAAGCCATTTGATATGAGTTTGTGATTTTTTAATGATTTTTGGACAAGTTTTGGCCTATTTTTTTCTCGAACCAAGATTTTCGCCTTTTCTTCTATTTTTGGTTGTTGGAATCTCTTTCCGAGGAGCTGACTAGACCTTCTTAGGTCTCCTTTGGTGTTTGTTTGATGATTTGAGGTCCTGGGTAGTATATTTGGTCCCATCAGTGCCTTGATCAACTTGCTGCTCTTGTTTGGCACTCTCCAACAGTGCTGAAACTGTTCTCTGTGTGATTCTGGCACCTCATATTGCTGCTGTGGCTGATTGTTTGGGTCTTCTTGATTTTTCCTATTTGACTTATTGTTTTGTGCCTCACATTCCTGTTAAGGCAGTGCTGGAATTGTGTTTTTATGGTTGGTTTGTTGCCACAATCTAAGTCTCATGGCTGAATACAAACCTTAAGGCTGAGCACACACCTCATTGGTTAAGGATGATGATTTGCCCAAGTCTATTACCACAAAGAAATTGAATGGCATGAATTATCTTGCGTGGGCTCATGTAGTTAAAGTTTTTTTGTGTGGAAAGAAAAAACTGCGTTTCATTACTGCTCTTCCTGCATCTGATGATGATCCAACCTTTGATGATTGGTCTGGTGAGGATTCTGGTGTTATGAGCTGGCTTTGACATAGTTTGGAACCTAACATGGCCACCACCGTTGAGTTTTGTGAAACATCTAAGGAGATTTGGGACTCTCTAGTTGACTCTTTTTCACAACAGAATAATGTTTCTTGTGTGTTTGAGCTGTATGAGCAGATTTTGGCTACTAAGCAGTCCGGTCGTCCACCTTTGAGAATTATAGTGGTCTTAAGCATTTGTGGGATCGGTTGTTGCAGCATTCCCCTTTACTATGGATTTGACCCAGCAAAAGCAGAGTTGGGAGGAATTTATGATTGCATTCTTGCTTACTGGCTTAGATTCCGATTTGCTTGGGTTCAAGGATCAAATTCTGGCCAATAAGACCTTGCCATTAGTTGCTAATGCCTATTCCCACTTGTTACATCTTCATTGGGACAACATTCTGTTTCGTCTAACTCCACCACTCACTTAGGTCCCTCTTCTACTATGGTTTTTGGTAGTGGTAATGGGTCTCGTGGCAACTATGGTTCTTGTGGCTCACATCCTAGTTCTCGTGGTCATAATTCTCACGGTGGTGGCTGATGATGATATATATATTTTTATTTTATAATAAATATAATATAATTTATGAAATATCTATAATGTATTATTTAGACTAATTTATGTATAAACACTAAAATATATACAAATACATAAAATCATACAATAATACAAATAAAGAAACTAATAAAGTGTATATTAAGGGATTAAATGTGTAACATTTAGGCACCGATCAGTGGCTCTTATCGTGGCTCTCGTAATGGTGGCACCCGTGGGGTTTCTTCTCGTGGTAGTATTTCTCATGGTAACCGGAAATGTGATCATTGTGGCTCTACTAGTCATACTGAGCCTTGGTGTTGGCAGAAGTATGGTAATCCAGACCATGTGCACCAGGTTACTGATGTTGCTCGTTCCTCTGACCATATTACTCCCACTCCTTCGTTGGATTCTCACGAGGCACTAACTACTCAGCTTAATGAGCTAACTGCATTCCTTTGGTCTACTCTTCCTTCATCTTCCATTGCGACCTTGGCAAGTTTAGGTAATATTGCCTGTGTGGCTCAGTCTCCTCCACCTTGGCTCTTAGATTCAGGTGCTAGTTCTCACATCTTTGGTAATTCATCTCTTTTTCACGCTTTGCATCCTGTCACCCATTATGTTATTCTTGTTGATGGGTCCTCTTGACCTGTCAATGCAATGGGTACACTTCATCCACCACTACTCTTTCTTTATCTTCGAGTCTCTACGTCCCTAATTTTCCCTTTAATTTGTCGTTAGTCAATTAACCAACGTTCTCCATTGTTCCATAACATTTTCTCCTACTACTTGTATTTTGTAGGACCTCAAGACCAAGAGAATGGTTGGTTTGGGGCATAAGAAGCAGGGCTAATATTATCTGGATACTGATCGCACCCATGTTCACCAATTCTCTGTTTTGAGTGCTACTATCTCTCTTCTGTAGTGGCATTTCCATTTGGGTCATCCATCCCTATCTAAGCTTAAGCTGGCTATTCCTGGTTTTGAGTCGTGCGTCTACATTCAAGTGTGAAGCTTGTTAACTTGGAAAGCATCATCGTAGTTCATTTCCTAGTCGTAGTGTTAGTCGCAAGTCTGAGTCTTTTGATGTAGTCTACACGGACATCTGGGGTCCTTCCCGTATTTCAGGGATCCTTCCCGCATTTCTACACTTAATGATTTTTTTTTACTTTGTTATTTTTGTGGATGACTTTTCTCGGATGACTTAGTTGTTTTCAATGCGTCAACGCTTTGAGTTGCCTTCCATATTGTCTAAGTTTTATAATAAAATACATACTCAGTTTGGTAAACGTATTAAAGTGTTTCGCTTTGATAATGCCTTAGAGTATATTCAGCCTGTTATTACTTCTTTTTGTGCTAATCATGGTATTATTCATGAGACTTCTTGTGCTCATACGGTGTTGCTCGTACTTCGTTAGTTAACATGCACGTCCCTAAACATTTCTGGGGTGATATTGTGTTCACTGCGTGCTCGCTCATTAACCGCATGCCATCTGTTGTTTTACATAATCAGTCACCTTTTTCCGTGTTATATCCTACACGTTCCCTGTTCCCACTTCCTCCCCGTGTCTTTGGTTGCGTAGCCTTTGCTCATGTTCTTGATCCTGGTCAAGATGAGTTGTCTCTGCGTGCTCGCAAGTATGTGTTTTTAGTTTATGCTCATACCCAAAAAGGTTATTGTTGTTGTCATCCCGAGTCTCGTCGGTATTTTATCAGTGCTAATGTCACCTTCTTTGAGTATACACCATTCTTTTCTTCTCATGGTCAAGAATTGTCTCCTGATCTTGTCTCTTGTCGTGAGGGGGAGCCTTCCTTTTCCACTCCAACGCCTACTTTTCCTATGTGGGATGTGTCCTCATCTACTGTTCCTGTGTCAGATATGTCCTCCTCTTCTTCCTCTTGCCCTCCCACTCTAGCTCCACTTCCTTCATCTCCATTGTTGGTTTACCAACAATCCCAAGCTCGACGCGTTGTTACTTATGGCCTAACCTGTTCATCTTCTTCGTCAGAGGTTCTTGCATCCCCCTCTCCTCCTGCCTCCATTGATTTTCCTATTGCTTTACATCGAGGTAAACGTGCTTGCACTCAACGTTCTACTTCTACAGTTGTTTTTTATACTCATGTTTCTCCTATTTTTCTTTCCTTTGCTTGTAGCTTGTCTTCTCTTTCTGTCCCTGCCTCTTATCAGCAGGCCCTGTCTAGCCCTGGTTGGAAACATACTACGGATGAGGAAATGAGTGCTTCTCATCAGAATCAAACATGGGAGCTCACTACCCTTCCGCATAGGAAGGCTATTGTTGGGTGTCGTTGGATTTATATAGTTAAGTATCTTCTTGATATTTCTGTTGAACTCCTTAAGGCTCGCCTGGTTGCCAAGGGATATACCTAAACCTATGGTGTGGACTATCTTGAAACATTTTCTCTAGTGGCTCGTCTCAATTCTGTTTGGATTCTACTCTCTGTTGCATCAGTTGTTCTTGGCCATTATATCAACTAGTTACTAAAAATGCCTTACTCTATGGCGATTTGCAAGAGGAGGTCTATATGGATGAATCCCTTAGTTATGTTGTGCCTGGTACTAAGCACCTTGTCTGTCGCCTGCAAAAGGTGTTGTGTGGCTTGAAACAATCTTCTCGTGCTTGGCTTGACTTCTTCAGTGCTGTTGTGTTTGTCTATGGGTTTAAGTGATCCACTTCTGATCATTCTGTCTTTGTACACCAGTCGTCTACTAGCCTTGTCATCTTGATTGTTTATATGGATAATATTATTATTTCTGGTAGTGACTCTACTGGGATTGCTGATTTGAAATACTATTTGAGCCAACAGTTGCATGCTTAGGACTTGGGGACTCTTCGGTATTTTCTTGGGACTGAGGTTGCACGTTCTTCCTAAGGTTTGTTTCTCTCAATGAAAGTATGTGCTTCTCTTTGAGAATGGACTTTTGGGTTCCCACCCTATTGATACTACTATGGACTCATCTGCCAAACTTGATGGTGAGCATGGATGAGGCCTTCTCCAATGTTGGTTGTTATCGTCGTTTGGTTGGAAAATTGATTTATCTTACTGTTACCCGTTAAGATATTACTTATGATGTGAGTGTGGTAAGTCAGTTTATGCATGATACTCGCCATCCTCATTTTGATGCCGTATGTCGTATTTTGCGTTACCTGAAGAGTGCTCCCAGCCGCGGCTTGTTCTATCGTTCTTCTTCTTCTTTTTCTTTGTTTGTTACCAGCTTCAGTGATGCTGATTGGGCTGGTAATCGAATTGAGCATCGTTCTACTTCTGACTGTTGTACATTTGTTGGTGATAACCTCGTTACATGGCGTAGCAAGAAGCAAAATGTTGTTGCTCACCCTAATGCCGAGGTTGAGTATCATGCAGTGGCATATATTGCTTCTGAGATGCTCTAGGTTCGCTCTCTACTCCAGGATTTTGGCCTTCTTATTCCTACTCCTATGCACATGTGGTGTAACAATCTGGCTGTTATTTTCATTGCTAATAATCCAGTGTTTCATGAATGCACCAAGCATATTGAGGTTGACTGCCACTTCATTTGGGATTTATTATTGCAAAAGCAGTTTGTGACTCCCTATGTTTGCTCTAATGATCAGCTGGGTGATATTCTTACTAAGCCGTTGGCTCGCCCTTCCTTCGACCGCCTATTTGCCAAGCTGGGCATATTCAATCTCTATGCTCCAGCTTGAGGTGGAGTGTTAGAATAGTCGTGTGTGTTTCGTGTAATTTAATTCTATATTGAGGGGTACTATTGTCATATTGCTATATTATGTTTAATATAAATAAACATTGAGGTATAGGGTTGATTTGAAAAAAACTTGAAACCTATTAGCCGTATTCTTCTTTCTTCTCTCTCTCTCTCTCTCTCTAACCCTAATTTCTACATACTTTATACTTTTAACTCCCAATAATGGTTTTACTTTTATAGGAGATGAAAGGACTAATAAAATGTTGCAAAATAAAATTCCTAAAACAAGCCTTTTTTTCCTTTAAATCATCCAAATTGTTGGGCTGCTGAGGTGATAGCAGTTGTCAGTCAGGAGAGAGATTATCTGAGTCCAGATTCCTCCATTTCTCTTATTATTTTCTTTCCTCATCGAATGATAATTTTTCTTTTAATGTGTTAACATTTTCTCGTCCTTTTATCTCTTCTCCCTAAATGGAAGTATCTTTGTATTGCAATTAGAACATGTTTTGTGTCATAGCAGTTTTCTGACTTATGATTGTAAATTGCTACCCATTGTGGTTATCTAATGTTTCCCTTCCTTTATTTCCAGATACTGTGAATAGCGCATCCAATTTACATTGTTTTTATCGTTTGGTGGAATGCAGGTTTCATCATTTGCTGATATGGAAGGAGAGGAAACATTTGATTCATCACTTCTTGGACATGCAGATGAAGTAGTTGAGGAGCACATTGCTGATGATGACGTGATCATGATAAAAGGGACAAAAAACTCAAGTGCGGTATGTCATTTGTTTTATTCACAATGTTGAAATTTGACTGCTCAACTGTGGAGCTGGTTTACTTTAAATCGTTGTTGACTACTTGTATCTGTTGGACCATGGTGTTGTTACAAAAAAACAAAATTTTGATAACTGGGTATCCGGACCAGCTTACGCACACCTCGACTAATCCCGGGAAACTAATCCCACGCCGCCCACTTGTGGGGCTCCCATTTAAAGCGAGGACAATTGCCCTGTATGGACATGGCCCTGAGGAGCTTATTGCTGCTAGTGGGTATTGAGCCTGAGACCTAGTGGGAGCACACCTCTAGGCCACAAGTTTTTCCCACTAGGCCAACCCTTTGAGGTTCATGGCATTGTTACAAATACTGTAGCACTTTCATTTGGCTCATCTCTATTGAACTTGTTTTAAAACAATATTGAACGAAATTGATATGATCAGTATGAAGGTGTATAACTAGACTGTAGTTTAGAATTTATTACTAGTTCAAGTATGGTCACTTATGTTATTCTCAGATTTTTCTTCGTATGTTTTCTCCAGGTTTCATTAATACTCGGGTGCAAATGACTATATGCTTGACGAAATGGAGAGAGCTTTGCATGATTCCTTGTGCATTATCAAGAGGACCCTGGAATCCAATACTGTAAGCCTCAGCAATTGATGACCATGTCTTTTTTTTTCATGTTTTGTAAGACTCAAAAAATTCATTTTTAAGTTTGCATGCTGTTGAATACCTTAAGTATAGTATTATATTGCTGCTTGAGGAGAATTCAAGATGTCAGTTATCCAAAATAATGTTGAACTGCAATTCTTTTTTTTCCCTGGGCATGTTGGACCAGCTTCATTTTCAACCTTTTTTAATCTTCATGTAAGCTTGAGCTTATTGATTAATACTATAATACCAAAAGGGGCCTTTTTACTGATGTCATTAATCTTTTGACTATTGTAAAGTTAAAACTTTTGCTCACTTCGATTAGATGAGAAACAATATAAATTCATTTCAATTTGAAATGTCAAGCATATATGTTTTATGAAATGATTAGTGGTCTCATTTATGCTATGTCCTGCATTGTGTCCATGTGTGTTTATTGAGCTTTCTTCACTTGGGGATTGGGGTACATTGCACCTGCAGGAGCTTGATATTCAGATCTGATGGTTTTGTTATTAAATTGGTCTCTCGATCTTTACGATCATTCTCTGCACGGTGTCATAATTTTGAGAATCCCCCGGCTCCTCCTTTTCTAATGGAAGTACGAGAAAGGAAAAATAGCTTCCAGCAAGGTTTTTAGTAGCAACTATAATTGTCATCCTGCCCAACTGTCTATCTTACTGTCGTGAATCGTGGCAAAACAGGTGGTTGCAGGTGGAGGTGCAGTTGAGGCTGCCTTATCTGTCTATTTGGAGTATCTTGCCACAACATTAGGATCTCGGGAGCAGCTGGCAATTGCAGAATTTGCTGAATCTTTGTTAATCATACCAAAGGTTCTGAAAATGTGATGAGTTGATTATATTTTCTCCATTACTCCCATCCTTTTACTTAGTGAATTTTTATGCAGTCATTACTCTTTAGTGATATTCATCTAGTGCAGATTCCAGCTGTCAATGCTGCAAAGGATGCAACTGAATTAGTTGCTAAACTACGTGCTTATCACCACACTGCACAAACGAAGCCAGATAAAAAGCATCTGTCTAGGTTTTTGGATTCTCTTCTTTTGTACATCCCATGTCCAGTTCTATTTGCTTTACTTGGGAGAAGCTTTGGGATCCACTCTGACACTCTGTTTATTTCGGTGGAAAACATTTTCTGGAAAATATTTTTCGCATTTTTGGTGTTTTTTTTTGGCAAGAGCATTTTTGGTGTTTGTACGACAGAAAACGAAAGTCAATGAAAAATGCTTTATGTGGTCCATGGAAATCAAGCCTGTTCAGGTGGAAAACGTTTTATGGACTAAAGTGTTACCAATGCCACCACACTACCGCTGCTACCATCACCGTTGTCGCCACCCCGCCACCTCCACCTCCACCTCCACCTCCACCTCCACCTCCACCTCACCACAACCTCTGCCCCTCTCTGCCATGACCCACCGCTAATACAACCATTAGTACATTCGTTTCAGGAACACATTCAAGCATATGAATATGTTTTCCATCGGATCAAACGGAGCATGAATCTGATAGAAAATTTACCATGGTTGAAGGTGCCATGCCCTTTCCCATACTGTACTAGCCTCTATTTACCTAGTGTCGGGGTCTATGTAGGCATACAGTGATTCTTGTCATTTAGGCCAAGTTTGGCATAACCTAAATAATACAAAAAGTCAAACGGAGCATGAATCTGATAGAAAATTTACCATGGTTGAAGGTGCCATGCCCTTTCCCATACCGTACTAGCCTCTATTTACCTAGTGTCGGGGTCTATGTAGGCATACAGTGATTCTTGTCACTCTTGCTTCATGATGTGTTTGTTTGCAATGTTGTGCCACGTGACCAATTTAATTCACTGATCTATGTAGGATTGTATACTAAAAAAGAAAAATCTCGAGGAAGACCAATACTTGTATAAACATAAATGAATAAAAATGGCTGCTAAATCTTCATTGTTCCTGAACATCAAAGTTCTCACACCTTTTTTGCGTCTCTATTCTAATTACTTTTGGTTGGCTTCTTTTACTAAATAATAAAAAAAATTAAAATCACAGCATGGGACTAGATCTTTTGAAGGGAACTGTCCGTAACAATCTAGAAACTGGAGTCATTGAGCCTGCAATGAGCAAAGTGAAGACAATACAGGTAAAAAAGTTATTTGTTTATGCATATCCTTGTTTGGAGGACAGTAGACATTGTTACCTGAATTCTGATGAAAATTTTCTTTCAAAATAGCTTGGTCAAAGTTGTTTCCTGAATGTCTTTTGTTTTCCAGTTTGCGACTGAAGCTGCTATAACAATTCTCCGAATTGATGACATGATCAAGCTTCTCAAAGACGAAAGTCAAAATGGCGAGGATTAGGTTCTGCCTATATTGAGACTCTGTTGTTCTAGTCCCTGGTTGAACCACGGTTGTTTGATGACGAGTGGGAGTTGCAATGCAATGAATTTTGTTAATATGTATTGACGCGGTTTTCCTCGTGCGTTGATGGATAATCCTTTTTTTCTTTTTTGCTTTTTAAAGGAAAATGTTTTGTCTAGTTTTGTTTGGTTTAGAGTGTTCTCTTTTCTTTAGATTTTTAGTTGGGGCTAACATGAAGACTTGATATACTATAATTGTGCAAAAATGTTTATGATGTTCTGCACTTGTGATTACAATAGAAAATGGGAAGAAAATCTCACCTTCTATCATTGCAACAAACAATTACAATTTTATTTATTTTTTGGAGCTTATTGTAAATGCATAGTGAGTATAATACATGTAACATGGTCAACTCATTCAAATGCTATGTGAGATATGTGGGGTGATTTATTATCATTCTGTCATCTAAGATCTGCTTTTCACATTACAAAGGATTATTTGTATGGATATAATTATATCAATCTCCTCTAATCAGGAGCGGGGCCAGGATTTTGGCTCAGAAAGGACACCTTTAAATTAAAATCTTAACAAAAATCATAATTTAACTTAATTTTTTTTTGATGGTAGGATTAAAAATTAGTGCGATGCAAAAGTTATATTTAAATATGAAGTCAAGTTAACTAATCATTATCTTTATTGTTATTAATTTATTTTATATATGACGATCATCACAGTTTAAAAAATAATTGCATATACCTTTATAAAATACAAAAACAAAATTATATTAAAATGCACACACATAAAGAGATATAGTGAGGATAGAGAAAGAAATGAGAAAAAGATAAATAAATAATATACAGAGGCTATTATATATTACTTGTTTTTTTCACCATTTTGAATAATTGAATTACATGGTAATATATTATTAGTTGTCATTAATTGTGTAATAATTATGTGTTGTATAAGATGTGATATAAAATAGTAACAAAATATTAGTGATATATAACATTTCTCTATTATAAAATTTATAAGAATTTTTTTTAGCATAATTAAACATTTTTTTTTATATAAAAAAAAGTAAAGAAATTTGTGATATAAAAATTTCAAAATATTACTTGCATTAAATTGAAATATATAATTTTATTAGAAGCAAAAAATAATTTTTCAAAAGTTGAGGGGTAGCACACATTGTTTTCAAACCCGGACCGGACCGGCCGGTCGGACCGGTTGAACCGGGAACTGGGCCTTGTTCCGGTCCGGTCAACCCCCTAAACCCGGATAGGGGCCAAAACCGGGAAAACCCGGTGACCCAGTGGTCGAACCGGTAAACCCGGTGACCCAGTGGTCGGACCGGCCAGAACCGGTCTGCTTTTTTTTTTTTTTTTTTTTACTTTTTTTTTTTTTCTTTCTTTCTTATATATTTATATATATATATATAAATATATTTCAAAATTTTGACTAAAAATTCTTATTTCAAGAGTCTCCTCTCATAAGAAAGAGTCTCATTGAAAGCTTGAGAAGATTATGAAAGTCTATTCCTATTTATAGGAAAAGATTTTTCAAAGAGAACCTACAAAATTCTATGTGGGATTCAATCAAATTATTTGAAACATATTGATTGGAGGGAGAGTTGAAAATTTCATTTACCTTCAAAATTAAATCTAGCATTCAATCAATTTATTTGGAGGGAATGTTTAAAAAATTTAATTTCTTTGAAATAAGTGACTTTTTTTTTATCAATTATAACTTTATTAAATATTATTAATAAATATTATGCAACAATTTTTATTTTTATTTGATTATTTATATATATTTTTATTTATTTATAATTTATAATTATATTTTTTAATTATATAATATTAATTATGACGTCACGGTTCGACAGCTTTGACCCGACGGTTGAACCGGTGACCCGTCCACCCGGTCTCTTTTCCGGTTCGCTCACCGGTCCGGTTTTGAAAACAATGGTAGCACATGACCCCTTTGGGCCTCACGTGCCTCCGCCTCTGCCTCTAATGATGGGAAATTATTTTTTTGCTTTTTTGCTTTTTTTCTTTCATCTCATCACTACCAATTTAACCTTAACTTCACTCTTGCCAGCTTAGCCAAACAAGGAGAGAAATATTTTCTCTTATTTTTCTTTTTTACTCTTTTTATCCTACCAAATAATTATTATTATTATTTTTTTCCCTACTCTATCTGGATTTCCAAACATACTATAAGTTTGTTTAGTGCAGCTTCTAGTAAACTGACTGATCATCAAAATGTAAAAGTTGTAAACACCTCCCCTACTTCCTAATAATTAATTTTTCTGCCTCATAATGTATAACTGGTCAAAAAAATCAAATAAATAAAAGTATCTCCATAACTGACACCAAACACAACCTATAAGTCTCCTATATAACTCAAAAAATGTTTTACAAGTAAAACCTATATGTTTAGTGTATGTCAAAGCCCATATACTCATTAAGACCTTTTGACTATTGGTCAAAATTAAGTCTTTAAGATCATAAAGAGATGTTTTAGGCACCAGATAATACACTAGGAGGGTCTTAGGTACCAACAACAATCTAAAATGGCAATTAATTCTGACGATATAATATGCTTTGGAAATGCAAAAAATAATGTTAATAATAAATATGATCATAGTTTGCATATTACTAAAGAATCTGCAAATATAAATAGTGTGTGTTCTAGTTTAAATAATATTACTGATATTATGTGTTCTTGGTTTTCTAAATTAGATAAAAATCAAAAAATAAATCAAAATTATCTAGAGACCAAAGTTGAGTCTATAGAATTTAAAATAGACAATTTGGGTTCTATAATAAATATTGACTTAAATAAAGAAGCAAAAAAAAAAATAAACAATTTGGTGACAAAATTAGAAACTATATCCTTCATAAACAATGATGGAATGAATAGTCCAGGAGATAGTTACATCCCCAGGCTATTTTATGGTACAGAAGATATTATGGTACTTCAAACCAATACCTATAACAGAACTGAATATGAAAATATTGTTGAAATATTGGATTATTGGAGAAAATTATATAAAGACCCAGATTTAGGTATTGATGAAAGAAATAAGCTGCTAGATCAGATAAGAGAAACTTATCTAGAAAATGAAACCCTTTTACAACACTTTAATTATGATATAAATATGTCAACTAATGATGATGATAGTCAATCATCCTCATCTGAAGAAACATTAGATCAAGATATTTCATCTGAAATAAATAAAGGGAAAAGAAAGGCAGAAGAGCCAATTAATCCCGAATTATTTGGCACATGGGGAGATGGAAAAAATGTTGACATTATTCAAACAAATGAGGTTAAAAATGATACTAGCATTGGAAGTACCTCCAATTCTACACCTGAGCCAGTAATATCTAGAAAAGATAATAATCATAAGTATCCAATAGCTCAAAATGGTACTCATTTAAATTTGTCTCATGTTCCATTTAAGGATCAACCACAAGCAATAGATGATTGGGCACAATCATTGTCCATCATTATTACCAATTATAAAAATAGTTGGTCAAAGGAAAAATTCCTTGATTATATTGCAGCAAATCCCCAGGAAGATGTGTTGCAATGGTTAAGACAGTGGGAAAAATCTAAAATTAGAAAAAGTCAAAAAACGGCTTTGTTAACAAATTTTCTCACACTTGACACAATTTTAGCTGAATTTGCAAAAATCATAAAAGAAAATTTATGTGGTTTTGCAGGAGATACTAATTTGCAAGCAGATGCAAATTATATTTTGACTAAATTAGAATTATGTAATATTTGTCTTTTTGAAAACTATGTTCAAACTTTTAAAAAATATTATTATCTTATTGATCCACCAACAAATCAACCCTGGTTAGATCAATTTTTTCATAAACTCCCTAATCCTTGGGATGAGTTATGTATTAAAAACTATCCTGATTTTCTCAAAAAAATGGGGAAGGAAGAATATGATAATCTTGGTTTTCGCATTAATTATGTTCTAAGACTGATAGCAGATCGGTGTTTAGAAGCAAAGGCGAAAAAAAAAATAAAAAATCAAATTTCTAACTCACCATACAGTCAAAAATGTTGTGATAAAATTTTAAAAGAAAATTGGAAAATTGGTTGTAATACATTTCCTAAAAGAAAAGGATTTTCTAAAAAACGTAGAAAATATAAATGGAAACCTTGGAAAAAGAACAAAACTTTTTCAAAAAAGAAAAAGTATATTCGAAAAAAGAAACCAACAAGTGTTTCAAAAAATAAAACTTGTAAATGTTACATTTGTAACGAAGAAGGTCACTATGCACCCAAATGCCCAAAAAGGGGAAAAAGTGCAAAGAAAATTATCAAAGTCCTTGAAGAACAAGATTTTGAAATCATATATGGAGAAGAAATTTCCGATGAAGAAGAAATCTTATATGAAATTTCTAGTGATGAAGAAAGTTCAGATGAAGAACTAATCTTCATGATGACTAATAATAGTCAAGAAATATCTCAAGAAGCAAATAGTATATCTCAAGAAGAATTACAGGCAATTCGACTTGGAGATGTAATCGGAGAAGAAAAAACTTTAACCGACGAAGAATTAGCAAAATTCGAAAAAAATGCAAGAAGTTGCTATTCCAGAAATTTATAAACTTTCAAAATTCAACTTCTTTTCAGCAAGAGTGTTTGAACAATACAGTGGTCACACTCAAGCAAAATGGTCAAAAGAATGAAATATTGATATTCCTTTTTTTGATAAGAAAAAGGTTGCAAGATGGAAAAAGAAATATCCTGAAATTCAATATATTCATATTGGATTAATCCAAGTAACCATAACCGCCTTATTTCGCCAAGAGATAGATACTCCTATTTTGGCAGTAATTTTTGATAAAAGATTTTCCGACCCAATGAAAGCAATCATTGGAGGAATTCAGTCTAATTTGGCTAATGGAGTAGTTTGGTTTAATGTCAGACCAAATTTCTGTATTTCCATAAATGATCCTAATCTTGAAGATACAGTCAGAATAAGGATTAAAACACAAGGATTATGAATGAAATTAAATTCTCATGATTTAGCTATTCGTTGGAAAACAATTCACGAATTAACCAAATTTCCTGAAACAAAAACAAAATCAAACGATAACAAAATCGTTGAAATCTTTGAACCAAGACCATTTGACACGGTAATACAACCTCGTCTAATGAATTGGAGTGATTTAGAAGTCCCTCGACAATGGTTAATCCAAGACCTAGTGGGACAAGGAGAATCTTCTAAAACAAAAAAACCTGCACAATTACAAATGCAGGCATCAGGAAAAAATTTATATATTGAAAATACAGTTCCAAAAATTAAAAGAATAACTTCTGTATTTGAAAAAGATTTTACTAATAAATCATTTTCAAAGTTAAGCATTGGAGAATCAAGTAATAATTCTAATCAAGAATCTATTACTTCAAACAATGTTCAGATTCTTATTTTTCCAGGGACAAGAAAACTTGAACATATTAAATCTGCATATATGTATCATTTTCAAATAAAAAATGATGATATTATTTTTTCTCCTAGCCAAGGAAAAAGAAGGTACACGTATGTATTGGGAACATTTAATTTTGCAGGTTATAGCCTCAGTGTTCTCATAGACACAGGAGCTACAGTTAGCTCATGTAAATGGAATGCCATACCAAAGGAAAAATGGACATTAATGAAACATCCAATTTTGGTTACTGGAATAGATGGCAGCCATACTTCCATACAATTCAAGGCTAAAAATATCGCTATTTGGTTAAATGATAGCAAATTCATTATACCAAAAATTTTATGTTTTCCGTATATGCATGAAGATTTCCTTCTTGGCAATAATTTTATATATAAATACCTTCCAATGCAAATACAGGAAAAGGCTATTTCATTAAGTATAAACAATGTCTTAATTCATATTCCCTTGTTAGAACAACATAAATATATTTGTGATAAAGAGTTTGCGCCCGTGCCGCGTGGTGATTTTCAACGATTTTGTCTACCCTCCCCGATTTTCAAAGAGATAGACTGTTGTAGATAAGCTTTGGCTAAGCTGTTTTGTCGTGTAGCGTCGGCTGAAATGATGTGGCTGATCACTTTCCGCCTAATAATGCAGGTTGCTCCACGTGTCCTGGATAAGGTTGGAGTCGATCAGGAGACAACTGCATTTGATAGTGGGGTCCATTATGCTTCCATCCCGTTGATGAGATTGTGATATTCTTTATCAGTCTCTGATGGAGGGGAATCCGGATCTTGGCTGTATTGCTCATTCCGGAATTGTTCTACATCATCCGCGGTCATGGCTAGTTCCAACGGAAGATCCAAATTATTTCTCTTTTTGAGATTTATTAACATGTCAAGAGCCTCATTAATTTGCGTTGGAGACCTTTGATATGTTATGGGAAAATGGGTTACAAATAATATTCTTCCATCTGTAACCATAAATGGCAATTTTGCTGAGCCATGGATGTTGGACGCTGCTTGTGAAACAGATATTAGACTGTTTATCCAATATTCTGTCAAAGAAAGTTTTTGGATATTTTCCAATCGCTCTCTCCGGTGATCTTCATCTAAATAATCATCTTCAAATTCAAAATCTTCAGTTTCTTTAAGATACCAAATCTGATATGGTTGGAAAAAATGTTCTCGTTCTCCCCAACCAACAGTGCTGGAGATCCAGAAAGTAAAATATTTGCTCCATCGAAAGCCTTTTACTATCCATGAGAGCATTGTTTTGATGATCAATGGATAATCTATCCATTGGATTGGATCTAAAATTTGGAAAATAACTTGATTAGTTATTCCCCAATCTATATTCTCAAAAAACCACATGTCATGGTTTGCCATGATGGTTATTTTGGGAATTCCATCTTTCAAATTTAATTTATCATAAGATCGTTCTAAGATTTGTCTAATCTTATCATGATGATATTCAACTCGATTTTTGATTAACATAAAAATTTCTTTTGGAAGCAAAGTTCTTGCTTTTTCAAAAAGACAAATTCTTTTTATTTGTTCAAAAACTGGATCAGAAAACTCATCTGATATGAGGTCTGATAGTTGAAGAAAATTGTTTATCTTTTCAAAATTAAAATCTTCATTCCAATTCATTTGTTTAAGAATATTGAAACAAAGATTTTGCAAATCTTTTAATTTAGCTGTTTGCTCAGCTAATTTGTTGGCCAGAACTCCCATGTGTTTTTGAAATTTTATTTTGTTGTCTACAATGTGCGTTTTCCAAACTCCATTGAGTTCTGTATAAATTTCTCTGGATATACCAGGATTGAAAAAATATTTTATCTCAGATTCATCTGGTTTAGATGTCTGAATATTACTTGGAACTGGGTTAGTTCTCATTTGATTCCTTTGATAAATAGGCATAGCGGGTGCACTGTAAAAAGCTTTTTTAGCTTTTGTCATGCTATCATATGCTTTATGGCTCGCTCCTGAAAATCCACAAACTTGCAGATTGGCTTCGTTCCAGTCTGTGTAAATTCCAGGTTGTTTTCCTGAAAACACAACATAAACTTTTTCTTCTTTGGGGATTGCTTTTTTAGCAACTGTCACCCAATCTCCTTGAGCGGGTTGTTTACCCTTATCCATTATTTCCTCTTGGTCTAGAGGTCTTCTGCAAAAATTAAATTTACTTGTTTCGCAATTTAATTTTCTGAAACAATTTCTGCTAAGAAAATCTGCAAGAAAATTGTTAGTACCTCTAAGATGTTCTACTTCAAAAGTATATTCAAAAATTTTATTATACCAGGCTAATCTTCTTCCTTGTTCAATAGGTTTTTTATTGATCAAGAAGTCTCTTACTGCCTTATTATCAGTGCGTACAATAAAATTTTCTGGGGCTAAATAAATATGAAAACTCTTTATTGCTAATTTTATTGCAAGTAATTCTTTTTCGAAGATAATATATTTCTGTTAATTTGGTTTAAATGTTCCAGAATTATATCCACAAATTAACTCTTCTTTTTGTAATTTTATGGGTATTGGATTTTTTCTTGGTCTAATCCCATTTTCTGATAAAGGTATCTCTTTATCATGCCATAAATTACTAGGTATAACTTTAAGAACACATCCCCAGCATGCTTCTGAGGCATCTGTTTCTAGAATTAATTTATCACCTGTTTTAGGAAGATAAACATCTGGTAAAGTTTTAACATTTTCTTTAATTTGTTTAATTAAAGCAACATCTTCTGCTGTCCATTCAAAAATAACATTTTTCCTTAATTTGGTTAACCAAGGAATTTCTATTTTTGAAAGATTTTTGATAAAATTTCGTCCATAATTTAAAATGCCTAATAAACTCTGTAATTGTGTTATATTTTCGAGAGTATCAGAAAAATCTCGTACTTTGGACAAAATATGTTCTTGTAATTTTAAACCTTTCTGGTCTAAAATTATTCCCAAAAATTCAATTGATTCTTTTTCTAGTTCAATCTTTTTTGGAGACAAAATAATTCCATGTTTTTGAAATTTTTCACAAAGTAATTTTAAATGTTTCTTATGCTTCTCCTTGGTTTTAGAGAAGATAAGTATATCATCAATATAAACTACACAACAATCTTTAAGATCTTTAAAAATTGTATCCATCCACCGTTGAAATACCTGTGGTGCAATATTTAACCCAAAAGGCATAACATTCCAGTGGTAATGTCCTCTAGGTGTACTGAAAGCTGTCAATTTTTTTGACTCTTCAGTCAATTGAATTTGCCAAAATCCACTTTTACAGTTAAATTTGCTAAAGATTTTTGATCATTTGGTTAAGTTAATCAAAACATCTTTTAGTGGAATAAAATATCCATCAAATTCTAAATTTTCATTTAGCCGTTTATAGTTGACTACGATTCGGGCTTTTCCTCTTTTAATTTCAGCATGGTTTCTTACCATAAAAGCTGGACTAGAATGAGGGCTTTTAGTTTCTTCAATTAACTTTTTGTCTAAAAGTTCCTGGAGTTGAATATCAAATTCATCTATATCTTGTCTAGTATAGATCATTGGTCTTACTCTAATAATAACATTAGGGTCTTTCAATTTTAAACTACAATAACGTGGACTACGTTGCCATAGTTTTAATGGATGTTCACTAAAATTTTCTTCTAAAATTTTATAAATCCAATGTGATTCATCGATAGTTTTGAAGATGGGAGTTAAATCACCACGCGGCACGGGCGCAAACTCTTTATCACAAATATATTTATATTGTTCTAACAAGGGAATATGAATTAAGACATTATTTATGCTTAATGAAATAGCATTTTCCTGTATTTGTATTGGAAGGTATTTATATATAAAATTATTGCCAAGAAGGAAATCTCCATGCATATACGGAAAACATAAAATTTTTGGTATAATGAATTTACTATCATTTAACCAAATAGCGATATTTTTAGCCTTGAATTGTATGGAAGTATGGCTGCCATCTATTCCAGTAACCAAAATTGGATGTTTCATTAATGTCCATTTTTCCTTTGGTATGGCATTCCATTTACATGAGCTAACTGTAGCTCCTATGTCTATAAGAACACTGAGGCTATAGGGTTTATAACCTGCAAAATTAAATGTTCCCAATACATACGTGTACCTTCTTTTTCCTTGGCTAGGAGAAAAAATAATATCATCATTTTTTGTTTAAAAATGATACATATATGCAGATTTAATATGTTCAAGTTTTCTTGTCCCTGGAAAAATAAGAATCTGAACATTGTTTGAAGTAATAGATTCTTGATTAGAATTATTACTTGATTCTCCAATGCTTAACTTTGAAAATGATTTATTAGTAAAATCTTTTTCAAATACAGAAGTTGTTCTTTTAATTTTTGGAACTGTATTTTCAATATATAAATTTTTTCCTGATGCCTGCATTTGTAATGTGCAGGTTTATTTGTTTTAGAAGATTCTCTTTGTCCCACTAGGTCTTGGATTAACCATTGTCGAGGGACTTCTAAATCACTCCAATTCATTAGACGAGGTTGTATTACCGTGTCAAATGGTCTTGGTTCAAAGATTTCAACGATTTTATTATCGTTTGATTTTGTTTTTGTTTCAGAAAATTTGGTTAATTCGTGAATTGTTTTCCAACGAATAGCCAAATCATGAGAATTTGATTTCATTCCTAATCTTTGTGTTTTAATCCTTATTCTGACTGTATCTTCAAGATTAGGATCATTTATGGAAATACAGAAATTTGGTCTGACATTAAACCAAACTACTCCATTAGCCAAATTAGACTGAATTCCTCCAATGATTGCTTTCATTGGGTCGAAAAATCTTTTATCAAAAATTACTGCCAAAATAGGAGTATCTATCCCTTGGCGAAATAAGGCTATTATGGTTACTTGGATTAATCCGATATGAATATATTGAATTTCAGGATATTTCTTTTTCCATCTTGCAACCTTTTTCTTATCAAAAAAAGGAATATCAATATTTCATTTTTCTGACCATTTTGCTTGAGTGTCACCACTGTATTGTTCAAACACTCTTGCTGAAAAGAAGTTGAATTTTGAAAGTTTATAAATTTCTGGAACAGCAACTTCTTGCATTTTTTCGAATTTTGCTAATTCTTCGTTGGTAAAAGTTTTTTCTTCTCCGATTACATCTCCAAGTCGAATTGCCTGTAATTCTTCTTGAGATATACTATTTGCTTCTTGAGACATTTCTTGACTATTATTAGTCATCATGAAGATTAGTTCTTCATCTGAACTTTCTTCATCACTAGAAATTTCATATAAGATTTCTTCTTCATCGGAAATTTCTTCTCCATATATGATTTCAAAATCTTGTTCTTCAAGGACTTTGATCATTTTCTTTGCACTTTTTCCCCTTTTTGGGCATTCGAGTGCATAGTGACCTTCTTCGTTACAAATGTAACATTTACAAGTTTTATTTTTTGAAACACTTGTTGGTTTCTTTTTTCGAATATACTTTTTCTTTTTTGAAAAGTTTTGTTTTTTTTCCAAGGTTTCCATTTATATTTTCTACGTTCTTTAGAAAATCATTTTCTTCGTTTTTTAGAAAATCATTTTCTTTTAGGAAATGTATTACAACCAATTTTCCAATTTTCTTTTAAAATTTTATCACAACATTTTTGACCATATGGTGAGTTAGAAATTTGATTTTTTATTTGTTTTTTCGCCTTTGCTTCTAAACACCGATCTGCTATCAGTCTTAGAACATAATTAATGCGAAAACCAAGATTATTATATTCTTCCTTCCCCATTTTTTTGAGAAAATCAGGATAGTTTTTAATATATAACTCATCCCAAGGATTAGGGAGTTTATGAAAAAATTGATCTAACCAGGGTTGATTTGTTGGTGGATCAATAAGATAATAATATTTTTTAAAAGTTTGAATATAGTCTTCAAAAAGACAAATATCACATAATTCTAATTTAGTCAAAATATAATTTGCATCTGCTTACAAATTAGTATCTCCTGCAAAACCATATAAATTTTCCTTTATGATTTTTGCAAATTCAGTTAAAATTGTGTCAAGTGTGAGAAAATTTGTTAACAAAGCCGTTTTTTGACTTTTTCCAATTTCAGATTTTTCCCACTGTCTTAACCATTGCAACACATCTCTCTGGAGAGTTGCTGCAATATAATTAAGGAATTTTTTCTTTGACCAACTATTTTTATAATTGGTAATAATGATGGACAAGGATTGTGCCCAATCATCTATTGCTTGTGGTTGATCCTTAAATGGAACATGAGACAAATCTAAATAAGTACCATTTTGAGCTATTGGATACTTATGATTATTATCTTTTCTAGATATTACTAACTCAGGTGTAGAATTGGAGGTACTTCCAATGTTAGTATCATTTTTAATCTCATTTGTTTGAATAAAGTCAAGATTTTCTCCATCTCCCCATGTGCCAAATAATTCGGGATCAATTAGCTCTTCTGCCTTTCTTTTCCCTTTATTTATTTCAGATGAAATATCTTGATCTAATGTTTCTTCAGATGAGGATGATTGACTATCATCATCATTAGTTGACATATTTATATCATAATTAAAATGTTGTAAAAGGGCTTCATTTTCTAGATAAGTTTCTCTTATCTGATCTAGCAGCCTATTTCTTTCATCAATACCTAAATCTGGGTCTTTATATAATTTTCTCCAATAATCCAATATTTCAACAATATTTTCATATTTAGTTCTGTTATAGGTATTGGTTTGAAGTACCATAATATCTTTTGTACCATAAAATAGCCTAGGGATGTAACTATCTTCTGGACTATTCATTCCATCATTGTTTATGAAGGATATAGTTTCTAATTTTGTCACCAAATTATTTATTTGGTTTTTTGCTTCTTTATTTAAGTCAATATTTATTATAGAACCCAAATTGTCTATTTTAAATTCTATAGACTCAACTTTGGTCTCTAGATAATTTTGATTTATTTTTTGATTTTTATCTAATTTAGAAAACCAAGAACACATAATATCAGTAATATTATTTAAACTAGAACACACACTATTTATATTTGCAGATTCTTTAGTAATATGCAAACTATGATCATATTTATTATTAACATTATTTTTTGTATTTCCAAAGCATATTATATCGTCAGAATTAATTGCCATTTTAGATTGTTGTTGGTACCTAAGACCCTCCTAGTGTATTATCTGGTGCCTAAAACATCTCTTTATGATCTTAAAGACTTAATTTTGACCAATAGTCAAAAGATCTTAATGAGTATATGGGCTTTGACATACACTAAGCATATAGGTTTTACTTGTAAAACATTTTTTGAGTTATATATGAGACTTACAGGTTGTGTTTGGTGTCAGTTATGGAGATACTTTTATTTATTTGATTTTTTTGACCAGTTATACATTATGAGGCAGAAAAATTAATTATTAGGAAGTAGGGGAGGTGTTTACAACTTTTACATTTTGATGATCAGTCAGTTTACTAGAAGCTGCACTAAACAAACTTATAGTATATTTGGAAATCCAGATAGAGTAGGGAAAAAAAATAAATAAATAATTATTTGGTAGGATAAAAAGAGTAAAAAAGAAAAATAAGAGAAAATATTTCTCTCCTTGTTTGGCTAAGCTGGCAAGAGTGAAGTTAAGGTTAAACTGGTAGTGATGAGATGAAAGAAAAAAAGCAAAAAAGCAAAAAATCACAAGTCTGAACATTAACTTAAATGATAGACAGATGTGTATATTAACAATAACATAAAATCACAGGTCTGAACATTCACATTGACAAATATAAACATTAACATCAGTCACAGTGAACATTATATGCTTATTATATTGTTAACTTAAATGACACATAGATGTGAATGTTTACAACAACATAATATGACAGGTGTGAACATTCACATCTGCAATACGTTGCATGACTGTTTCACAAATTAACAGATGTGAACATTCACATCACTCATCAATAACAGATGTAAACATTCACATCATTTACATTACTCATCATTAGCAGATGTGAACATTCACATCATTCACATCACTCATTATTAACAGATGTAAACATTCACATCACTCATCATTAGCAGATGTAAACATTCACATCACTCATTATTAGCAGATGTAAACATTCACATCATTCACATCAAACATTGATATAAATTCTTGGTACATCATTGTATGCCCTTTGTGTGCAAAAAATCATGCAAGAGTACCCCCTCACAAGAGAAATAAACTGATTGATGTACATATCAAGGAGTATCAAGGCCAGAGATTCTTAATCTTCCCAATACACAACAACTTCCATTGGACGATTGTTGTGTACGACATGAAAGACAATGTATGGAGGCATTATAACTCGTCACGCCCAAGACCCAGCATACATGACCCACATATTGACAAAGCACAAATAGTAGTAAGTAGCTGACACATATAATACTTGTCATGATGTGTAATATTTGAACTTTGACATATGCACTATGTTGCTTGGTGCCCAATATGAAATTTCATTGTTGGCAGAGGGACTACATCGAGGCTTTGGTGCGCAATATCAGACCATCATCACCATTATGGACCAAATTATCAAGCCAAAATACTTCGCAACCAATCATATCAGTAGACATCTATCATCAGCAAGCATCAGATTCGTAAGCCTTAAATCGATTTGTACACATGTTCCATAACCATTACACACCTAAATTTCAAAATCTAACAAGAAGTTTGCATTTTCAGGGTGGATTGCGGGCCTGCAGTTTGTTACATCATAAGGGCGCATGTATACCGTGAAGATATTGTTGACAGCCTAAATCGCTTTAAATGGTGTCAAATAAGAAACTCATTAGTACACCTTTTTCTGAATCACAGAATGACAGTGCAATGTGAAAACCTATAGGCGGGGGGTGTCCATCTATCACTGTTACCCAAATCTGTTATTCACTTTTAAGACAATTTAGTGTCAATAGATTTTACATATTGGAACAGACTAGCTTAATTGTAAATCAAGTCTATATCACTGCTTGTACAGATATTTTTCAGTCAATATATGTATATGCATTTTGAGGCCTATTTTGTGTTGGTCATGCACATTGAGATTGTATTTTTTTATTTTTTTGACACATGACATGATGTGAATTTTTACATCACAGAATGATCATACACTTTTTTATGTTTTAAAGCCATACTATATGGATGTGAATATTGCTTAAACTGTTATTGTAACATAATATGACAGGTGTGAATATGATATTTCTTAACAAATAAGTCAATATTCACAGCTAATAATTTGATGATGTGAATATTCACATCGTAACTTTTGATTATTTGAATGACAACAACGATGTCAATATTCACAGCACGCCCATGCATGCATCATAATATGCACAAAAACATCTAATTTTTGCTAGCAACAAACACTGACAATTACATTTTGTAATACATATATGAATATTCACATCTTCTGAGTTAATGATGTGAATGGCTACATTGATGTAAACGTTTACATCATCTACTTTGATGCTGTCAACGGTAACAAGAATGTGAACATTCACACCACAGAAATGTTTAAAAGTTCAACCCATGTGCAATTATTCACATAATGTGATTATATTACACAAGTGTGAATGTTAACATCATGTATTCATCCAAAACACAACAACAAAAATGTCAGATTGGCACCTTAAAAAATTAAAAATAAAACACAAATCAAATACTAATGCATTATTATGTTTGCCAACGCAACGTAATCTTATTGCAACACAATGTGTGCCAACATAACACAATCTTATTTCAACAATCAATAAAAGAATCTCATGTAAAATACAACGTTGAAATAAAAAAATGTACACCCTATATCGGCTCCTTGCATGATTTCCGATTATGGCTTACCAACTTATCACATCTCCCGCACCTTATTTGTTTCAGTTTCTCATCCCTTGATGGGATTCTATTCTTTTTCGGCCTTCCGGGTGGTCTTTTCACAGTTGGTGGATATATAGTGAAGTCTGTGGGATCGAAAGGCGGCTTTTCCACCGATGGTATAGGGAATATGACACTCGAATAGGCTGCACGATATGTCTGTACATGAAAGTAATGTTCCACACAATCATTGAGATTGTAGCGGCTCTTCTGAACAGCAATAACAACATGGTCACATGGGAATCCGTTGATTTGCCATTTGAAGCAAGAACATGTACGCCTTACAACATCAACTGTAACAGATGGTATCGAATGAACTTCAAACACATCCTTATTGGCTTTGCTAACTTGCCAAGACCTGTTATCATTGAATGAATCCATAAGCATTGTTTCGAATGTAGGACAAATAAGCTCATTCCATTTATTTGTTTGGTCACGCCGTGCAGACATTTGCCGTATCAACTGAGTACAAATTGCGTCCACCATTTGAGTGATAGGAAGATTACGTGCTTCTTTAATCCAGTTATTAAATGACTCTGCCGCATTGGATGTCATCTCTCCATAACGCATGCCCTGCACAATATCACAAACATTGTACAATACGGAATTTAATGGGTCTGAACATTCACATTGACAGATGTGAACATTAACTTCATTCGCAGTGAACATTATATGCTTATTATGTTGTCAACTTAAATGATAGACAGATGTGAATGTTAACAACAACATAATATGACAGGTGTTAACATTCACATCTGTAATATATTGCATGACTGTTTGACAAATTAATAGATGTGAACATTCACATCATTCATCATTAGCAGATGTGAACATTCACATAATTCACATTGAATATGAAACACAATTGGACGATTGTTACCATTCTAAACTGAAAACCCACATCGCTACTATTCTAAACTTGACAAATGGAACACTTTAGGAAACTATTATTACTTGAAGTATGAATTTGCCCAATGCTCAGGTGCCAAGTCCTTGAAAGAATTATGTGCTCGTTGTTTACCCTCCTCTTTTAATTTTGCAAGCTTTTTATGGAATCCTACCACAATTGGCTCGTAAGTACAGTCACCCAAACTACTTACTAGGTGATCCCTAAATCCATTATCAATTCCTTTCATCTGGTCTCTGAAATTGCTCTTCAAGTGTTGTAAGCAATAACCGTGATGAGCCGATGGGAACACCTTTGGCATAGCTTCTAACAAACCAAGATTACGATCCGAAATAAAAGTAATCTGGCGCTTACCATCAACAACCTTCCCAAGTTCATGCAAGAACCACGACCAATAGGCCGTGGTCTCTGAATTAACAATCGCAAATGCAACAGGAAACAGACCTACAACACAACACCAATACACAACTGTTCACAATATTCCAAAGTGAATACAAAACAATATAAATGAAATAGGTCATATGAATGTTTATATCTACATTGCTCTATTACTATTGTTATTTTTGGTTTTGGGTTCGTTCACATTAATGATGTGAACATTCATATTAACGACCATTAATAATTCATTGTTGATTGTTGAGTCATTGATAATGTGAACATTCACAATACTGTTCATTAATGGGTAAACTAACATTAATATACACTAATGTGAACATTTACATCAGTGTATAATAATGTGAATGTTCACATTACTGTCATTAGTAGACACAGATGTGAACATTCACATCAGTGCATACTAATGTTAATGTTTACATTACTTACAATTTCTCATTCATTCATATTTTGTTGTTGTTCACATCAATGTGTATTGATGTAAACATTGACATCAATGTAAATGTGGAACACACTATGTAATCGTCTGTCATTTGTCCAGACTATGCTGCTCAATGTGAATATTGACATGAATAGACAGCTACAAAAAATACTAATCATTGTTTCTGTCTTTCACCGTTGTCGCAAGTAGCTGGCCTTTGTACTTTCTTTTAAGGAATGTTCCATCCAGGAATAATAAAGGCTGACAAGAATTGAACCTAGAAATACACGCAGCGAATGACACAAAGAAACGACAAAACTGTTGACCACTCGCATCATAGTCAATATTGACATAACTCCCCGGATTGTACCGCATCACAACATCTGAATACCACTGCAGCTGGTCAAACGATAATGAGTGATCTCTATGAATACCAGCCTTTGCTTTCTCCACACCCAATCATACGACATGGTAACTCACATCTAGCCCATAATCCCTCTTCAAAATAGTTACCACCTCACACGGCCGAGTCAACGGCTTGTCCCTCACAATTTCAGATATGGTACTCGACACCAAATCCGAACTAACTCGCGGATTCTTCGATGTTCGGATATCCATACCACAACTATGCACATCACTAAACCTCTTGATGTAGAAAAAACCATTTGCTCGTTGTGTTCTACAATGTATAGCCCACAAGCAGCCTCTCTCCTCACACATCGCACACACAGCAGTAACTCTTGTTGTCTCGTTCTTGACATACGTAAACTGAAACCCACATTGGATGGCATACTTATATAAAACATCACGAAATTCTTATACACCTCCAACAAACCGTTGTCCCACATGCGTAATACCATTTGCCCAAGGGGCTGACAACAACACCTTCTCCTTATGGTGGCAAAATTTCCGTAGTGCATCAATTTCTTCCTCAACCCCCACACGCAGCGATCCCGAGCTACTTGACTGACCAATATCGTTTTTCAACTCAACAACAACTTCTACATGTTGTACCCCCATTGATTTAGCAAGCAGTAACATGTTCTGAAATTCTTCCTCATTGTCCAAATCACACCTATTAATCCCAGGTAACCGACAAAATAATGAAATAGAACCAGCAGACAACTCCCCCCATTTTTCACACAAATAGTCCACCAAACGCGAATAACACAATGCGCGGGCAACATTTATTACAGTTGTACTACAACCATATGTACACACCAACATCATAAATGTATCCATCTCTTATAAAAACACAACAATACAACAATCAACAATAATCCAAACTGATATGAAAATTCACATTGTGCAAAAATTAGATGACTACGTGTACAGTTCAAGTGTTAAATCCATAATTCACATTAACAAGATGTGAATATTCACATTGATACATATACTCTAAATTATATCACCCACATAGAGTCTCATTAAGCAAACATCAAAGTAAAATGAGAACATTCACATTCTTCACATAATATTAATACGATGTAAACATTTACATTGATACATATACTTTGAATTATATCACCCACATAGAGCCATATTAAGCAAACATCAAAGTAAAATGAAAATATCCACATTCTTCATATAATATTAACACGATGTAAACATTCACATTGTTCCATATACTCTAAATTATAGAATACCCACATTCATCACTAATCTGATGACCTCCCATCCACAGGACCACGATGCAAACATTCACATTGATCCATATACTCTGAATTATATCACTCACACAGAGCCTCATTAAGCAAACATCAAAGTAAAATGAGAACATCCACATTATTCGCATAATATTAACAAGATGTAAGCATTCACATTGATACATATACTCTGAATTATATCACCCACACAGAGCCTCATTATGGATACATTAAAATAAAATGAGAATTACACATTATTCACATAATCTGAATGACCTCCCCTCCACAGGACCACGTATGATGCATATAATTGAAAAAACAGAGCATCCGATCCATATCAATAAAAAAACAGAGCATCTGATCCATCATACAAATCAAAACATAAAGTGAATATGTATTCATAACCAAAATGATACTAACCTTAATCATGCAATCCTACAATCGTCCAGTAACTCAAAAACAATTGCTTTGAAGTAGTTATACTCCAGAAAATGTGACAACCGAACACCTTCAAATTCGTCATCTTCACTTGAAAATCACCGAACCAGACTACAATAGCAACAATGAAACCCTAGCACATCAAAGCCTCAGAACGAGCATGCAAGATAGAAACGTATCCATCTGAATTAGAATGATGATGAAAAGCGTAAAGATAGAAACTGCCAAAACTAAATCAACGAAATCACAAGGAACGTGTTATGTATTAACACGATATATATATATATATAAGGGCATAATAGTCCAGGTAAAAATATAAAATTAGTAAAATGGACTTTATGGAATAAAAAGAAAAGTATATGGAACTAATCAGGTTATAATATTCCTTTGTGGACCTAATGGGTTATAACAACTCTAAGATGGATTTATCAATAAAAATCCCTTTAAAAAATTTAGGCACATTTGGCATAAACTAAATAAGTGCATTTATTTAGATAAGTGTACTTATTTTGATCACATCACCTCTCTACTTTTTTGCATATCTTTTCGTAAAAAGTGAAAAAATATACTTATTTAGATCATTCCAAACAACCCATTGACCGTTATATTTTTTTAGACAAATTCGATAAAATAAAAGAGTTACAAATGTTAAATAGACTTTATTTTATTTTATTTTTTTGAACGATATACAAGTCAGTAATGATAAAATGAACCGTTCGAATAATCAAAACTAGATTTGATAGATCCCACGGGCCTAGATAGCACCCTTCAATTCATATTTTGAATAAGAGGGAAGCTCAACCCATAAATTAAATATCAAATTAGGGATGTTGACATATGTCCAACCCATAAATTAAATAGGTCAAACTTCATTTTACTTCATCTAGTTTGAGTTATGTGCGGTTTATCTCCTAACATTTGAAAATAATCACATAATCCCCTTATGGTCTGTGGATTAAAGCGCACCGCTAGGTCCTTTAATGATTTAATGAAAAAGACTAAAATATCTTTGTATTTTCATCATTTGTTTGGAATGCAAACTGCACTTTAACCTACTATGCTTCATTCCATGTGCGATTTAACCCCTATACTTTATTCTATGTGCGATTTGCCCCATTGAAATTTGAAAATGAATATATAACTCCCTTATATCTGCCACGTGTTTTTACACTTACTGTTAAGTTAAATGGAAATATTCAAAGGTGAACTTCAATCCACAAGCTACGGATGGGTTATGTAATCATTTCTAAATATTATGGGATAAACCACACATGACATGACCCAAATCACGGGGATAAAATGAAGTTTGCCCAATTAAATATTACAAATAGGGATGTTGACATATGGGGTTTGTAAGAGTGAAAATTAATAACTGAATATGTTTTTATGTTTTTTTTTTTTTGAGAACATGAAAAACATTATATTAATAAAACAATAATAATACATAAACAAGACCTCAAAGGGTCATCCAAACCAAACACAAAACAAACAACAAATTTTTTTTTTTTTTATCAAAAAAACAGTTACGATCTAGGGAAAACAATCGATCTGCTCAAAGATAAGGTTTGAAAAGTAAGATCTGCTTGAAAGCCCACCGTTTTCGTTGATGTCGTCCCCATCGCTGCTACCCAACTCTGCCGTTGTCATCGCCGGAGATAAAAATACACCCACAATGATATGGGAGAAAACTTAAGAGAGGAGAGAGCCATTGTAGGTGTTGAGAAACCAAAAATCTATGCCAAAATCGGAGGAGAAAACTCTCAAAACTCTGATTTTGGACATAAAAAGTTTAGATCTACACTCTAGCATTGTAGATCTATACTCTAGGAGTGTAGATCTACAATTTAGAAGTGTAAAATGAATCGTCAGAATGTTGCCGAAGCACCACCGGAGTATTGCCATAAATCGCCTAGAGAGAGGCTCTACTCTCTCTCTCTCTATACCAACGTTTTTTTATAGTTTTAGAAAAATTGAAATATTAACTCAACTCAGACTATAATTGAACTATAGAAACTGGGTTAGTTTGATTCAGTTCTATCGTTGTAAAAATTTTATAAAAAAAAAAAATACGATTTATATTTGATATTAACAAACAATTCGTATTTATATTTTATATTAACGAACAAACTAATAACAATTAGATTGGCCATTACAGTTTTCAATTTCACAATAAAAATTAATGTTCAAATCTTATGAGATTTTTTTTAATATTTTTATTTTTATATAAAAGTATTAAAAATAATAAATAAATATATCACGATTTTGTTTGGTTTGGTTCAAAACCATAACCAAAATCTTAGAATCAAGAATCATACCGATTTGAATGATTCCATTATTTTCAAAACCATAAACGGTTAGATTGGATCGAAACTAATATAAATAAAACCAAATCTGCCGCCATTTTTTTTAAAAACCTCTAACTAAAATGCTTGCCTTAGTGCAACTTATTATCAATTATTAAAAAAAAAGAAAAAGTAGAAGTCAAAACTACTCTTTTCACAAATTCTAGATAATTAGCTCTCTTTTTTTTTTTCAATGACAATCATAGAAGTGTGTAACTTAGCAACAAGTAGTAATTCAATAAGTTGTAAATTTGTTTATTTAACAACGCAATTAAAATTATAATGCTTCTAAAACTCTAATGTTGATCAATTACTCAAGTTGTGCATGAGAGCTTTTATTTTCACACACCATATTATTTTACTTCACACATTTAATTTTTTATTTTTTTATTCAAAATTTGACTTTTGAACAAAAATTATTGGGTCAGAAGTTGTTCAAAAGTTAAATTTTTAATTCAAAATTTTTATTCAAAATTTGATTTTCAAACAAAAAAATGGTGTGTGTATTAGGAAGGGGGGGGGGAAACTAGTGTTGAAATAAGAGCTCTCAAGTCCATGTTGATCCACACTATAAATTATATCACAACTCCATCCTTTGGAAACTTATTAAAATGATGAATCAAAAATTGAAAAAAAACAAATTCTTTTTTTTTAAAAGACTAATAATTTTAAAACATAAAAATGTACAGAGAAAATATACACAAAATGATGTATTGAATTGTAAGTCTATCAATTTAAAACTAAAAAGTGATCAAAATATATTTTATTTAGTAAAAGGTATTCTCTAATCTTTTATATTTTTTTAGAATAATAAATTTCATATTAAAATAGCCATGCCATTCATTCTAAATTTTTTTTAAATCCCAAGTCAGGAGGTCTTAGGGTTGAGTACTACTTCATTTGAGATGCCTTGTGTTATTATAAAGATGCAAGAGGAAAATGATAATTGTCACCAGTTATTTCGTCTCTTATGTATTTTTTTTTACACAATAAATTGTACATATATACTTGTGTAAGGCCTATTCGGGTTAGCTTTTTGATTATTTTAACCTGAGTTAAAATCTCATTTAGGTTGAGTTTTTTGGTTTTGTTGACTTTTGTAAGACCATCTCCAACGGTGAACCAAACTTGACATCAGATTCAAATTTTGGTGAAAAAAGCACTTTTTGGTGCTCCAACCGTTTCACCAAATTGACATCAAAATGAGAATTCAACAAAAACATCATCAAACTGAAAACAAGGTACAGATTTTACCAAATTACTGTTCCTGACTGTTGGAAGAGCTGAACCGGTCAACCAGCCGGTTGCCGGGCCGATTGACCATCAATTCTGTGACGGGTTTGAACTGCGACGGGTTTGAACTGTTTGAACTGGTTGGTTTGAACTGGTCTGTGCGCGTGACCGTTGGAGTTGAACCAGTCAATCTGCCGGTTGTCCGGTCGGTTGACCAACCGGTCGACCGGTTTGATCAATGGTTTGGACTAGTTGGTTTGAACTGGTTTGAACAGGTTTGGTTTGAACTAGATGGTTTGGACTAGATGGTATAGGGAATATGATCAGACCGGTCTGATCAATGGTTTGGACTAGATGGTATAGGGAATATGATCAGACTTAATCTTTAGTCTTTGAGTCCCCTCGCCACACAAACAACCTATGCATTGTGATTACAGAAAACGTTAATGTCAACATTGCACATTTATGAAATGATCTAATCTATTAAGTACGTATGTGAAGCTTAACATCAGCCTAAAAAAAAATTCAGTTGGGGATATGTAAGATCACTTACTCATCACCGCCGTTCTTGTGCAAATTTTGGACCTTCTGCTTGTTGAGTTTACTCATGTTGGCCTAAACCTTCAGTTTGTTGTTCAAGGTTAATTTCTTGTACTTTGTTGGGTGCTTTTTTTGTGGATGCTTGTCTAAATCTTGTGCAATTTGGACTGCATGAGATTGCTCTTCGGCTCCCTCTTTCCTTTTCTTTTGACCAGGCAAGTTGGGGTATTCAAACTCATCCAACCGGTGCTCTTTCCTTACCTTCTACTTGATGCGCTTTACCCTCGATGGTGGGCTGATAATGTGTTCCAATGCTGCAATGGGATGCTTCTTAAGGCTGTCATGAGCCTTTTGTGCTTCAACTTGAGTGATAATGTGGACGGACTGATCATCAAAAAGGTCTTGAAGAATTGTTTTTTCACATTCCAAGTTGATGACCAACTTTGTCAACCGCTAAATTTCTGTATCTTTCCACTCCATGCAATTCTTGATGTCCATGTCCATATTAGATGGGTCCGATTGGTCAAATAGTTTGGCTTCAAGGGCAGTAATCACCCTTGCCCTCAACTCCCACAATTCTTCCAACTGTTTGTATTTCGCTTGCCATTGTCGTACGAGACCCCAAGCTTTTTGGTTTTTTTTTTATAAGTACATCCACAATGTCCGGCTCACTTGGTTGTGCTATGATGATACCTCTTTCGACATTGGGGGTGTTAAAGCTGGTGTTGATGTCATGTCCAACATCATTTAGGTCCATTACATCGCCAGAAATTTCATCGCTGTCGTCACTGCGTTGACTGTCTTTGCTTGCATCATTATTGCTTTCATCTTGCTTTGTTAGTGCACTCGACAAAACCTCAAGTTTGGGCTCAACATTCAATTTTGTATGATGCTACATCTTTGCTTCAGTTGGGGATGCCATCAGCTCGCCATCATATACCTGCAGTTGGAGACATTATGTTAGTTACATAGTTCCTTGTCTCACTATGTGAATGGGCACAATATTTTTGGTTGTACTTCTACCTCATTTAAACCAAGCTTAGCCAAAGATATGGACTTTATGTTAGTATGTAAGGCTGTGAGGTCCCACTTCACACATCGCAGAATAGCATTAGGGTTGTGGGGTTGTAAGATTGTTGTATACTTACACAACCAGTACTGAAACAAATAACAAACATCAGTAATGTGAATGTTCACATCAAATAACACTGATGTGAATGTTTATACCAGTGACCAGTAATGTGAATGTTGACATCAATTAACACTAATGTGAACGTTTACACCAGTGGCCAGTAATGTGAATGTTCACATCAATTACCACTGATGTGAATGTTTACACCAGTGGCTAATAATGTGTGTTTATCCATTACTGAACAGTAATGTGAATGTTCACAATAATGATGTCAACTTCCACACTATTGCCTAGAAAGGTGAATGTTTACATCAGTAATGTGAATGTTCCACATTTGTTTTGGTGCTAACATCACATCAATCTACACTGATGTGAATGTTTACACCAGTGTCTACTAATGTGTGTTTGTACATTACTGAACAGTAATGTGAATGTTTACATCACTGATGTCAACTTCCCCACAATTGCCTAGTAATGTGAACATTCACATCAGTAATGTGAATGTTCCACATTTGTTTTGGTGCTAACATCACATCAATCTACATTGATGTGAATGTTTACACCAGTGTCTACTAATGTGTGTTTGTACATTACTGAACAGTAATGTGAATATTTACATCACTGATGTCAACTTCCCCACCATTGCCTAGTAATGTGAACATTCACATCAGAGTGGGCAGACCCCGTAAATGTTCATATTAAACATAGAATAAGTTTTATGATATTTACCATTAACAACATAACACATTCGGTGACTCGTCCTGATTTTCCATAGTTTTGGCCCACTGAACCTATCAGGGTTGCCCGGATGCTCTCAGCCTAGTCATACTCGATCATGTTGTCTAATGGGTCCATGTATGAGTAGAAAACCCATCCAATTGTTTCTCCGGACGTAGAAAAGAACAGCTTGACGCATGCATAGATGCAAACTAATCTTGTGACCTCTTCATTGTCCTGTTTCTTTGTGCCCTTTAATGCTTCATTCAGAATTTCTCGTATTTTGGCAGCACTTAACCGACTAACATCCTTGCATATTCGGTGTATGATGCTGGTCGTTGGTTTTGCACCATAAGAGAGGTCTATCGACTTGGTGCCGCAGTCCACCCCAAGAATAAGTGAAACATCACTTCTAAAAATCTGAATGCTCTTATCCCCTATGTAAAACCTTCCACTAAATGGCTTGAATGTCTGCACTATACGTACAATGACATCATCGTATTTCATGCAGTGGTTGAGGTCGACTTCATTACTGATCAAGGAATCAAATAAGGGCCAAAACGGTGTTTTTCTAAGGCACTTCAATTGACCACTTGTAAATTTTGTATCCTTTAACAGTTTCACCAATCCAGTTATGTTTGACCGGTAGTTAACCTTTTTCTTGTTCGCTTCTTCAGGACCAGCTGTTTGATCAGGTTTGGCTTTGGCATGCGATTCCCCTCTCTTTCGTTTGCCATCAAATCTACTGGGAAGACCTGTTTGTTCAAATAAGAACATATAATTGGCTGAAAAACAGAGGATGAAACCAACAGCACCAAACAAAACCCAACAACACCAACAAGTCTGACATTGATGTCACAATGTGAATATTTACATCATATTCCATCACATTGTTGAGTGAAGATTGGAGGTTCTATGGACATCAACAATCAATAATAACAACAGTGACAGTAGTGTGAACATTCACATCATTATGCACTAATGTGAATGTTCACATCAGTGTCTACTAATGTCAGTTTATCCAGTATTGTAATGTGAATATTCATATCATCTATGTTTACAAAATCAATTCCGAAAACAACAACAGTTATAGGGCAATGTAAATGTTTACATGGGTGATCACATTATGTTATAATTGGCTGAAAAATAAAGGGTGGAACCAACAACACCAAACAACACCCAACAACACCAACAAGTCTGACATTGATGTCACAATGTGAATATTTACATCATATTCCATCACATTGTTGAGTGAAGATTGGGGGTTTTATGAACATCAACAATCAACAATATCAACAGCGACAGTAATGTGAACATTCATATCATTACACACTAATGTGAATGTTCACATCAGTGTCTACTAATGTAAGTTTATCCAGTAATGAATAATAATGTGAATGTTCACGTCATCTATGTTTACAAATTTAATTCCGAAAACATCTATGTTTACAAATTCAATTCCGAAAACAACAACAGTTATAGGGCAATGTAAATGTATACATCGGTAATCACATTATGATTGAAAAGCAGAAAGTGGAATGGTATTGCTTACTTTTGTTCCTCATGGTGGGTGGGTATGGACCGCACTCAGTCGATGAAATAAACTCAATCCAACGATAGGAATTTTGGAATGATGAAGCACCCTTCTTCCGATGTAAACCTTCGCCGCGGTGAGATAAAAAGGAATCTGGGGTCGACGGTGGACGGTGGACGACGACGATGATTGTAACAACCTCTCTCCGTAATTAGCCACTAATCCGTATTTAATGATGTTAATGAGTGGATTAAAATAAATTATGTGCTTATTCTGCACTTTGTATGATTTTGGCTTTCTATCTGTTACTTATAGAAATATCTGTTTAGAATTCCGCTTTGATATGAAAATTGAAAGCCTTATCAGCGTCCGAAATCGAAATTGACTACACCAATATGTTATTTGGAATTTTTAGAACCATATGGCAAATTTTATTAAAAATTGATTCAGTCTGATTCGTTAAGTCATATTCGATTAGCCTAATATTCTAATTAATGTGTTTTAGCACTATAAGCTTATATGAGCCTAATAAGCTCATTTGAGCTCATTTCTTTCATCTCCCTTGAGTGGAAAAATCTGAGAATTCATTTTAGAGAGAGAGGGAGCACAATTCTAGAGAGAGAAAGGAAGAGATTGAAGGTTTTGCATTGAATTCACCAAGATTGTGCTAGAACAAGAGTAATTCAAGACTCTAGGTAAGCTTTTGACCATTAATTCAAAAAGTTATGTGTTGTATAGATGAATTCATGGAGTTGTTAGGATCATTGCATGTAATTTACATATGTTGGTCAAGAAGATGGAAGATTTGAGTTGCAATTCATACATGCATGTGCATTTTCTCACAAATTGAGCATGAACTCCAAGAATCCTCTCTTGCATGTTTGAAATTCATCTTCATTTTGGGGAAATCATCAAGTCTCAAGTTGTTTTGTGGTGTTTGATCATGTTTTGGGAAGCTCAAGACCAAGAAAACCCATGCATGTTGTGTTCATGAACATTCATCATGTTTTAAGTTGAAATTGTGAGTTTTTAACAAACTCTTGGGCCATGATTTTATGAAATAATCCATAATTCTTCATGTTTTACAAGTTTACTATGTTGTCTTTAGTTTTGGGGCCCAAGAGATGTGTTTTGGATGGTTGAATTCGAGTTTTGAGCTTGGGAGGTCAATCTGGATTTTTCCAGAAATTTGACCCACGCTCGAGCGGGTACTTTCACGCTCGAGCGTAAACCCTGATTTCATGCACTACGCTCGAGCGAGGGTCGAGCGCCCGTCGAGCATGAAAATCTTGCATCCAGTACTTTTTAGAGTTTACAGTCCGCTCAAGCGGGGATTCATTGTCTGCATGTCTGCTCGAGCGGGGAAACCCACGCTCGAGCGTAGACCTCATTTTCAGAAAATTTGACTAAGTGTTCCAAGGCATGTTTTGGCATCCTCATTGCATCTTAGGCATTTCTAAGCCTTAATTAAGCCATAGTAATGAGGTTATGAATTAGAAACACACTGAGGAATGAATGTACTAAATCAAGGAATTGCATGTGTGTGTGTGTTTAAGCATTGTGATAAGAAAGAACAAGAACCAACGTAATGAATGCTAAGCCGTGTTGGCCACATGAATGTGTAATGATAAGACGTGCTTGTGTTATGTATTTTGTGATTGTAGCTCAAGACTCGAGGATTGATTGACCGCTTACTGGAACCACTGTGAGTAACGTTATTGTAAATATACGTTCATATGAATTATATTCTAAATGATATATGATAAGTTCTGATTTCTGAAATGATATCTGTTTTCGTGAATGAATATTCCATGTTTGAAATCTATTATGGCATCCATAGATAATCCCAAGTCATGGGAGACGGCATGAAAATGCGGGTCTATGACATACAAGTTTACGAAATCTCGTTAGCCACTTCATTGTGGTGATATGTGTTTAATCGGTATCCGGAACCGATTACTCTAGTCGGAAGACGTTATGTGATGTGTTCTATGGATGTACTATTATTATGTTCTGATATGAGGATAATTATGCTATGATCTTTTTTTTTATTATGATATGTTCGGATTTCGTTCACTAACCCCTTTACCTTAATGTTATTCATTGGGCTATAGCTCACTATGTGTATATATATATGTATAGGTGGGCATGTTGGAGATCGAGCCTGAAGGCTTTTGTCAGAAGTCTGTGTTCTGCTGTCAGCCAGCCATTGTGCCTCACATAGAGGTTCCCGAAGCGTCTGGTGTTTAAGTTTTGTGGTTCCTGTTTATATAAGACTTGATTTGATGTCGTTGGCTGTATTTAAAATACTGTAATGTGTGTGGGTGTAACGTATGGTTGACTACCGGTTATGTATATAAATTTTTTTTAAACATTCCGTTTCATATAAGTCAGCACAACTCATTGGACAACTATATTTATGTATTAGCTTCCGCTAGCCCCTTAATTTTTGTTAATCTATTCAGAGGCCTTCGGTAATCCAAGGATTACTGGCTGGTTTCGATGCTAAACCTATAGGGGCGGGTTTGGGTCATGACAGAGTGGTATCAGAGCACGAGTTATACCGCACACACGTGTCCATATGAGCTATAGGATGTCGTAGAAATGAAATAGGGACATTGCATTACCATGCTTAAATGTATGAACTATTATGAACACGTCCTTATTGAAAATTGAATTGAAATGAAACCTTTGTGCATGATCAAAGAAGTTAAGTGAAATAACATGTAATGTCAATTTCAATACCGAATGTGGAATCTATGTGAACATGAACGTACGGAAGTAAGGGATCATGTGACCGTATCTGAATTGAAATGAAAGTATAAACACGTCTGATATGAAATGAAATGTGAAATCAATGCGGACTTTCCCTATGTTAATGGTTACCCTATTTATGTATACATCAATGGAAAGGACAAGGAATGTAGACGAATCTAAATCCTCTGATGCTAGAATTTGCCGGTTAGAAAGAATGGTTGAAGCCTTAACCGAAAATCTGAAACAACAGCAACAAGGGCAAATACATGTACCTGAACCAGCTAATTATGATATGATAACACTGACATAGAGATACAATAAGATGAGACCACCGGAATTTTAGGGGGGTATTGAACCGTTAAAAGCCCAGGCTCTGAGAAAATATTTGAGGTATTTCCGTGTACTGAGGCACAGAAAGTTTTGTTGGCAACATTCACACTCAAGGAAGAAGCTAGGAGGTGGTGGATGTTAGTACGGAATGATAATGAAGGTGTGACATGTGATAGATTTAAAGAAATTTTCTTCGAAAAATATTTTCCCCAATGCATCCGGGATAGGAAGGTATTCGAATTTGAACAACTAAAACAAGGCAAAATGACTGTGGTTGAATATGAAATAAAATTTATTGAACTAGCCCGTTATGCACCCCACATGATAGATACTGACTACAAAAAGGCTAGAAAATTTGAAGGTGGGCTTGACTTAGATGTGTTTGATCGAGTTGGCGTCCTAAAATTGCCAAAATACGTGGATGTTCTTGATAGGGCCTTAATGTCCGAGGCAAACATAGCAGCCTTGAAAATATCAAAATCAACATCATCAACTAAATCCGAAAGAACGAAACAGAAGAAATAGAAAGTCAAAATGACTGGTAATTCGATGACCTCTGCGAATAAAAAATCTAGGGCAATAACTGTGAACAAAGAGAGTCGGGGAAGCAATGTGAATAATGGTATACCTATTTGTAAAGAATGTGGGAAACAATATTGGGGCATTTGTCGCCGCCTATCAGGGGCTTGTTTTAGATGTGGTTAGAGAGGGCACTTGACTAAATCTTGCTCACGAACTCATCCAAACAATACCTAGAGGCAAGGAAGGGTTTACACCCTCGTTCCAGAAAATGCCCGGAATACTGAAATGACTGACACAGGTATTACCTTAATTATGTGCAATTGTTTGCCGGGAATTTGTGTGGAAAGTGTACATTCCTTAACCTGCTATAGATTATGGACATGTTGATTGGACCAATTGAATTATTAAAATTATGAACCCTAGTTATTGACTATCTTAAAGACTCATTATTTAATGTAAATTTTATATGTAAGATGCTCGGAACATTATGAACTTAACGAATCACCTGTGCTATGAGAATTGTTGGGACTTGTGAACAATGAGAATTTGCTGGGTTACATCTTTGTACCGTATTGCAAAAATTTAATATGAACTGTTAGGTATGACCTTTTGAACTATGCTAGAATTATTGGACATGGGAACACATTATGATTAACTATAATTTGGGAAATCTGTACGACCATGACTTGAACTGAATTGTTATATATTGACTGACATCATTGAATGATTAGACCCATGAACTCGAATTATATACGTGAACCGTCGTGTGTGGAACTTCTGAAATTGAGAACCTATGTCAGTTTGGAAGAACGAACTTTTGCTTATGAATTGTGAACAAATGCCTAAATGATAATTGATTTTGGACTCGTACCTGTCTGTATGTTTCCATGCTTGTAATATTATTAGAATTGATGGGATTGAACCGTGGTCAATGAACACTTAGAGACTTACTGGTTGATATGAACTATCGTGACTGACCTGTTGAACTATGCTCGAACTGTTAAATATGGAGACACACTATTATTGACTGGATATGGAACATGTTCGGACTTACATATGCCTATACCTTTGCGTGGGATGTTAATTAATCGAACTCGACACACTCTTTGTGTCCGCTGCATTTGTATCTAGACTGAGTAGACTTATGACTTGTTACCTTAACTATTGTATCTGGGGAAACTGTCTGTGTTCATCTGTACATAGACTTTGTGAATCTGTATAGGGAAGGTTATTACACTCTGGACATGTATATATATGACTATACCATTGCCCCGAATGATTGATATGATTATTTGTTGATAACTTGACCGTTGGGACCATGACTCTGGGAAATTGTTATATTGACTGTGATGCTTACTTCTTGATATGAACAATTACATACCTGTGCACCTACATGTGAACTTACTTGGAGAATGTAACATTGTATATGACCTGAACTCTTCGATATGAACTATTGTGATACATAACTCTGATGTGATTTGAGAACCGAGGAACTTAGAACAACTGTAGAACTACTGACTATGCACCTAAGCGAATGGACCTAAGCGAATGGAGTATGAACTATAGAACCAAATGTGCTTCGCTTGGAAATAATAAGGATAGAACTTTCACTTGATCTAACCTGATAGAACCGTGGTTTGATGAGACCTTTGTTTAATCGATGGAACTTCTGTTTCATGAGTCACACTTTGAACTTTTATTTGATATGACTGGACAGAACTTTCATCTGATATGACCCGGTAGAACTTTCATTGATTTGATCTGAGGAGACTTTATTGAGAACTATTACCTGATCTGTTTATGTTATGGGGGCTTGTGAATTGCTTCTGATTGAATGATAGGGTTGTGTTGCTAAGGGAACTAACCGAATAAAAAAAAAAAATTTGAATCAATTTTGAACACTTACGAAGAATGTGAACCGTCAATAGCAGACTATGTGATTACAAATAGCTTTTTACCATACGCCTGTAACTGATTGGGGAAAACACGTGAATGAGATTATGAAATTTGGTAACTTGTGCTTGGGGAATATGGGAATACCGTATACACGACACGTGGTTAATTACTCCGGTATTACCGTTACTACGATGATCTTGTTTGACTAAGAGAATGATTGCTTTGGTGTTACTGTATTTCAAAACTGATGGAATTTGTTGACAACAGACTGGTTTGATTATGAACTCCGACTATCTGGAAGTATATGTAATCTGTATGACTGCTTCTGTATTGGCATTTAGTATGATTGAATCTGTGGAAACTGAGGCTGATGAGTAGTATATAAATGATTACTTCGAAATTTCATTTACTGCTATGGGGTTAATGTACGGAATTGCTTGGTATTTCTGCTATACTTTGGATGACCTGGACTAACTGTAATGGATTACCGAATTGTAAACCAAGTTGAACAAAGACTGAGTGAATGACTCGCAAATGAATAAATCAAATCTCTGTAACTTAACGGGGGAAATTACTTATGAAAATGGAAACAGTGTGAATCTATGACCTCGATAAGTACTTGATATAAGTAATGTGAATAATAACGTAGTAAAGTTGTGTTCAACTGTATTTGTTTTCTGTGTGTCTAAAGGGGATCTGTTTTCTGAAATATTATGTGTTGTGCAATGAATAACTGTCCAATCTCTGATATGTGTTTGTGTGACTCTTGGTATTATGTGATATCTGTTGGCTGTTACCTGGTATCGGAGGTTTCTTTATGGAACTTATATTTGTCTGTACTCTGTTACCCGTACTGGAGGCCCCGTCATAGGGGCTTAACTTATCTGTTCTCTGTTCCCGAATTCGGAGGTTCCTTTATGGAACTGGTTATTCATAACTATCACGTGTCTGTATCTGTTCTGTATCTGCTATGTCTGTGTCTGTTCTGTATTTGCTATGTCTGTATATGTTTTGTATCTGTCATGTCTGCATCTGTTCTGTATCTGCTCTGTTAGTGCTAATGAATGCACCACGTATGCTTAAGCAAACTTGTGACATCTGTGTATGATCTCGACAAGAATATGAACATGAACATGTATCTGAATCTGTTTCTGATTAAAATCTGAATGTTTATAAGACTCTGTTTTAATACGAACCCTAATCTCTGTATCTGATTTATGAGTCTGTTTCGGTACAAGCTAAGGTTGAGATTGGATCATGAACATGTTTATGAATCTGGTTATGCTTCTGCTTTGTAAAGAGTTGAAGTTGTATTTCTAACATATGTTAACTCAAGTTTGGAGGACCAAACTTTTTAAGGTGGGGAGACTGTAACAACCCCTATCCGTAATTAGCCACTAATCCGTATTTAATGATGTTAATGAGTGGATTAAAATAAATTATGTGCTTATTCTGCACTTTGTATGATTTTGGCTTTCTATCTGTTACTTATATAAATATTTGTTTATAATTCTACTTTGATATGAAAATTGAAAGCCTTATCGGCATCCGAAACCGAAATTGACTACACTGATATGTTATTTGGAATTTTTAGAACCATATGGCAAATTTTATTAAAAATTGATTTAATCTGATTCGTTAAGTCATGTTCGGTTAGCCTAATATTCTAATTAATGTGTTTTAGCACTATAAACTTATATGAGCCTAATAAGCTCATTTGAGCTCATTTCTTTCATCTCCCTTAAGTGGAAAAATCTGAGAATTCATTTTAGAGAGAGAGGGAGCACAATTCTAGAGAGAGGAAGGAAGAGATTGAAGGTTTTGTGTTGAATTCACCAAAATTGTGCTAGAACAAGAGTAATTCAAGACTCTAGGTAAGCTTTTGACTATTAATTCAAAGAGTTATGTATTGTAGAGATGAATTCATGGAGTTGTTAGGATCATTGCATGTAATTTACATATGTTGGTCAAGAAGATGGAAGATTTGAGTTGCAATTCATACATGCATGTGCATTTTCTCACAAATTGAGCATGAACTCCAAGAATCCTCTCTTGCATGTTTGAAATTCATCTTCATTTTGGGGAAATCATCGAGTTTCAAGTTGTTTTGTGGTGTTTGATCATGTTTTGGGAAGCTCAAGACCAAGAAAACCCATGCATGTTGTGTTCATGAACATTCATCATGTTTTAAGTTGAAATTGTGGGTTTTTAACAAACCTTGGGCCATGATTTTATGAAATAATCCATAATTCTTCATGTTTTACAAGTTTACTATGTTGTCTCTAGTTTTGGGGCCCAAGAGATGTGTTTTGGATGGTTGAATTCAAGTTTTGAACTTGAGAGGTCAATCTGGATTTTTCCAGAAATTTGACCCACGCTCGACCGGGTACTTTCACGCTCGAGCGTGAACCCTGATTTCATGTACCACGCTCGAGCGAGGGTCGAGTGCCCGTCGAGCGTGAAAATCTTGCATTCAATACTTTTTAGAGTTTACAGTCCGCTCAAGCGGGGATTCATTGTCTGCATGTCTGCTCGAGCGGGGAAACCCACGCTCGAGCGTAGACCTCATTTTCAAAAAATTTGACTAAGTGTTCCAAGGCATGTTTTGGCATCCTCATTGCATCTTAGGCATTCCTAAGCCTTAATTAAGCCATAGTAATGAGGTTATGGATTAGAAACACACTAAGGAATGAATGTACTAAGTCAAGGAATTGCAAGTGTGTGTGTGTTTAAGCATTGTGATAAGAAAGAACAAGAACCAACGTAATGAAAGCTAAGCCGTGTTGGCCACATGAATGTATAATGATAAGACGTGCTTGTGTTATGTATTTTGTGATTGTAGGTCAAGACTCGAGGATTGATTGACCGCTTACTGGAACCACTGTGAGTAACGTTATTGTAAAGATACGTTCATATGAATTATATTCTAAATGATATATGATAAGTTCTGATTTTTGAAATGATATCTGTTTTCGTGAACGAATATTCCATGTTTGAAATCTATTATGGCATCCATAGATAGTCCCAAGTCATGGGGGTCGGCATGAAAATGCGGGTCCATGACATACAAGTTTACGAGATCTCGTTAGCCACTTCATTGTGGTGATATGTGTTTAATCGGTATCCGGAACCGATTACTCTAGTCGGAAGACGTTATGTGATGTGTTCTATGGATGTACCATTATTATGTTCTGATATGAGGATATTATGCTATGATCTATTTTTTTATTATAATATGTTCGGATTTCGTTCACTAACCCCTTTACCCTAATGTTATTCACTGAGCTATAGCTCACTGTGTGTATATATATGCATAGGTGGGCATGTTGAAGATTGAGCCTGAAGGCTTTTGTCAGAAGTCTGTGTTCTGTTGTCAGCCAACCATTGTGCCTCACGTGGAGGTTCCCGAAGCGTCTGGTGTTTAAGTTTTGTGGTTCCTGTTTATATAAGACTTGATTTGATGTCGTTGGCTGTACTTAAAATACTGTAATGTGTGTGGGTATAACGTATGGTTGACTACCGGTTATGTATATAAAGTTTTTTTAAACATTCCGTTTCATATAAGTCAGCACAGCTCATTGGACAACTATATTTATGTATTAGCTTCCGCTAGCTCCTTAATTTTTGTTAATCTGTTCAGAGGCTTTCGGTAATTCAAGGATTACTGGCTGGTTACGATGCTAAACCTATAGGGGCAGGTTTGGATCGTGACAACGATGGTGAGGCGATGTGAATCTAGGGTTACGGTGAGGCAACGTGAATCTGGAGTCCACGATCAGTTTTTGTTTTGGAAATTTTGTGGATTGAATAGTTGGAATGGGAATGGATTTTCATAATCAATTAGACGCGGGAGAGGCAGAGGAGGGTTATTTTGTCATTTTACAATTAATGGATCTAATGGAATATTCAAAAATAGTTTGAGTTTTATGGAATAAAACAGTTACAAATAGGATTTATCAAAAAAGAGCCCTTTTTTAAAATTTTGGTTTCATTTTTCAGGATTCACTTTTTAAAAAATTGAATTTTTTTCTATGATTTTTTTTTATTTTCATTGATTTTTTTAATATTTTAAGTATTTTTTTTATAAAATTTTTAGATACACCAAACGTAAATACATTTTTAAAAAAAAATTTGTCAAAAAAATCTTTAAAAATTCACTAAATATTAAGACTACAAAAAAGAAAAAAAAGAAAATCAAAAATTCAGTACATTTTCATATTCTTGTGTGTTTATTAATTTTTTTACAAATATTTTACTTTTTAGATACATCTAAATAAGGTGCATTAAAAAAGGTAAAAAATTGCTTAAAGTTTTAAAAATATTTATTAAAAACAAAAAAACACAATTTCTAAAAAATTGAATTAAGAAAATTAAAACTAATCAGAGTCGTTAATTTTTTAGAGTTATGCTAGGGATATTAAAAATTTTACAAAATATTTGACTAAATGTCTCATATAAGTGTGGGCCCATACTTATATGACACATTAATCAAATATTTGATAAAATTTTTAAAACTTCAAACATTTTTGAATTTTTTAAGTAGAAATGCCATAACTAGGAAGTGGGTTACAAAATCTAGCTTCCTTTTTGTATAAACGATATACTGAATTCCACAAAATAAATGTTTAAATTATCGAAACGGACCATCATCAAATAACACCTTTCAATTTGGAGGGGGGGGGGGCAACTCTTAATTTATTTAGTTTCCATTTATTTCGTTGTAAAATTCCTTTTTTTTGTAAATTGATTTTGCAAAGAAAAAAAAAAAAAAATTTTTGTTTTTTAGCGTTTGGTTGACATTTAAAACAAACTGTTTTGTTATTTAAAAGAGAATTTTTTATTTTTAGTATTTAAAAGAGATTTTTTAATTTAATAAAATGTCATTTATAATTTTTAGTGAGTTAAGATATTTACTTGAAAATACTAAATAGGTTAAAAAGATAGTAATTAAGAATCAATTTTGTAAAAATTAATTTACGATTCTTTTTTAAAAAAAAGTCATTTTTTTAAAAATGATACAAAATATTTTATTTACTTTTTATTCAACCAAACAAATAAATTTTTTACAAAGGCAGCCTAATCAAGCTTTCGTTTGGGATGTGAGTTGACTTTATAACTATTATAGTATGGGGCTAAAAAGGCTTGATTGAAATGAGTTTTTTGATTTTTTTGACTTTTGTGAAAAAAATAAAATGGTTATGATTTGGATATGATATTTTGTCTTATTAATTTTTTAGTCTACTTTATATTTTTATGATTAAAATAGTAAAAAAAAAAACTTATGCTTTTGCATATAGTTTTTTGCATAGAGTTTTATTTTTTATAAAATATTCGAAAAGAAAAACAATTTAGAGAATTGGCTTTATTTTTCAAATTATTTGAGAAACTAATTTGCCTTTTGAAATTGCATTTTGAAAATACAATTTTAAATTAAAAAATTATATTTTCAACATATAATTTTAACTTGAAATCGCATAATTGCATTTTTCAATATACGAATTCAAGTTGAAATTACATATTGAAAATACGATTTCAATTTAAAATACAATTTTAAAAAATAATTAGTTTTCTAAATAATTTAAAAATTGGGTTAATTCTTTAAATTGTTTTTTTTTTTAAATATTAAAAAAAAAACTCGCCAAACATAGCCTGAACAACAAAGAAAAAAAAAAAAAAAACGTTCAATACAAGTCTGCAAGAGAAGATAAAACACAAGTCTCTCTGTCTTTCTCTTTCTCTTTCTCTTTCTCTCATTTCAAGTTTGTATCCATTGACCATCATCGCACGCACGCAACGATACGCTCCCAAATCCATAAACCCAGCCTCCCCGATCGGAAACCTTGACCCCACGTCTCTCTCTCTCTTCGATCTTGCTTCTTCTTGGGTCCGCTATCAATCCCCCGAAAGTCACTGAATCTTTGCTTTATTCTCAGATCCTCTCTCTCTCCACACTCCTTTCTCTGAAAAACCCTAGCATTTACTCGTCTCACTCGCTATGCTTCCTTTCTATTCGGCCCTCTCGGGCCAGATTCGCTATCTTCTTCAGTCCTTGAACGAATCCAACTCTGATTCTATCTTTCAAGAACTCTGTCAGGTATTTCTATAATATAATATAATATAATATGTATGTGTGTGACTCGATTCTATCAATTTTCAACCTAGATTGCTTGTGGGTTAGTCGAATTTCACTTGATTCAATTTTAACTGCTATTATTGTCGTTTATTTTTGTAGAAACCCATCGATTCTGTATTTTTTGACCTAGGTTGCTTGTGGGTTACTTGAATTTCACTTTGATTTAGTTTGTTTAGGTTTGGAACTATTCATTTCTATTGCTGTTGTTGTTGTGGGTGTTATGGATGGGACAAAAAGAAAGAAAGAAAGAAAGAATGAGAAAGAAGAGCTGGGTTTTTGTGATATATTTCCTATTGGTTTAATATTTGATTGTTTGATCCTACTGACAACTGTAAGATGACTGTAAAGTGTGAATTCAGTTCAATTATTTTGGGAACTAAAGGTTACATGGGAATGATCACGAACATGCCGCGATGCACTTGATTCAATTTGTTTAGGTTTGAAACTAGGGCTATACACGGGACGGGTCGGATCGGATTGAATCGGTTTTGACAGTCACCGACATCCGAACTGACACCTTCGGTTTGGCAAACTTTTCATCCGATGTCGACTGAAAACTGCTTCGAAACCGCATCGAAACCATTTGTTGCGGGTGGTAAAAACTTCGGTCGGTGCTGTAATGAAGTTCTACTATCTCCAAGTAAAGGGTGTGAGTAAGAAGAAAGGGTTTCTAGGCAAGAGAGGGAGAAGGAGGGTTTCAAGAGATAAGGAATAAGCAAAAACAGATCTTAACAACAACACTATCAACGCCGCAATCTCAGCGTAGTCGATCTCAAGCCATCACCTCTTCCATGATCTCACGCCGTCACCACTCTCGTAGAGAGAGCAGAGGTGCAAATTGTGAGCGAGAGAGGGAGCTGGTTAGAGACAGAGAGAAGGGGGGTGGGTGAGAGGGAGACTAAAGGGTTGAGAGAAAAGGGAGATGGAGATGAGTGTGGGTGAGAGAGAGGCTAAAGGTTTAAGAGACAGAGAGATGAGATGAGGGAGTGGAAGAAGGCGAAGAAAATAAAAGGTAGAAGGGTGAGGTCAGATATTTGTTTGTCTTGGGGTGGGAAAATTTAGAGATACGAAAGGTTAAGAGAGGTTTGAGAGAGAGAGAGAGATATGAGAAAGTGGGATGAAAGAGAATAAGACAGAAGATGGAAAGGTTTTTGTGTTGGGAAGGTAAAATTTAAAGAGAGAGAGATAGACACGAAAGGTTGCATCAGATTATTGGAAAGGGAAGTCTTGGGAAGATGAAAAGTCGATTTGGCTACATCAACAACAATTAAAGGTGTATGTGCATAGAAAAATCAAATATGTCTTGGGAGAAATGAATTTATTTTTACTTAGGCAGAAATAACGGACTATATATATATAATTAAGTCGGTCGGTTTGGGTTATTTGAGTATTTTTTTGTTTAATCCGATGTTTGACCGAAAAACCGAAGAAATTGTAGAAAAGGAACCGCAGCCGTCCAAATATGTGGTCGAAACTGCCCACAGTATGATCGGGTTGAATCGTTCAGTTTGGGTTTTTTTGGTGAATCGGACCGGTGAACACCCCTATTTGAAACTATTCATTGCTACTGTTGTTGTTGTGGGTTTCATGGACGGTACAAAAAGAAAGGAAGAAATAATGGGAAAAAAGAGCTGGGTTTTGCATTATATTTCTTACTGGTTTAAGATTTGATTGTTTGAGCCAAAACCAATGGTAAAGTGACTCTTAAAGTGTGAATTCGGTCAAATTATTTTGGGCATGGGAATGATCATGAACATGCTGTGATGCAGTCTAAGAAGTGCTGGAAGATGTATAACAACTAAATTGGTGTGCTTATTTTATCAAAGGGAAAGGGAATTTAGTTGTGGGGAAGTCTTTTGGTGTTTGAGTTGTATGGAAAATAAGTCGGCTACAAACACGGAATTAAAATGCAGTAGTGTTAGCAAACAAATCCCTCTAAACTAATTGACATGAGTATTTGATTTACCTTCCTGCAATCTTACATGTTCAAACATTGGCTGATAGTTCATTAGATCATTAAATTCATCCATTAATTACTCCCTATGCCCCAAATTTAGTGTAATGTTCGAGAAGTCACGGCATAAGAAAGCACGATAAGTGCAAGGATATTTTAGCCCTGTTTGGTTATACTTATTTGCAACTCATTTAGTTTAAAATCTGAAATCACTTGCTTAAGCAGTTGTACTTCGAAATTATTTGGTTCCACTTTTTAGGTTTTTAGCTTATTTGCTTTTTTAGCTTAAAATTTTCAAAATTAAGCTAAACAAATTTAACTTTTTAGAGTTTAGTTTTTGATTTTTTTTGGAGCTAAAATCAACTGTTGTAAGTATTACCAAACATGACCATTATATTTTTGGAACCACCTTTTCTAAACTGGCTTCAACAAAATTTGGGAAAGATAATTGTTTTGTTTATGGCGCTTGTAATAAATTATATTGTACAGGTAATATAGGAAAGTGAAAAGATGATTGCTTTGTGTTTCCATAGTGAACATTTATTTTGGGATAGCCAAAAGTGGGAAAGCAAGCAAGACGTTCAAGCTGGGTCGGATGGAGTATATTTGTCTATTCTAATTAGATAGCCTTGTCCCTTGTGTATGAGGTTTTCCAATCATTTGCCTTGGGGGTGTTAAATAAGTGTTTGTCCAGTCTCTGAGATGTGTTCACGTTCCGCTAGTGTCCAAGAAGCATTGATATAATGGACATTGCTTCTTTTCAGAAGTATTTTTGCTCTTTAGACTTTTCATTGCAATGTTTGCAATTATAATCAAGTATTTAATACCAGGAAAATAATTTGTGGTGGTTTAATTTCTCTAGTTTTAAATTTGACAAGTCACAAGGAAATGCATTTTTGTTCTCTTCTTAAATTCAAAACTAATTGTTACCAGGTTTAAAATTAGCCCTTGCTGTTTTTGTTATTTAGCCAACTTAAAGTATAGTTTATTTTCTCATTACCTTCTTAACTATGTAGGATTTTGTTGTAAAATATAAACTTAAACCAAAATTTGTTGATTGATTCACGACATTTACTTAGTTTTGAGGTTTATTTGTTATTCTTATTTGAGCTAGAAGATGTAACAAATTGGAAAGACCAGGGAAATTTATAAAGTTTAGAGATTAGAGTCGTACGGTTCTATGACTCGATCCTACGATCCTAACGGTCATGATACGATCGTAGCAGTCATGATACGATCCTACCTCTGCTATGGTTTTTAATGCGATCCAGATCAATTTTAATTTTTGGATCGTAGGATCGTACTATCCTTCAATGCAGATCACGATTTTAACAACTATGTTTACATGGATTTTTTTTTGCCTGAAGCAGGGTGGTTGGAACTTCTTGGTGGTGGTTTGGAATCCCTTGATTCGTTTATGGATGTTTGAGATTGAGAGTTGGAGTTAGCAGATGTATTCATTGATTTGTCGTATAGCATTGCTTTTTTTATTGTTGGTAGGGTAGAGAGGAGTTGTGTAATGAGAAATGTACCAATTATCTATACCCATCCATGTACATACTTATGTGTGTTGACTATTTGCTGTGTCTATGTCGGTTAAGAGTCTCTATCTTTTACATGATCCCACACTTTGGAAGGAGGAGAAATTGTGTCAGGTTGACAGGCAACTTAAAAATCTTTATTATCTATTATTTTTGATTATTTACAAATTCACTTAGTTTTTGTTTTGTGATGAATTTTTTCTCGGTTTTTTTTTTCCTTGCCCTTTCTTGTAATTTTTTCTTGAATACATTTTTTTTCTTCTTCTGTTTCTTGAAAAAAAAGATCGAAAAGAACCACTGAAGCCAGCCAATCCATTGAGATAAGGATTTGTTGTACTAAGTTGAGTTGATTCCATTTTGCACATGTATATACTTTACTGATTTTATGTTTTCCTTGACAGTATATTGGATATGGAACTGAGGGAAGCATGTTGCTTCTCCAAACCTGTTTGGATCACTTAAATATTTATGGGAGAGACTTGAAGAATATGCAACTGGAACCAATATTTGGTTCAATTTTCAAATATATATTGGATAAACCAAATTTCAGTACAGTGCTCTCTGAGTCCCTGAGAAGTACTGTGATTAATGAAGATTTTCTTGAAAGTCTCTCAAATGCTTTAAACTTATCAGCAACTGAGAAAATTGGAATTGGTCTTGCTTTGTCGGATTCAGAAAATCTGGACATCAGTATGTGTGGTAAGTTCCAACAGTCAACCTTCCATTAAAAGAAAAGTAAAGAAAAAGTTAATTGACATGTAATCCATTTTACTATTATTTTGGTTCTTTCTTTTTTTTTTCTTTGTTAAGTTTTTTGTGCATTTGTTTTATTGTCCATTGGTTTGCAGGGAAGAACTTTTGCATGGCTCAGATTGGGGAATTATTTGCCAGTCATGCATGTGTTGATTCTGCTGAACAAATTCAGAATATTTTTATGTTTCTTCATCGATCTGAGGGCCTCTCCAAGCATGTTGATTCATTCATGCAAATGTTATCTTTAGTGCAATTGAACGAGGGTGACCGATTTATTTTAGCTCCATTCCTTCTAGATGAATTGCGTGAGGCAACCTTCTTGAGGTAGTAATTATACATAATTTTTTGTCTTTTCTTTAGAAACAGCTTTGCTATTAGTTTATGCTTGTTCTGTTAATTCGTATGTCTTGTTTAAAATAACTAGATCATCATTTTGCTTGCCTTGTGTGTTCCAGGAACTTCGATTTGTTCGATGAAAGCAATGAAGATGATTTTGATGCTGTTCTAGCAGAAATGGAGAAGGAGATGAGCATGGCCGATATAATAAAGGAATTGGGTTATGGATGCACTGTTAATGTCTCACAGTGCATAGAGATGCTATCTCTTTTCTTACCGCTGACTGAAATCACTGTCTCTAGGATATTTGGCACAATTGCTCGCACACATGCTGGGCTCGAGGACAATCAAAATGCATTTTCAACTTTCTATTCTGCTCTTGGCAGTGGCAGTTCATCTGATCTGCCATTATTGAGTTCCTGGAATATTGATGTCCTTATTGATTCAATCAAGCAGCTTGTGGGTTCTATTTACATAATCACTTTTTGAATCTTGATTTATCTATTTTTGTATAGCCATATTTGCTGTGCATTTCTTGTTTCTAATTTTAAATGTTGAACTGCAGGCTCCTGGAACCAACTGGATAAGTGTTGTGGAAAACCTAGATCATGAGGGATTCTACTTCCCCAATGAGGCAGCATTTTTCTTTTTCATGTCGGTTTATAGAAGTGCATGCCAGGTTGGTTCCCTGCATGACTTTACTTCATTACATGCAGAATGCTTTTGTCGGATCTTTATGTGATTCGACAGAGTAAAATTCTTGCTGGTAATAAATCATTAGAACTGACACTGCAGGATCCATTCCCACTCCATGCCATTTGTGGGTCTGTTTGGAAGAATACAGAAGGCCAGCTATCTTTTCTTAAGTATGCTGTTTCAGTACCACCTGAAGTGTTTACGTTTGCACATTCTGGAAGGCAGCTGGTATGATGCTGCTAACATCTAGTTTTTCTTAATGACCTCATACTGGGTCTGGGCGATCTAAATATAGCTGAATTACTCTTTGCAGGCATATGTTGATGCTGTGCATGGTCATAAATTTCAACTTGGACATGCAAATCATGCATGGTTATGTCTTGACCTTTTGGAGGTGTTGTGTCAGCTAGCTGAGAGAGGTCATGCAAGTTCTGTTCGATCAATGCTTAAGCATCCTCTTGAGCACTGCCCTGAAGTTTTGCTTCTTGGGATGGCCCACATTAATGTACTGTAGATATACTTGTCCTTTGATGTTTGCCTATTTTTTTTGTCAGTATTCTTTTGGGTTGGTTAACCTTGCTAATTTAATTACAGACTGCGTACAACCTTCTCCAGTATGAAGTTTCTTCTACTGTTTTCCCCATGATTCTTAAAGATAGTACGAGGAGTGGCATAATTCTTCATCTCTGGCATGTTAACCCCAATCTTTTGCTGCGGGGATTTTTAGATGCTCACAACATTGATCCAGAAAATATGAGTAGAGTTTTGGACATTTGCCAGGAGTTAAAGGTAGATGCTACATTCCCTATGTTTGGTTTCAATTATCTGGAAATTGAGTTTTTTGTTTTTCGTGTTTTTTTGTTTTTAGTGAATATTTTTAAAATTTTAAGTAATTTTTTTACTTTTTTAGATGCACCTTAGATGTATCTAAAAGTAAAATATTTGTAAAAAAATATTTAAAAAAATTAATAAATACACAAGAATATGAAAAATGTACTGAATTTTCTTTGTTTTTTTTTTTTTTTTTTTTTTTTGGTATTTCGTGAATTTTTTAAAGATTTTTTTCACAAATATTATACCTTTTAAGTGTATTTATGTTAAGTGAATTTAAAAATTAAAAAAATTGCTTAAAATATTAAAAAAAATTCAGTCAAAACAAAAAAACACGGAAAACAAAAAGTTTCAATTTTCTGAAAAGTGAATTTAGAAAACTCAAACAAAACAAAACAAACTGATTTAGGCCTTGTTTGGGAACTTTCAAAAAAGTCAAAAAGCCAAAAAGTTACTCAAAAAGTTAAAAAGTTAACACTATTCACCAAAAGTCAACAATTACGGCTGCACAACTCCCAATTCAAATTTTCCTCTAAAAACCAATTTTCACAATTTTTTATTACACATTTTTCCATAAAAAGTCAAAAAGTTAACCCAAACATCCATATTTTCAACCTCAATTTTTTAGTCAAAAAAGATAAAAAGTACACTTATTTAGTCTTCCCAAACAAGGCCTTATTTTTTCGTCCCTAAAATTATTGTTCTCTTTTCTTATTCTTCTTTTTGTTTTGTTTTGTTGCTGTGTGTGTGTGGAAGAAATGTTGTTGATCGACAAAATGTAATTGCTGACCCCAATTTGTTGGGTCAATGCTTTATTCATTTGGCTGTTATTGATTTGTGGTTTAACCATGGTTAACTTGAAGATGCCCTGTTTTACTTACTGCTTATCATCTATCATCTGTATTATATCTGAAGCAGTTTTAATTGTTTTACCTTGTTGCTATCTCTGTGTGTGTGTGTTTGTTGGGAGGATCTTACCACTTAAATTATGTTTACACAACTATAATACTACATAAATAACGTTATATGAGTATGATAGTCTTAGTATTTGCTTACTAGATGGGAAACTTATTTACAAGATTGTGTTGTTTCAGCTGCTCAATTTAAAACTAAGATAAAGGTCTTTATTTATGTTTGAAGAAGGGCTATGCTCTGAGTTTGTGCGATGCATTATCCCTATGTGTGTGTGTGTGTGCGTGTGTCACACTGCAGTAAGATTGTGCATGTTGCATCAAACCTTTGGTTGTCTTCTCAAAGAAAATATAGTTGTGCCATTGTTGTTTTGGATCCTTGTTGTGCATTTATCATTCATTCTTTGGGAAGCTATGGGTTTAGATACACTTCTGTGTAATTTTTTATAATTTCTATTTTTGATTATTCAGTCTCTATTTGTACTCATATCTCTTTTGTTATGCAGATACTCTCACCAGTATTGGACATGGTTCCTTCATGTTTTGGTATTAGATTGGCTGCCCTTGCTTCCCAAAAAGAACTTATAGACCTGGAGATGTGGCTGAGTTCTAATTTGAGCACTTACAAAGATATTTACTTTGTGGTAATGAGAGATGTTTCTGCTCCCCCCTTCCTACACTTCTCTTCCATCAGAAATTATGAGCAGAGTTCACTAAGAACTCTTGCTGCAAGTTTATTTTGATCACCATTCATGACTATCATTATTACTCTTCTTGAAATTTGAAGAAACAATAGTAAAATTGGGCTGATATCCATGCTATTTGCTTCCAGGAGTGCCTTAAATTCCTAAAGGAGATTCAGTTTGGCGTATCTCAGGACGTTTCTTCTGAACATTTCAACCATTCTGGTCGCATTTGGAACCTCTATTTGGAGACAAGTCCTACTGTCTTGAAGGTTTTTGCTTCTGCAATTTGGTCATTCTAGTTGGTCATTATGAAAATTTCTTTCCAGTGTCATTGACCCTTGTAATCTATATATTTTTCCAGGTTCTTCAATATCATACGGGCTTGATTAGCTCTAGCCAGCTTTCTGAGGAATTGGAGAAGGTGAATGTAACATTCATGCATTCTACTTCAAGAATGAAGAATTCTGGGGCTAATGATTCATCACCCTCTGATGGATATGCGGAAGACATTGAGACAGAAGCAAATTCTTACTTCCATCAGATGTTTTCTGGTCAACTAACTATTGATGCGATGATTCAAATGCTTGCTCGATTCAAGGAATCTCCTGAGAAAAGGTGGATTTTTTACTAGAGCTATTGTCCCTAGGACCATCACTTCTGCAATATTTTCGTGTTTTTTGCAATATTTTCTTTGTGCTTAACATTTCCAATTTTGATGGCTCAGGCCTACCCCCTTTTAGTTTCTATTTTTTTTCCAGTTCTACTGAACCATGGTCTTGATCTTGTTTTCATCCTGTGACATCAAAAGCATATGGTATTAAAGGATTTCTGTTAACTGGATATGTTGATTTACATCAAACTTCATTTCCATTGGTCTCATTTTTTAATGGTAGTATCGTACCTAAATCACCGATTTGGGAAGCAAGAGCTGGTGCGGGGGAGTAGCCTTCTTAAAAATATCTCTAGTATGAGAGCTGCTCTAGAATGTGTATATATATATTTAAATATTTAAATAATTTATAAATGTGTAATTCTCTAAGTTCTTTTTAACGAACATATGAATTTTTTCTGTAAATCTACTGTGAATGTTGCATGTATGAGGTGTCTAGCTGTTAGTGCTTTGGCTCCGTGTTTCATGGTCCAGGTTTAAATCTTCAGCGCAAAATTATTCATTTTTCAAGCGAGACTTGCTAAGATGAATATTTCGTGAGTTTGATCTGCTAAATCCGCAGATGTGACCTGATTTGGCGCCCAACTCAGCAATCCGTGAGCTGGAGCGCCCAACACCACTGTGCAACAGATTAGGTGACTTAGATCATACGTTTAAATTTTTATGGCATGTGTTGATTTTTGAACTGTCCTCTTGGCATTTTACTTGAGTAAGAAATCTGTCATTTTGGGCAGAGTTGTAAAGGCAGTCTTGTCTCTATTTTGGTATTAAAATTTTCAACTTTTGTCTTCTCAGTAAAACCCAAAAATGATCATATGGAGAAATATGCTAGAATACCTTTTATTTTATGTAATTGCCAACTAAAATGGGCATAAAAGTGCTGTGGGGCCATTCAAATTTAAGGGGACAATTGTAGCACCAATACAGTATGATATTTATTTTTCATTTTGGTGGTAGGTATAAGTTTGTACATTTCCTATTTTATTAAAGGGAATGTCCAAAGCACCCTAAGGCTATGTTTGGTTCGTTAATGGGGGATATTGCAGTATAAGTTATCCAAGAATGAGTTATCCTGATTTTGCGACAAATTCTAACCCCGGGATAAGTTGTATTAGACCACAAAATTTTGCCAAATGCGGATAATTTTATCCAGGGATAAATTAGTCATATACTGCCTCCTCATTTCCAAACCAAACATAGCCTTACAGTATAATATTAGGAAGGTTGTATCCATTGCACGAGGGTCTCACTTACAGCAGAGCTTGGGAGAGGTAGTAGGTTGGTAGCTTCGCTCCACTTTTTTGTGGAGAGGTTGATTCCCGTGACTTGAACCTATGCCTTGGCACTAGGGAGAGGAACTTGCTGTTGCTCCAGTTGACAACCCCTCTTGCTGTATAATATATTCATTCTTCATCTAGCCATGAAGCGCGGACACGGACACGGACACGGACACGGCAATTTCCAAAAAATGGGGACACAGACACGGCGGGAGACACGGCGAATTTTATTTTATTTATTTTTATATATTTTTATGTGTTATGTAGATTCATATTACATTCATCCTAAATCAAAATTAACAAACACTAACATAGTAACATTAATTCAATAAATATAACCACTACATTTAAACAAATCAATAGATTATCCATTTACAAAAAGTCATAATAAACGATAACAAGAACTAAGAAGAGAACGGAAAAACATTCAACATTCCAACAATATTCTTTACAAAAGTACTAAATAAGAGGCAAAAAAAAAAAAAAAAAAAAAAAAAAAAGCCCCGCCGTGCCCCATGCTGTGTCCCCGCCGTGTTCCCTACAAAAAAATCATTAAATCAGATGGTGTGTCCCGTACCTGTCCCCGTGTTGGACACCACCACGGCACTGATTTTTGGAGGGTCCATGCTTCATAGTCATCTAGTGGTGTGGTGGAAACAATCATTTTATTGATTTATCTCCTGGGACATTCGATGACCCACTTTTATTGTTTACTGTTTAGTAGGAGAAAGAAAGATTGGCTCTTCAAGTCTTGGTTAACAATCCATGTTCTATTGTCTTCCACATCCGACGTGCATGAATCCTCTTTTATGATAGATACTTGTTTGAAACGTAAATGCTCTGATGCCATATATTGAACTTTAAATGCAACGGTATTATTCACATTTGTTTGATAGGTGTTGATTTGCTTAAACATCATATGAATTGACAGGGAACAATCAATTTTTGAGTGCATGATTGGCAATCTATTTGAAGAATACAAATTTTTCCCCAAGTACCCTGAGAGGCAGCTCAAAATTGCCGCAGTTCTCTTCGGTGAGGTTTTATTGGATACATGGTCCATCAACCTAATGGCATCATTATAGTTTGATTTTCTGTTAAATTTCTACTGTTACGGAATTTGTTGAAGTTATATTACTTATTAGCTTATATTCCACACAATTCTTCATCTTTGCTATCATCTAATCCTCAGTCAAGTTACTTTTGTTTTTCACGTCATATGAAGTGCTTTCAGGTTTTGTTGTTTGGCTCAGCCTTGGTTCACATATTTCGTTGTGAGGTACAAGTAGGCCTTGCTTGTCAGTCAAAAAAACCAGGGAAAGGAAAAATTTCCAATAATTGAAGGATCTGTTTGGTATTCTTTTTATTTTTAATGTTTTTGTTTTTCATTTGCATTTTTTGTGTTTTGGAAACAAAAAAGTAATGAAAAGTTTGAAAACATTCAATTGTTTTTCATTTAATTTGAATTTGTATAAAAACAATTTTCAAAAATTCAAAAATGTTTTCCACCAAACAAACGGGTTTTCATCCAAAACCTAATATCTTGGCCTCCTCACCTTTATTGTTGCTTGTAACTTCAAAAACTTCATTCTCCTTGTCAATTATTTATAAGACTCAGACAAATGAGTTAAATCTTTTCCTCATGTTTTACATTTTCTATCTTCACTAATGCATGGTTTGATGTAGAATTATTCTCAGCAGCCAAAACAATGGCTGAGCAGCTAAGAGAACGATTGATTGAGGGTAAAGCAGTAGAGGGAGTAGAAGAATAGGTATTGTAGCCAAGGCAATCACACCTACATTGTCTGGCAGTCCTGACTTCCATCTTAGGGGAGATGTATCAAACCTAAAAAAGAAACAGGCTTTTGAAGATCTCTTCATTTGATGCTAAAAAAACACCACTACATCATACGTGGCATATAATGCATCAATCATCATCGGGTTGTTCCGTTTTAAACTTGGTTAAAATAAAATCTTGCCTCACATGGAACTGGGTATTTGAACTGCAAGTATGATAGCTTCTGTGCTCAGAAGCATGATGGTCTTAAGAGATACTGAAATTTTTGGGGAACAATTTTTTGACCTAGTTGTTCATTCATGCTTTTTACAAGCATGTGTGTGTGACGTGCAAGCTTTCAGTTCAAACTTTTTGGTTTCATTAGTGGCGTATTTGTTCCTTTAAGGATCTTGACATTAGGGATTCTAATGGTCATATTTAAATTGCATCTTCAGTTTCTTCAGCAAATAAATGCTTTACATTGATTGCATTCTAGGTTTCTAGTCCCTTTTTAAAATCAGACTAATTAGCTGCTTTTGCTTGCTGTAGTTTCTTTGTGACGTCTCACATAATTGGAGGTTTTATTTTTTCTTAATTGATTTTATATATTTTTTACATGTATGTTATATTTGTGGAATGGTTTTGAATTGTATTCCAGGTTCTCTCATCAAGCATCAGCTTGTAACTCATCTCACCCTTGGTATTGCCCTCCGAGGTGTTCTGGATTCACTGCGTAAACCTGCTGATTCCAAAGTGTGTATTATTCTCTAGTTATTGTGTTTTCTCGTATTTATTGTTATTTACTATGGTATGTTACTGATGGCCTCTCTGCACACAGATGTTTGTGTTTGGGACCAAAGCTCTGGAACAGTTTGTGGACCGTTTGATTGAGTGGCCACAGTATTGCAATCATATCTTACAAATATCTCATCTGCGTGGTACTCATTCTGAGCTTGTTGCATTCATTGAACGGGCACTTTCCAGGATTTCAGCAGGTCACGCAGAGTCAGATGGAGCACATGGTGCTTCTGCTGATCAACAGCATGGTTCTATTCAGGCTACTGAAACAAATATGGAGGTGTGTACAACTTTTTTCTTCTTGATCCAACTTACTGCTAAATGAACATGATGCTTTGCTTTTTTTTTTTTCCTTCATAAAATACTGTTAAATATATCAATCAGATTCACATTGAAGATATCATGAAAATTATTAATAATAAAAGTTTTGTGAAATGTTCTTTCTGCACTTGTATGAAGTATAAATGGGATATGATTACTGATTTGGGCACTTGGTATTGTGGCACACCCTGCTTGAACGGCTATTTATTACCGTTCCTTACTTGCTTTTTTATGAGTTTGGAGGTTTTCTTTGGTATTTTAATTTCAATAATCAATTATAAGGGTGATTTATATGTGGTCGTGGTTTGGTACATGTTTAACAAAGCCTTACTTTTGTGTTTTTCCTGGCATTTATTCTTTGAGTTATAACGTTGCCCTGGGGATAAATGTTGTGCCTTGCACCTGCTTTATCTTCTCTGCCATCTATTTTGTTTCTAAAAATAAGGTATTGAGTGATTCCATTTGGTTTGAGAATTAGTTTTTTTTTTCTCTTTTCCATGATTATATAAATTCTTATTTTTTGAAAATTGATAACTTTGCACGCCATTAATTTTTTTTTAAAAATAATAATTTCACACCATTTGATTTTAAAATGGAAAAATTCCCCGATTACTTGAAATGTTATGGGGTTTGAGTTTGACCACATTATTGCCTTAATAGAGAATTCTCCTGTATTTAGTATGGCAATCCCTTTTGTTTGGAATTATTTGATATATATATCATATTAGGACACTTTACATTCTAACTCTTATAATGAGTAATGTCTACAACCAACTTAGTATTTTGGTATTTTGTGTTATTTTTGTTGAGAATTTATCTTGTCATATTTGGAACCATTCAGCTGACGTCTATTTTGTGGAATTGAATTTTGGTTTCAAATCACATTATGGACATGTAAGAAGGCAGGTGAGTTGTGTAATTCTAAATGTTACGTCCGTATGTTTTATTTATCCAAATTTGATGTCACTTGTTAGTTGAAGACCTGTCTTTTAAATTATAGCAATGTTTTTTAGAAACAACTCTTGACGTCAATGGGAGATTCTACGCAACATAGAGATGATGAACAAATATAGAGTATATTAGATGAACCTCAACATAAGGTTTCAGCGAAATTTGGATGATATTTGATATTTCTTTGTGTACTAACATTTACTTTCTTGTGAATGCCATAATGTGCATGGATTTTGATGATGTCATCTTAGCATTTTATGGTCCCTTGTCTAATGTATGACTTTCTTTGCACATAGTGTACCATTACAGTCTCTGGGACATTGATTTCAGAGACATCATTTGGCCGTATCTTCTTATATGTGAAAATAAGTTTCAACAATGATAATAATTCAGGCAGTTTCATATGTAATGTTTAGATGATGGTCAGAAAGCCAACGATAGTAGTCAGTATAAGTCATGCAGTTTTATATATAATGTTTACATTCCTCAGTAGTGACATCACAATAATATTTTGTGGCTTAATTTCGTGGATGTTTTTATGAAGCTGGCCGTTCAAATGATTTATGCAATCTTATGGTTACTTCTTTGTCCTCAGATGCCTGGTTCATCATTCCCATTGATTGCATCTGTTAGCACGCAACTTGGATCGCAAATTTCTTCTTCAATTCAACTTCAACAGAGACATCAAGTTCGTTTGGATGATGGTCAGAAGGCCTCTGGAACTTCGTCTAACTACGTGAAGCCTCTTACATCTACTGCAGGGCAGTCTTCACTCATTCCTGCCAGTGATGCAGCTGGCAATCAGAAGGCATGCACTTTGATTCCTTTTCAGTTGCAAGTGTAGTCAGTGTAATTTCTGCTTTTTGTGGGTTCAAAATTTTGTTTCTGATTTTTTTTTTTGTTCCCTGCTTAAAATTCAGTTACAGAGTGCATCGAGTGCTTCATCTGTACTGTCCTCCTCTACTGGTTTTGCTCGTCCATCTCGAGCAATTACCTCAGCAAGTAATTTTCTGTTTCTACTTAATATGCATGGATTTTTATTTTCTCTGTCATTTGTATGTGTGCATGTTTGTGTGGTTGGATACTTGTGCCAGTTTTGTGAGCATGTTTTGGTTTATATTTATTTGTACAGGGTTTGGCTCTGCTTTAAATATTGAAACACTTGTTGCTGCTGCGGAGAGAAGAGAAACTCCTTTAGAGGTAATTTATTCAAAGTTTGATTGTCATCTATATGCATATATATATTTTTGATTTTTATTATCACCTATGTAGTGTGCATGGAGTATTTGTTGCATGCGTTGTAGATTACAATTTCTTACTAAGCTATCTGGAATTGACGTATTCATCGTTCACCAAAACAATAGCCTAGATTTGCCTCCTTGTTCAAATAAAAATTGCGTGCCTCCTGTGATAGCATTTTGAGAACTTGAGACTACTTTGCTTACCACCGCTTTCAAGTAAAAAGTCAACACTTCTGTATGATGCTTTTACTGCCCCCTCCAAATAGAGTCGAAGCCACGAAAATACATTTAGGCTTTTCTCAAATCCATCCTAGATTTAAACATTGCCATTGAACCTGTCACAGCCTCCTTAATTATCCACTAAAGGTTCTAACAGGGTCTTTCCAAACACTCCCTTACATGAGAGAGGATAACACAATGAGCTCTGCATTCAGGAGCATCTAACCCCCATATCTCAACACCATGCAATTAGCTGACACCTCCATACACTTGAGACCTCCTTTGAAAAACACGACACCCATAATTTTTTTCAAAAAGGAAGCAAAACTTGAATTGCGTACCTATTCAGAGAACTCCTTGTAAGCATCCACTTCAATATGCTTTGAACCGAATTCCTCTTTTGTGGACAATCATTGACTTGTGAACTCTCCTTTATTGCTGTTCATTATACAGTCTGATGGAATAAGGAATCCTTTGTTCCATATTTTGTTATGTTTATGATCTTAATGATTCCCTTGCAAAATATAACACACTGCCATCGCTGTTTAACTAATTAGCGATGTCAGAAATAAGGCCAGCAATCACCTTCTTCTTCTAGTTTGCTTAAAATCTTTATCCTCATCTTATAGTTAATGTTTCATTGAAATTGCTCCTTTGGGATTACATCATAATTTGATTTCCATTTTACATACACTTTTATTGCTGGCATCAATATGCGCCCTCCCATAAAGTGGTGAATATGAAGGAAATAAAATAAATCCTGCAGAGCCACCCTTTGTTAGTGTAATTTGCCTTTTCATACATATGTTTTCCTCAAACTTTTCAATAATCAAAGTTTTGAAATGGCTATTATATGGAGATTCGGAAGCGTTCAGGTGATAACCATAATGCACCCATTTAAATATATGATGTACTCACAAGGACTCCAACTGTCACTTATATCTAGATTGGACTGGATCTGCCATAATCTTATGTTTATAGTAGGCTTAGCTTGGTATTCGGTGCTCACAAGGACTACGATCAGCACTTATAGCTAGATTGGACTGGATCTGCCCGAATCTGCCTGAATCTTATGGTTATGATAGGTTCAGTTTTAATAATCAACCTGATCAACCTCACGGTTTCTATCTATTATTTTTTAATAATTTAATGATATCAATATTTGTGAAAGTTAATTTCTATTGATAGTGAACGCCATATAATGATATATCATGATAGAGGAAAGGATATCATTTGGAGCTTACTGGCATATCTGTATTGTGTGATGTGTCTGTTTGTCTGTAATATTTGTGAAAGTTAATTTCTGTTGATAGTGAATGTTGTATAATGATATATCATGATAGAGGAAAGGATATTACTTGGAGCTTACTGGCATATCTGCAAGCTGTATTGTGTGATGTGTCTGTTTGTCTGTTATATCTGTTTAATGGTTAGTTTGTTTTAAAATTTTAACATTCTTTTTGCAGGCTCCAGCCTCTGAGATTCAGGACAAGATTTCGTTTATTATTAATAATTTATCTGCTGCAAATGTTGAAGCTAAAGCAAAAGAATTTACTGAATTTATGAAAGATCTGTACTATCCCTGGTTTGCTCAGTACATGGTAATGAAAAGGTGAGTAAGACAAGTTATCCATCATGTAGTGAATATATCTGCTGCAAATATTGGTAATGAGAATTCAGTCCATCTTGTAGAGTGTTTTTGAGCCTCTAAAATAGTTGGGTAACGGGAAGGGCAAAACCTTTCTTTTTGCCCTTTTGGATTTTGTAGACACTCTGGAGGTCCAAGTTCTTTTTTATTTTTTTTATTTTTTTGTAAAAATAAGTTTCTTTTGTATACATCCTCTATACTACTGTTTGTAGGGGGGTGGGCGTTGTGCTGTGTTGGTCATGTTTGTGTTGGTGTTGTCATTTTGGATTTATGTCCAAATTATCTCAACACTAACCCAACTTGTTTATTTTTTCGTGTTATTGAGTCCTGCCATTTTCGGGCCGTGTCTGGTTTGTGTTGTATTACTGTGTCATGTCAAAAGTTCACCCTTAGTTCAAAATACTGAGTGTATTGAGAAATTAATTTTTTTTCACCACTAGTTAAATTTCATGAATCTGATCTTTGATGAAATTATTCATAAAAATGTTAGATTTCAATGCAATTCCATTTCTCCAATTTACAAAAACTATACCTTATTATTTTTTACTAGATTGACTCTACAATAGTAGACAAAAAATACATTATAAATGGAAAGGAAAAAGAACACTATATTAGCTTTAAAGTCCTATTTTACACATTTTCTTGTTTAGTTGTATGGAGTTACGTAGGGGATTCAAATTTGTCATGGCACCCCCTAGTGGAAATAAAATTATATAATGTGTAACTAATTCTTCGTTAAACTAGTTATCTGTGTTAATTTTGGCCCCATTTGGGAACTTGGCTATTTTATTTGGCTTTTTGGCTATTATATGAGATGAAAAAAAGTTTTGTTTGGGATGATTTGTGGATTTTTGATGGATGTGTAGAATGTGACATTTTGTCTTATTGGCTATTTTAACCCCCTTCTTTTTTTTGGTCTTTATTGGCTATTTTAGCCAAAATCCTTCAAGCCAAAACATTTGTGTTGTAAAGGTTCAACATTGACCTGACCCATTTAATACCCGCGTTATCTTGTACGCAAGGTTTTAAAAAGCGGCCGTAACCGTTACGTAACGCCATTACGTAACGGTTGTGGTGGTTACCGCCACCCGTTACGGCTGCTTTTGCAGTGTGATTGAGATTCATAGGTGTGTCGGCCGTAGCGGTCGTAACGGTGCCGTAACGGCCTGTTACGCACCGTTACGTAACAGTTCCGAACTACTTTCGAAAAAATACAAAAAAAAAAAAAAAAAAAAAAAAGAGCTGAAAATGGGGGAAGAGGGATAGAGAGAAGAGGGAAGATAAAGAGAGAGAAGATGGAGGAGCAAGAGATAGAGAGAGAAGAGGGAAGACGAAAAACATGTTATTGATTTGTTGAAATTGTAAAACCTATGCTATTCTATTCAGCTGCTATTACTCAACCATTTTGTTTGTGTGTGTCTATCTGTATATTGTTTGATAATAATAATAATAATAATAATAAGTGTGGTCATTATCTATTTGGCTTGGTTAAAATATGCATATATATATATATATATTTAGGCTCTTATTTATTCTTTTACTTTTGTCATTGTTTATCTTATATATTATAGTTAGTGATTGATTTTTTTGTATAATATAAAGTCATTAATTATTAAAATAAAATGTAAAAAACTCAGTTTATAGTGATTTAAAAATATGAAATATATTAGATCATGCTTAAAAATTGACAAAAATTGATTAATATTTATTTTAAACACAATAGGGCCTCGTTTGGGGACTGACTATTTTAGCCAAAAAGTCAAAAAGCTAACTAAAACTAGTCACACTAGTCACATCACCTCTCTACTTTTCTGCACATCTTTTCGTAAAAAGCTAAAAAGTTACTAAAATAGTCTGTTCCCAAACGAGGCCTAAATATGATCATGGAAAAAAAAAATATGCGTATCGGTAAGTTTTTTTCAAATTGTGCGAAAATAAAAAAATTCACGGTTCCGGTTACCGCAACCATTACACTATAGCCTTTACACTCCACAACCGCAACCGCGCCACCACCACCGTTACGGCGACCACAACCGCTTTTCAGAACCTTGCTTTTTGTACACGTGTTTGCTCGTGTACCATTAAATGCTTATGGTATATTTCTGTTGTTTTATATTCTCATTAATAACTTTGATCCAGTACCTGCTTCCTTTTATTTTGTTAATTTGGATGTTCTGTTTCATGGTTTGTTGAACTTCCTGACAGAGCAAGCATTGAGCCAAATTTTCACGACTTGTACTTGAAGTTTCTAGACAAAGTTAACTCAAAGCCTTTGAACAAAGAAGTTGTACAAGCCACTTACGAGAACTGCAAGGTTTATGTCATATATGTTCATATCTATTGATAGAGTTAATTAGAGGAAAATAAATATAACCTCTACATGTCTTTTCAGGTTCTTTTAGGATCGGATCTTATAAAATCGAGTTCAGAAGAGCGTTCCTTGCTAAAGAATCTTGGAAGTTGGCTTGGGAAGATCACAATTGGTAGAAACCAAGTCCTGAGAGCACGTGAGATTGATCCCAAGTCTTTGATCATAGAGGTAATTCTTTTGTTCAGCAGTCTTCTTGGAGTTGATTCTTTCTAAATAAGATTTTCTGTGTTGTCATTATATGCCATTTGTGTGTTTTTTGACAGGCATATGAGAAGGGTTTGATGATTGCAGTAATTCCATTCACTTCCAAGGTATGATTATTGTGGTCGTTCAGGTGTATGCTCTAGACTTTGGTGCTGTGATATTCATATTCTATTATCTGCTGCAGGTTTTGGAACCATGCCAAAGCAGTCTAGCTTATCAACCTCCTAATCCTTGGACAATGGGTATTCTTGGATTACTTGCTGAGATTTATGCAATGCCAAATTTAAAAATGAACCTCAAGTTTGATATCGAGGTATATAGATGCATGTATATATGTCTCTACATGTATTGTTTTTGTTCTGAGTGCTTCTCTGGATTTCAGGACTATCTATTCATATGTTTATTTAATATATTCTTTTGACGCTTCAGGTCCTATTCAAGAACCTTGGTGTTGATCTGAAGGACGTAACTCCAACTTCTCTGCTCAAGGACAGGGTAAGGCAACTTGAAGGAAATCCCGACTTTTCCAACAAAGACGTTGGTGCGTCTCAACAACAGATAGTTGGTGAAGTCAAATCTGGTACAATATCTACCCTAAATCAAGTTGAGCTACCGCTTGAAGTTGCCATCCCAGCTCATCCTGGTGGCCATTCACATATATTGTCTCAGGTTTGTATTTCTTAATTGGATGTCATCTATTATACCAGCCTTTAAATAATCTGACAAACAAATCTTGTGTTGGATCTAGTATGCTGCTCCTCTCCATATAGCTTCTGGTGCGTTGTCGTTGACGGAGGATGAAAAACTGGCAGCTTTAGGCTTATCTGATCAGCTCTCTTCTGCTCAAGGACTATTACAACGACAATCACCATTTTCTGTTAGTCAGGTCTTGTTGTGTTTGCTTCTTCTATTCATCTTGTAATCATTCATTGGCTGCTTGCATAAAGCTTGTGATTGTTTTGCAGCTTCCAACGCCAGCATCAAATATTGAACAACAAGTTATTGTAAATCCAAAGCTTCATGCATTCGGCCTGTACATGCACTTTCAGAGGTTTGAAACTGTTATTCAAATTCTCTTTTTCTATTTGAGGAGCAAATTATCAAATATTTTATGACAAAATTTATGTCTTTACAGTGTCGTTCCAATCGCTATGGATAGAGCTATCAAGGAGATAGTATCTGGCATTGTGCAGCGCAGTGTTTCTATAGCAACTCAAACAACAAAAGAACTTGTTTTAAAGGTCTTATTATTATTATTATTATTATTCTTTCATCCATATGATAGTATTATTATTATTATTATTATTTTTATTTTTATTTTTATTTCATGCATAGGATAATTTGTTATTAGTTGCTTTCTTACTAGAGAATAACAATGCAATTGTAGGATTATGCCATGGAGTTAGATGAGACACGCATACGTAATGCAGCACACTTGATGGTTGCCAGTTTGGCGGGAAGTTTAGCTCATGTAACATGCAAGGTTTCATCTCAAACTGGATTTCTTTTTTGCTGTTCTATTGTCCTGTTTTGTTATCTGAAAATATAGCATTCCTGTCTGATTAGAATCTTATGTTTGTCTGCCTTTGTTACCTGGTGTTTGACAATGATTGTGTGATTACTGATAGGAACCCTTACGTGGCTCAATATCAAGTCAGCTTAGGAATTCACTTCAGGGTTTAAATATTGCAAGTGAACTTGAACAAGCTGTGCAACTTGTTACTAATGATAACCTTGATCTGGGCTGTGCACTGATTGAACAAGCTGCAACAGAAAAGGTTAGATTGCTTTCTTTTTTCTTCCAGAGGAATGCGTTTATGCAGATATTTATCTATCTGTTGATGCATATGTTCACTTCAGTGCTTTTGATTCACATTATGGTAAATTGATAATGCGTGCAATAACAGGTAACAGTTTTCACTTCTAATATTTGGAAAAGCTGTTTTAGAAGTTGTATAGAAAACCGAAGAATACTTTGTTGTTGGATAAGGTTCTGGGAAGGCCCTTCTCTTCTCTCATCTCTCTCATGCCCACAGAAACACGCAGAAAATCAGTACATGCTTATCCAAACCATGAACGCCACAAGGACAAAATGGTATTAATTACGTAAGTTATCATAATATGAGAACACTGGTTCTTTATGGAGTGGTGTCTACTCTTCACCTGTTTCTTCCTCGAAGGAAGCTTGCTACACATGCGAAATATGGGTTAACAAGTGTGGATTGAGAGGGAGAGTTGATCAATCATCCCTAGACACTACAACTGCAAAAACTTAACGAATAACTACATAGTGCATACTCCTTGCCTTGTTCTTTCTGAAGAATATAGGTCTGTAGAATTGCTGTACCTTGTGGTAGTTTTTGATTCATGTATAAATGTTGATGCATAGACAATAAAGTTTTCTTCAGACTTCCACACTTTTAGGTGAAGATGCACTATGCAGTGTATATGGATTAGTATATTCCTCCTATAGAATCGTTGGTGAACACAAATACAAAAGCGGCCAAGAGTGGTGTTGTTCGTAATCCGGAAAAAGTTGTATTAGATGTGATTTCATAAAATGTATCTGGCTTGAGACATTCATGTTTTTAGGGGTTTCACAGGTAAAACTTGTAGAATGGAGTTAGTTCTGAAGCCAGGTGGTTGGATGCAGCCCTTTCTCCCACAAAATATGTGGGTTGCACCTATGTGAAAGAGTGGGCTGTGGATATAGCTGTTCCCAACTTATGTTTATGTTCACAAAATTGACTTTGTTGGTTTTAGTTGTTTGCATATTAAATGTTGTATAAAAATGTTCATATATATAATTTAATTTATACTATTTTGTCTATATGTAAAGGCTTGAATGACTGATCAAGGATGTTTGCAGATGAATACCTTTTTGTGGCAATACAACATTAACATTATCTTTTTTTTTTTTTTTTTGGTGGTGGTTTTTTCGGCCTATGTTGCTTTATACAGGCAATACAAACCATCGATGGGGAAATAGCTCAACAACTTTCTGTAAGAAGGAAGCATAGAGAGGGTCTTGGTCCTGCATATTTTGATTCAGGTCTGTACGCACAAGGTCATGCCGGAGTTTTACCAGAAGCCCTTCGCCCTAAACCTGGCCGGTTATCCCATTCTCAACAACGTGTTTATGAGGTGACCACCTGCAAATCTTTGTGAGATATATCTAGGCTGCCGAGGATGGTATTGTCTGATTGCATTTTTTTTTTTCTTCCAGGATTTTGTTCGGTTACCCTGGCAGAATCAGTCAACCAATAGCTCAAATGCCCTACCAGTTGGCCCTTCGGTTTCATCTGTCAGTGCTGGCATGTCCTGGACATTTAACTCAGCGTCAGGACAACTGAACCCAGGCATTTTCTCATCTGGCATAGGAAACACAGGAATTAGTGCAGTGGCTCAGCCCTTGGACCTTGTCTCTGAGGAGATGGAATCTAGTTCAGCTCAGCTTCATAGGTGTTTTTTCTTTTCTAGATTTTCAGTTTCTTAAACTCAAAAACATTTTTTGTTTGTGAATGATTTCTGTAATATTTCAGTGATTCCTCAACTCATATTGGAACAACTGATGGAGTTAATTCACAAGATTTTGAAAATGATGCTATTGTTAACTCGTTTTCTTCCGTCTCATCCCCTGAATTGCATTCTGTGGAAACATCCAACATTGTAAAAGTGAGTGAAATTTTGTCTATTCAAGTTCATATTTCGCTTGAGACAGTTGCTTTTTAGTTGACAAATGCTTTGTTTCGTTGCAAGGAATCGGTTGCTTCTTCACAGCCATTACCTTCAACTTCTGCGACTGAACGCCTAGGAAGTAGTACCCCAGAACCTTTGTGGACAACAGGCGATGCATTGGAGAAATACGAGATTATTTCGGAGAAGGTTTCAAATAGCTTATGTAGATAGTTGTTTGTTATTTTTTCTGATGTTCTTGTCACGATTAGTGTATCTGTAGAAAATTTGCACCGTAGCTGTCCCTAGGTACATATTCATGTTTTGTGTGGTTTTAAACCAACTGCCACCCCTTCGCTTTCGATGTTGCAATGAAAGTTGCATTCGTGAATTTTCACATTTTTTATATATAGACATAGACATTAGACATGGACTTAAATCTGATTTTGTATATTTGTATGTTTGTGCAACATTATAAGAAACATGGTATCATTATCTGTTGTTCGTAAATTCATGCTAGACAACCTAGAAAGCATAGATATGGATATGGCTATATGACAAAACCTAAAAAAATAAGATGCGGGTACAACTAGTGAGTTACACATAAACTAAGAATTTTGAGAAACCACACTGTAATTTGATAATACTAACCTTTAAGAATTAGGAATTAATTTAAGTAGCTAGGTAGCTTGTTTACTTTTTAAATTTTCAGTAAGTCTTGCAGAAGTTTCATTTCAATATCAAGTTTAGTATGTCCATGTTACAATAATAGAACAATCCACAACTTGGCACAAGTAAAAAATGTTGTATTCAAGTTTACTTGCTTATTTATTTATTGGTATTTAATTTTAGTATTGTTATATTCTCTTCTTAATCCTTACTTTCTATGTAGTTATAGGGGATATGCATAAAATAATAAGGATTCATCAATTTGACAAATTCTATTATTTATTTTATGTTCTTATAAAAAAAACTAAAAGTATTAGAAAAATATTATTGTATTTATTTTTACAATTATATTATATTATATTATAATGATATGTAAGAATTGCTACAATTCTAATTTTGTAAAAGAAGTAATATGTGACTTGGAGTACCTGATACTTATCCGCGAGTTTTCGTATCCGTATCGGAAATGTCACTCTTTTTTAAGTATCTGTGCTTCATAGTAAACAACTAATTTGAATCGACCAGTGTTATTAAAGGCGATAGGCGCCAAGTTCTCTTGGGGCCTAGGCGCAAGGCACAAGGTGAGGTGCAGGCTTTACCGAAGTGAGGCGTACCTTTTATGTTAAAAAAATATACATAATTTAATATAAGCAAATAATTTAGGATCCAAATAAGCAAAATGAAATATTAAACATTTAAAAATATAAATACTAACAAACACTATTTTAACATAGACAAATGAACATTATTTCAAAATTTAACATAAAAGAGCAACAAGAAGAGGGGAGAAGAAGAACAAGAAGAGGAGAAGGGCGGGGGGGGGGGGGGGGGGGAGAAAACTGATCAGTCCAAAGAAGGATGAGAAAGAGGAGACCAGAGAGTAAGCATAAGAAGAAGAAGATCACAACCATGTGAAGAAGAAGATAGCAACGTAGAGAAGAGAAGTAGAGGAGAAAAAGAGTAGAGAATGTGAGAGAAACATAAGAAGAGAAGAAGAAGACAACAACATGAAGAATTTTTTGAGCTGTTGGACTAGATAACGAAGGCAGGCAGCAACAAAGAGTTCTTCGGAAATTAGGAATTAGGGCTAAATTTTCTTCTATCATTGATTTGGGGCTAAATGCCCAATGTATTGGCATGTGTACTTAAGAGTAGAGATGTTCTATAGCTGCATTATATTAAATCAATGGTCAGATTTCAAATAAAACCAATCAAAGCAACAATAAAAAAAAAAAAAAAAGCCATCAAGGCACAGGCCTTAGGCTTTAAGCCATTAAGGAGTGCGACTGCGCCTTGGCCCAATCGCACTCCTTAAGCACAATTTATCGAAGTAGCCTGGCCTGGAACACTGCAAGGCGCAAACCTTGCCTGGATGGTACTTGGGCCTAGGCACACGCCTAGGTGCACCTTTAATAACACTGGAATCGACAACAAAGTACGTTAAATAGACACAAACTATCCACTATAGTGTTTGGCAGTTACCTTTTAGATTTATCATATTCTGGCCATATTTGGTATTTATAATACTTGATTGTTGCCATTTTTCATGTTTCTCAATTTTTAGGGTTGTGAACATTATCAATGCTGACCAATTCATCATATACTATGTGCTGCGTCTCTTGTTATACTGTACAAACGGACACTGTAGTATGCCCATCATTGACTTTATTTATATGCATAAATATGTTTAGTGTGTATCAGCATTCTTTGTGGGAGTTAAAGCATTAGCTAGCTCCTAATCCTTTGATGTTTTACAATGCGGGTGCATCTGCGGTACCATTTGTCCACAAGGCTAATGAATCCCAGTTATAGCTCTCATGAATATCATTTTTTTGCTGTCAAAAAATTGCCTTCATATATCCTTCAAAAGTCCTTTTTCTTTAAAAATGCAACTCAACTGATAAAGTGTTTTTAATTTGGTTGCAGCTGGAAACTCAAGTAATTAATGACGCTAAAGATGCAGATATTCAGGTATCGTGCATTTTTCTTTTTTCTGGTAATACTTTAGGGAATTTATTCAGCATAGGCATTTTTGTTCAGCCGATACAGTTCCATATAAGAATATGCTTTGGTATTGATTTCGTTTATTGTCTTTTTAGTTGAATCCAATATGTTGCCTATGAAATTCTTATTTAAAACTTTCTTGAGGTGCATGTCAATATATATATATATATATCATATGGTACGTTTGTGTTCAGGGAGTAATTGGTGAGGTTCCTGGAATCATTCTGAGATGTGTAAGTCGAGATGAGGCCGCATTGGCTGTGGCTCAAAAGGTGTGTTAGCTTCCCAAAATTGGAATTATGCCTTTTTAATTACTTCTGTATCTTGAACCCTTGAGTGTGAATTTTCACCGTGTCACAGGTTTTCAAGGGGTTATATGAAAATGCATCAAACAGTACCCATGTTGCTGCTCATCTGGCCATTCTGGCTGCCATTCGTGATGTTAGCAAGCTTGTTCTTAAGGAACTGACTAGTTGGGTATGCTTCTATTAAGTTTTTCCTGTTGGAATAGATTTATAGCTTATAATGACTTCAGGTCCTTTGGTTTGGGTTTGGCAACGAAGTATGATAGTTTCTTTCAATTGCAAACTTTCTTGTGTAGTGGCATTGTAAATTAATCCAGTGAATGTTTACTTGAATCCTTAAAGTGAAGTTGTATTACTTTTGTCATGACTGGCGATTTTGTTATGATTTCTATGTAATGCATCTGGACATAGGAAAGACTTTAATCATGGTTACCGATTAGTGATTAATAGAGATTATTAAAGTGGTCAAATCGGGGAAAAGGATATCATTTCTGCTTAAAAAGGCTTATTATTATTATTATTTTATTTTTTATTTCGAAAATACAGTTGCTAGATAATTGAGGTCTATGTTTTTGTTTTTCTATCACGGTCTTGCAAAATAATACCATTTTATAAAGGTCTCCTATTGGTCTTATTTTCATTTTGATTTTATGTTTTAATACTGCAATGTAATGAAAGTAAATATAGATTACCTGTAATTGTAAATGGCAGTTGTCTCGATTTATTTTGGATTGACTGGTGTTGATCCTTTTGCAGTTTTTCACTATAGTAAATCAGGTTGTAATTTATTTTAACAGGTGATCTACTCCGATGAGGATCGAAAGTTCAACAAAGATATTACTATTGGCCTTATTCACAATGAATTACTAAACCTTGCAGAGTACAATGTTCATATGGCTAAGCTGATTGATGCAGGAAGGAATAGTATGTATAAGTAACACTGCTCTGTATGAGTACTGCTAGAGGTAGTGACATAGCTAACTAGTTGCGTATAATTTGCAGAGGCTGCAACCGAGTTTGCTATTTCCCTTATTCAAACATTGGTGATTAATGATTCCAAAGTCATTTCTGAACTTCATAATCTCGTTGATGCATTGGCAAAGGTTTGTTTCTATTTATTTTGTTTGATATGGTCAAATTTGATTGTGTCCTGTTCTGATTGATTTCTCACCTGCAGCTTGCGGCAAGGCCTGGATCTCCCGAGTCATTACAACAGCTGGTTGAGGTTGCCAGGAATCCTGCTGCTAATAATGCTGCTGTGTCTGTTGGCAAGGAGGATAGCACCAGACAAGCTAGAGAGAAAAAGGTCACCAGAAATATTCACCTTTTTTGGTTTCAAACTCAAAAACTGTTTTTGACTTTTGTTATTTTTGTTTGTTTTTAATTAACTGTTTCATGTTTTAGTCCAAATCTTTTTAATTTTTAGATGCACCCTAAGAAGCACAATCACTTCCCAGCACTCGGACACATGAAACACATTACAAGTTTGAATAAAATAACTTGGAGTCCAATGATAAACCAAAACAATGTGAATTTATACCTTGTAGGGAATGCCTTATCCTCGCCTCTTTTCTGCCTTTGTACCTTAATAAAATCTGTTGTTGTTGCTGAACAACCCCCCCCCCCCCCCAAAAAAAAAAAAAAAAAAAAAGAGTAAATTTATACCCTATTTTTCTTCTTTAGATTTAAAAAATTATTATTTTTGACTTAAATATTCATATATATATGACATATAATAATTATTGATCTTTATATGACATAATAAATATATGAAATTATATATTTTGCACTTTCCACATGTGTCCTACATTTTTGGAAATTTATATGTTGACGTGTCGTGTCCGTGTTGTGTCAAAAAGTTAACTAAAGACAAACAAAAAAAAAACCTTTACATTTCCTTTTTATTGGTCACTAGTGAACTTTTTCAAATTTTTACATAAATATTTTACTTTTGAGGTGCATCTAAAATGTAAAAAAATTTACTAAAATATGAAAAAAGTTAACTAAAGGCATCAAAGAACAAAAAAAAAAAAAAAAAAGTTGAAACAGGTTTCAAAACGTAGATATGAAATGGTTATGGCCAGTTAGTTTTTTATATTCTCGGTCAGTTTAACATTCTGTGTGTCCTGACATTTCTATATCTGCTGGAACAGGCTCCTGGTCATGCTGTAGCAAGCAGGGAAGACTATAATGTTGTTGAGTCGATGGAACCTGATCCTGCTGGTTTTCGTGAGCAGGTATCTATGACCTTACGTAGTAGAAACTAGAAAGTAATTTGCTTTATGTTTTAGCCATGGCTTAAAATTGGCTATTACCTTTGCATGACCCTGGGGCTGTTTGGTGCAGGGCTTGTGAAGTTGCTTATATCTTTTTTTTTTTTTTTTTTTTTTTTGTAAATCTGTGCTAGAGTGTTTGGTGCATTTTTTGCATACAACTTATGATGCAGAAATCGTTTAAATAAGTTTGAAAAAAGTTCATTATTGGGAAGCGCGGCCGAAAAGGTGCTTTTAGCTTCTGCTTTGCGTTTATCAACTTTTAGCTTGCTGGAAGTTGTACCAACCAGGCCTATTATCCCTGGCTTCCATTATGGTTGGGAACTTACGTGTAGGTCTTAATAGGTGGACTCATTGTCCAATAGGTCCTGTGATAATTAGCAACATTTTTCGTCAAACACTATTAAAAAATATCACTAATTGTTAATTTTCAGCAATAGTTCAAAAAATTTGTCACAAAAAGTATTACTAATTACAAGTTTTAGCGACATTTTAAAAAAATCGTCACAAGAAAGTCTCTAATTTTTAACTTTCAGCGACAATTTGAAAATTAGTCATAGAAAAAGTTACTAGTTGTAAGTTTTAGCGACAACTTATAAAAATCATGACAAAAAAAGACACTAATTTTTAGCGACATACAAAAAATCGTCAAAAAATATTATTTTTAGTGACAATTTTATTAGGACTAATTTTCAATAGGACTTGATAGAATTAAGTTCAACTATTAGGGCCTATTGGTAAATATTGGCTGGATTAAAACTGCGGCTGAATCGGCTTGTTGTCGAGTTTTCTGACCTTTATTAGTCCTGGACTCGTGGCATTATGACCATTATGTGCCATTTTAGCTGTTTACACCATTTTTAATTTGATGAGTACCTTATAAACTCTTTCAGATGTCATTTTCTTCACCAGCTTTTTCAATAAAAAATCTGGGAAAATCTATTATGCTCAATTTATGCATTTATATGTCAAAATAGGAAGATAGTACAATGAATAGCTAGAGAGTTCATATTGTTAATGGTGGGGTCCCCCTCTGTTCCTTTTTTGGGTGGGGATGGTGTTGGATTCGACAAATTCCTCTTTAAATATTCGATATGAAGCTGGGGAAACGACTAAATATTTTTCTACTTATAATTTTATATGTTTCTTACCTATTGGAACATGCATTTTTTTTTGTAGGTTTCTTCGTTGTTTGCGGAATGGTACAGGATATGTGAACTTCCTGGTACAAATGATGCAGCTTGTGCCCATTTCGTCTTACAATTGCAGCAAAGTGGACTGCTGAAAGGAGATGATATGTCGGATCGTTTTTTCCGCTCCCTGATGGTAATTTTCTCTGAAGTTACATCTACATAATAATTAGTTTTAAACTGTTATCCCCTAATTTTGTTCTCCCCTCTTTTTCTTTTTTCCTTCTTTTTATTTTTTTATTTTTTATTTTTTAAAACTCAGGAACTTTCTGTATCGCATTGCCTATCTTCTGAGGTGATTAGTTCTGGCCCTCAGCAATCATCTCAACAAGTCCAGCCCCTCTCCTTCCTTGCTATCGATATCTATGCAAAACTTGTCTTCTCGATCTTAAAGGTAGAGCTATATTTGCCTCTGGATCTAGATATATATATATATATATTTTTCCCTTCCTTTTTTCCCCCATTTATTTTTCATGGCTTGACTTTTCATGTGATTTTGCTAGTTTTATCCGGTGGACCAGGGATCAAACAAACTCTCTCTTTTGCCCAAGGTTTGACTCCCGGCTTGATAGTTATATCAGTTCTTTTGTTGCTTATCTGGAAGCAGTGCTTTTCCCTAAGTGTTTGGTGTCTGCACAGGTTCTGGGAGTGACTATGAGACTTGTTCAGAAAGATGCAGAGGAGAAGAAGTCATCTTTTAATCCAAGGCCATATTTCAGGTTGTTCATTAACTGGCTGCTCGACCTGGGTTCAATTGACCTTGTCTTTGATGGTGCAAACTTTCAGGTAATGTGTTTCTGTATTTGCTTTATCCATTGTTGTCTCCATTAAATGACTAATCGTAGTGTGTATGTTCAGGTTTTGACAGCTTTTGCAAATGCATTCCATGCTCTACAGCCCCTTAAAGTTCCCGGATTCAGGTTCATTTATTACTCGCTTCCTTACCTGTACAATAAGGTTCAACTTATAGTTTATACAACCCAGATTTGGATCTTGATGTTGACTAACAATCAATCGTTTACCCAGCAGCATGAATGGTTACTGCTTTGGTTGGAGATATGGATGTTGATGGACATTTTTGGTTAATTTGCGAAGCATAGCTTTTACAGTGACTGTTATGTGCCTGTTGATTATGTAACTTTTGGTGTTGTTGGCATTGATGTTCACTAGGTTAAGCTCATAATAGTTTCTGTCTACTCTGTATGTTGTTGTGCATGTTTGAAAGATAGGTACTTGCTAAAAGTGACAAAAACTAATGCTTTACAGTGTGTTAATTTGTATTAAATTTCTGAATAATTGCTGATGGCAAGGTGCTAAATTATTGAACCCTAGTCATAACCTGTCTTACATTGCAGATATAATTTAAAATGCTGTCTGAATTTTGGGGACCACTTGCTTACTTGGTTGAAATGATTTCAGCTTTGCATGGCTTGAACTGGTGAGCCACAGAAGTTTTATGCCAAAATTGCTCACTGGAAACGCTCAGAAGGGGTGGCCATATATGCAACGCTTGCTGGTTGATTTGTTTCAATTCCTGGAGCCATTCTTGAGAAATGCTGAACTTAGAGAGCCGGTTTGCCTAATTTCCCCAATGTGTACTCGTTTTTTTGCCTCCCATTATTACCTGTTACTGATTGCACCCTTGTATCCTTTTGGTTTAAACTTTTACAGGTTCATTTTCTGTATAAAGGCACACTAAGGGTGTTGCTAGTGCTACTTCATGATTTCCCCGAGTTCCTCTGCGATTATCATTTCAGCTTCTGTGATGTCATTCCTCCAAGCTGTATACAGATGCGAAACATAATCCTTAGTGCATTTCCTCGTAATATGAGGCTACCAGACCCATCTACTCCAAATCTGAAGGTGTCTCATTGAGCATAATTGACTTACCTTTTAAATCGTTTAATAGATTTCAACTCATCCCAAAACCAACTCTTCTATTTCATTTGTACAGATTGATCTGTTAGCTGAGATCAGTCAATCTCCGCGTATTCTCTCTGAAGTTGATGCAGCTCTTAAAGCGAAGATGATTAAGGGTGATGTAGATGAGTATCTGAAGGTATCTGAATTTTAGCCGACTAACATTTCATATCAAGAACTCAAAAACATGAAGATGGAGTTCTTGTGTTTCTTTTTCGTTCAAATTCTTTGTAATCAATTCTACAATGTCTAGTTGCTTTTTTGTTGCCTTTTCTTTCCCTTATGTGATTGGTCTTTTCATTTCAAAATTATATGCAGACAAGGCAACAGGGGTCTTCATTTTTAACTGAATTGAAACAGAAACTGTTGCTTCCACCAAGTGATGCTGCGCAGGCTGGGACACAGTATAATGTACCATTAATCAACTCCCTTGTGCTTTATGTTGGAATGCAGGTGTGTCCATGCATATCTTTTATTTATTTATTTTTATTTTTAATCTTTAATTTTTTATCTTTCTTTTTCAGTATGCAATAGTGCTAATCTAAGTAAAACCCTAATTCACCCATTCCGGCCACCAAATTATGAATTTTAGTATGAATTAAATAGATTTGAGGTCAATCCATGGATTCATAAATTCAGTTCGCAAATTTAGTCTGATGAATTCACAAATGCACCTTGAGCCTTTATTGGACCAGTGATTGATGAGCACAACACAACCATATTTATGGTGTGTTGCACACATCATATTTTGCTGTGTGTATGGACTGATTAATAAAACAAATATTGAATGTACTCAAATTATATTTGTTTCAATGTCAGGAAAATCCCGACTTTAGAATAATATGAGGTTTTATCTGAATTAATCTTTTTCCAACAATCTCATATTATTCTTGGGTTATTTTCTTTATATTCCCTCTCTCCCTCTCTTTACCCTTCTTGCACTTGGATTTTTGAACTCATTTTTGGTCAATCATACTGTAGGCTATTCAGCAGCTGCAAGCAAGAACTCCTCCTCATGCACAGTCAATGGCCAGTAGCGTTCCATTAGCTGTATTCTTAGTTGGTGCTGCCTTGGACATCTTCCAGACATTAATAATGGATCTAGATACTGAAGGGCGCTACCTCTTTCTGAATGCAATTGCTAACCAACTACGTTATCCAAACAACCATACACATTATTTCTCATTCATCCTCCTTTACCTATTCGCCGAATCAAACCAGGTGAGCTAAACCTCTCTATTTGTAGTTTACTTGTTACCTCATGATCTGTAATTTTTCATTCCTGTTGATGACCAAGTAGTTTATCTTCTGGAGAAGTTAAATTATTTTTGCACTTGATATGGCTTTAGTATATCACAGCCTTGATCAGATGATAATTTCTTCAATCTCTCCAGTAAAAGTTGTTTTACATGTTTTAAAAGTACCAGAGTAAATTTTTAAGATATCTTTGATAGAATTAATTTATTTCAAGCACTAATTATGTTCTGGGAAGCATATTTATCAAAATTAGATTGCATGCGTCTATAGTGTCTGTTCCGCCTCTAGAAGGTTCAAGCACTGTCATTTTCGAGTCATCCAGTGAATAAGATTATTGACATGATTACGTCTCTCATGGGATATTCTCTTTCATGCTGAACAGGAAATCATTCAGGAGCAAATTACAAGAGTTCTATTGGAACGCCTGATTGTTAACAGACCTCATCCATGGGGGCTTTTGATTACTTTCATTGAGCTGATTAAGGTAATTTTGTGTTTTCCTTCACTCAGTGTGCACAATTTACTTGTGTGTAAGTCTTGGGCGTTTTACGAAGTAGTTGTGTTTTTTTGTCAAATCAGAATCCTAGATACAACTTCTGGAGCCGGTCTTTTACGAGGTGTGCACCAGAGATTGAGAAACTCTTTGAATCAGTCTCAAGATCATGTGGGGGACCAAAACCTGTAGACGAGGGCGTGGTCTCAGGTGGGATATCCGACAACATGCACTAATTCTTTCGGCGCTTGGAAACCCTGTTGTATTTTATTCATTATTTTCCAAAACACAGCCAATCTGTTGTTGTGATTAGTTGAATTTTAGTTGATATGCTACTTAAAACAGTTCTAATGTAAATATTTCTTTTTTATTGTTTCATTTCTAGACAATGAAAGCTCGCAACTATTTTGGACATTACGATTCTTGAGTAATGGGCATTAGATTTGAATCTTGATTAGCTTTTTGATCTTCGATTGTGAAGGAAGATTTGTATGCTTATACGCCGATGAGTTGTCTTATGCTAATCTTCTAGTTAGTCTTGCTAATCTTCTAGTCAGTCGAATAATAGTGCAATTCTGGTCAAGTCTAATCTGCCTTGGCTTTCAGGGGTTGAACTCAGTCTTTCAGTTGGTGTTCGAACTTTACAGTGCTGTTGGGCTCGGCGTGCCCACTCTGTGATCTACTTTGAATTGTTCAAATTGTTCATTTGTAAGGACTTGATCTGCAGAGAGAAGTTATTAGGTAAAAAAAATCAAATTTATCAGACGTTGGTCAAACATATTGTAGCCAGAATATTTTTTTTTCTTGAAAAAAAAAAAAAAAGAATTAAATTTGTCATCCAATCATTAAAATAGAAATATCTAATTAATTTTTAGTTAGATTTTTTTTCCATGAACAATTGCACTAGCTAATTGGTGGACTAGTGTTTTTTATGTTCGAGTTTTTGTAGAAGATGTTTTGCAGCATCTTTCTAGGAAGTAACCTAAGCATCTTTCTTCTTTGAAAAATCTTGTTGATTGGTCAGAGACCTATGTTTGGTTTGTTTGGTTTTGGGAGAGTAATTTTTAAGAATTGTTTTGGGAAGGGAGTTTAGAAATTTTTTTGGTTTGTTTGGTTATGTATTTTGAAAGTAATTTTAGAGTTTGAGAGTTTAGAATGATTTGATATTTTGTTATAATTGAGTAGATGCGTGTGAGAGAAAAAGTGATTGCGAAGGAGAGAGAAAAAGTGATTGATTAATAAGTAAGAGAGTGATTTTAAAAATTATTTTGAAAAATTTACAAACCAAACAAATTTTTAATATTTTTTTTTTTTCCAAAATCACTCTACAAATCCAAACCAAACATTCTTTTGTGTCAAACTTGTTTGTGGTACATCTTTTACTCACAGTTTTATGAAGCAGAAAAAGTTTAAATAAGTTGATTAATACTTATGGTTAATACTTTTAGAACAGATCCAACATGGTGGTGGGGAAGTACTTTCAGTTAATATTTTTTGATTATTAAAATTTAATTTATAATAAATTGTAACAAACAGATTCAATATGTTTGGGAAGTGGAAAATAGTAGTTAATTTTAATTGAAATAACTACACTACAAGTTCTTCCCATTAAAATATTATTAAGCTTTTGTAGGAAATTTATGTATTGATAATATTGATTGATTGATTGATATTCAATGTGTTTACAAGAGCTCTCTTTTATAGAGAGAAATGGGACACAATGGAGCCATAATTAATTGAGCAATAAGAACTAAAATGGAGCACTAAACTAAATGGAGCACTCACTAAACTAAATGGAGCACTCACTAACTATATGGGGTAGGTGGAGTAGGTGTAGGAATTGTTACATTCAACAGCCCCCCTCAAACTCAAGGGGGTTAGGAACTAACCAACTTGAGTTTGGAGAGAGTAACAAAAACAGGAAAATAATCTGACAAATAAAATAAAAGTGGATAGGAGACACTGTATGGTCGTGTCAGACTGTTGTAGAAGACCGTATGGTTATGGCAGACCAAGGTAGAAGACAGTTTATGGGGTCATGTCGGACCGTTGTAGAAGATAGTTTATGGGGTCATATCGGACCGATGTAGAAAATAGTTTACGGGGGTCATGTCGGACCGTTGTAAAAAACAGTTTACGGGGTCATGTCGGACCGTTGTAGAAGACACTACATGGCTATGTCGAACCGTTGTAGCAGAGAACCGAAATCAATGTCGGAACAGTTTACCGAGTCTTGTCGGACCCATATAGGAGCTAACCAGAATCAATGTCGGGACAGTTTACCGAGTCTTGTCGGACCCATATAAGAGCTAACCGGAATCAATGTCGGGACAGTTTACAGAGTCTTGTCGGACCCATATAAGAGCTAACCGGAATTAAAGTCGGGACAGTTTACAGAGTCTTGTCGGACCCATAAAAAGCGTGCCCAATCTTATCAAAAGGCGTGCCATCAAAAGGCGTTCCATCAAAAGGTGTGCCCGACAGCCATCAAAAGGCGCGCCATCAAAAGACGTGCCCGACAGCCATCAAAAGTCGAGCCATCAAAAGACGCGCCGAGTTGTCGTTGAGAGGCGCGTGATACGCGTGTCTGCCTTGCCTATTTATATCAAGGCGAGGCTGCCGCTTATGCAGAACAAAACATCTGCTGAAAAAAGTCTGAAAAAAGTCTGTAAAAAACTCTTCATTTTGCTGATAGAGATACTCTGTAACACTTCTGCCCAGAAAATGGCTTCTTCTTCCCGTTCCGCTACCCAGAACATAGCCTCTTCGTCTCGTGGTCTCACTCTCTTTCCCGGCCTCAACGAGGCCACAAGAGAGATAGCCGGGGCAGTTGCCCTTGAACCTCAACCAAGTATCCCTGGACCTAGCGCCCCTGGTTTTGCGCCTTTGAACTTTCCGATGCTGTCTGTGGAGCAAAGAATGGCTGCACAATCGGATATTGAGGCGAATCATTATACTCTGAAGTCATGTGTTGAGACAATGACGGCGGTCAACAACCTGTCGCACCGGCTTCAGAGTAGAACAAATGAGGTGCAGCAGGTAAAAGCCCAACTGGCTCTGCTCCAGAGCATGTATACGGATGCCCGAGCAGAGATATGTGTGCTGAAGGCAGAAAATAAGGAACTGAAGCGGAAGGCCACCGTGATGCTCAGATTTGGAGGGCCGCCACATGTGACGGTTGAGGAGCAACGGGAAGTTAACGTGCTCGGTGGCGTGGGAAATACGGAGGCAGCATCGGCAAGGGACGCCCAAGACAAAGGCAAGAAGAAGAGAACAGCTGAAGAGGCGAAGAAGTGAGGCCGGTTGTTTGTGGTGGTTATGAGTTGTGGGTTTTTTTTTTTTTTTTTTTTTTTTTTGTGTGATGTAAAAGTGTGATCGGGATTAAACCCCGGGATAAATAAAATGAGTTGGGTGAGCAGTTCTTCTTCTTCTCCTGCTTGGATACATACAATCTGTGAAAGCAGCCCACTAAGTTGTAAACAAAACGTGGCCCGAACCAGCAACACCTTTCTTGTCAAACTTGCGCCATGGGCCCCACATGCTAGACCCACATATTTTTCAAAAAACCACCAAATTCGGCTTTAGGCAGTAGCAAGTAGTACCAACTATATATAAATATAGTAAAGCAAAAAACAGCCCACAGAATTGGAAACCAATCCAAAGCTTTAACAAAACTGAACCTGAGTGGGCCAGAGAGAATCATTAGAATTTCAAGGGCTGAAGGGTTCTTGCAAATCCAAAATCTGCAATCTTCAGGACTCCATTGTCATCATGTGTGGACAGAAGGAGATTCTGTGGCTGTAGATCGCGATGTATAAAGTTATTCTCACGGAGGATTTGTAGACCAGTCGCTAGCTGCTGCAGAAAGTGTTTTGCTGTGCTTTCTGGAACTCTGCCTCTGCGTTGATGAATATACATATAAAGAACACTTACGTGATGAGGAAAGTGGGAAGAGAGGGCGAGGTTGCTGCTGATGCAGAACAAACCAGCAGTGACAGTTCTCAAAGCCAAATTGGATGAACTGCGTATGTATACTACCTCACTTCAAGATTATAATGATGAACTGATGACACTGCAGAACCAGTGTAATGAGCTTAAGCACAGGCTGTCCAAACAGATTCTGAAGACAGAAGAGTTGAAGAACCTGTCCATCCATTTTAAGGATCTTAAAGACAAGGCTGAAGCTGAATGTCTTCAGGCTCGTGCAAAAAGAGAACCTGAAGGACCATCCGTTGCTATGCAAGACTCACTGAGAATTGCCTTTCTCAAGGAACAGTATGAAACCAAGATCCAAGAGTTGAGGCACCAACTTTCTATTTCCAAAAAGCATGGAGAGGAGATGCTTTGGACATTACAAGATGCTGTTGATGAACTTGAGAATAGGAAGAAATCTGAAACTTCTCACTTGAAGAGAAATGAAGACTTATCAGTGAAGATCTTGGAACTGGAGGCTGAATTACAGTCCGTAGTTTCTGAAAAAATGTGAAAAATTCAAGGCGTATGACTGTATAAATGCTGAATTGGAATGTGCACTATTAAGCCTTGAATGCTGCAAGGAAGAAAACTAGAGGCTTGAAGCTTCTTTGCAAGAGTGCAGTGAGGAGAATAATAGAATTGCTACTGAACTTATCCTGACCAAGGGACAGCTAGAGAGTTTTGCATCTAACATGAATGTTCCAAAGGAAGAATGTAATGGATTTGATGAACTGGGTAACACATCTGGTGATACAGGTTTAGGAAAGGCTTACAAGGAAAATCCAGTTTCAGGTATTTCAAGCTCTGAAAATATAACTATGGACACTGCTGGGAATGACTAAAGCTCAACTGGGAGGCCTTTCGTCAAGTGCTCAGAGCACCATAATTTAATGAACCGTGAAGAAGTAGAAGATGCAAGCTTGATTCCAATAGTTGAAGGTGAACATTCAGCAATACCAGCAAATGTGCAACCGTTCCAGGGGCAGGATGTTCTTATACACGAAAGCATGCATGAAATTTCAAAGCATGCCTTTCTACACCAAGAGGGTTGAGGTCCGGCGGGCGGCCAAGGCGAGGTTGCCGCCCGCCGGTGAAGCGAAAAATACTAGGTGCTAAACCTGCTCTGATACCATGTAGAAAATTTATGTATTGATAATATTGATTGATTGATTGATATTCAATGTGTTTACAAGAGCTCTCTTTTATAGAGAGAAATGGGATACAATGGAGCCATAATTAATTGAGCAATAAGAACTAAAATGGAGCACTAAACTAAATGGAGCACTCACTAAACTAAATGGAGCACTTAACTAAATCACTAACTATATGGAATGAGTGGAGTAGGTGTAGGAATTGTTACAGCTTTGGTGCAAAATATCTCGGAAGGCCAGTAGATTGCTCAGAAGGTCCATCAAATTTTCATTTAAGATGCTGCGACACTTGTCATGTACTCCATTGAAAGGGTATGAAGGACCTGAACCATCTCATTCCTGTGGATCTCTGGAAATTTATTTTGAAATTTAAAGTTTCACATAAGAAAATCTCATCCTTCTTATCTTCGCCTGCCAAAATGGACTTGCAGTTTTTGAAAATATAGACATTAAGAACACAAACGATATGCCCAAATTGCCTCAAAACTCACAATAAGATGAATCTGTAGAGCAATTCGTTTCTTCTGTGTACTTGGTCAAAGACAATGATCCAGATCAACATGAAAATTCTATTGTGAACTCTTTGGATTATTCTCTGTTTGTGATTTCATTTCAATTCTAATGTGTTCTCTTGGCTCTCATTGGAGCTTCTTGTTGGCTGGCCAATCTTTGGGAGTGTCCTGTGATGCACTTCTTGATAATAAAATAGAAAATATAATGATCAAATTGTTCTTCCCAACTCATTCATCCAATAATCAAATATTCAAAAACAGTAATGACACTACAATTCAAATGAAGTATAACTATGCAAAATCCGAAATTCAGTAATTTTAGCCAGCTAGAGCTAACCATAGAACCACCTCTCTATCAAGCCTCCTGGCGAACGAAGTACAGCTTACCCATGACATGAAGAACGGCAACAAATGCTATGAAACCGATGCTCATTATAAGAACAACATTGGGAGAAATCTTGAGTCCTGGGGCATCATCTGTGTAAAACTGGAGCATGGTGCTGCTTGCTCCTCCTACAGCCCCACCACCACTTGTCGTCCTCCTCCTACGCAGATTGGCAGCTGCTGCTGCTGCACTTCCTCTTGGGGGTGCTGCTCCATTTATAGCCATTTCTGCAACAAGCGTTTTAAAGTTTAGAACAAAACACCCACCTGTCCATTCATTATTAGCTGCAAAAAGCGACCAGTCCTCTCATCCCACCCACCCCCAAAAAATGCACACGCACCACATACCAACAATAGAAAACAATGAAAGAACATGAAATCGGTAGGCATTGTTCCTGCCTGTTTCATGTTCTTGAAAATTCTAGAATTATTTAATTCTTGAAATAGGTAGTCTTTTATGATTCCTGCCATTACGAAACAGGATATTTACAAGGGGGGAAAATGAAATAGGCAAAAAGAAAAGATACCACCTATTTCATGAAACAGGCAGGAATCAAAAAATAAATTCAAGAATTTTCAAGAGGCTGATAAACATAATCATAGGGAATGGGTGACTGAAATAAACCATCATATCTTTATACCCATCTTATAATGAACACAGACAAGTTTGTTTAACATGATGTATTTTAGCCAATTCCTCGTCTTCATGTGTATGAGGCTAGATGTATTTTAATTTTTCTCACAATTAGAGGTGATGTGATTTGTCTCAATGCTTTTAACTGCAATTCGTTGAAATTCTTGAGCAGATGTGCCACAAGGGATCCATCATTTCGCTAAATGGAATGGCATAAACAACTAAAATTCAATAGCAAATTAATAGTTTTTGTAAGTAGGATGAAAGGTTAAGCTTGAATGTTGAAGTTTCAAGACCTAAATGAGTAGAAATAAGTATTTCAAACAAGTAGAGTGCAATGACAAAGAGAAATGAAGAAAAGCAAACCAAAGCAAGCATTAAGTCCCATCAAATGGGGTCGGCTACGTGAATCCTTCTTTTCTACTCGACTCTATCAACGACCATTTAGTTAGTCAAATTAAAGAGATTTATATTTCTATTTACTACACTCCCCCATGTCAATTTAGGTCTGCCCCTTCCCTAACACTTCCATCTACCGTCACTGTATCACATTTCTTCACTACTGCCTCTATTAGCCTCCGTTGTATATGACCAAACCATCTCAATCTATTCTCTCTCAACTTATTTTCTATTAGTGCTACTCATACCCATTAACAAATATACTCATTCCTAATTCTATCTTTTCTAGTCTTACTACATATCCACCTTAGCATCTTCATCTTAGCAACACTCATCTTATTTACATATTATTTCTTAGTTGCTCAACATTCTGTCTCATACAACATCGCTGGTCCACTAGCCGTTCTATAGAATTTTCCTTTTAGTCTAGTGGGTATTCGTTTATCACATAATATCCAAGACGCACTCTTCCACTTAAATCACCATGCCTTAATTCTATGAAAGTGTTAATCGATTCTAAATAACGAAAAAGTTTTTTTTAGGTAGTTCTTGGTTCTCAATTTTCATTTCTCCTCTGCTTCCATTATTACTGTTACTAAAATTACACTTCATGTACTTTGTCTTAGTTCTGCTTATCCAAAATACTTTATATTCAAGTGTTTCTCTCCGCGTCTCCAACTTAGTATTAACTTCTTCTCTAGTCTCATCCATGAAGAAAAATGATCTAAAAATGTGACCTAGATTGAGTTTGTGTGCACTATATGCAAACAAAGGATGTAATGGTATCAGTCAAAATAACGACCACATAGGCTAAAACAATGACCATATCAACCAATATAAAATCATATCGGCCATTTACATTTTAAATTTTAATTATTATTATTATTATTATTTTTGGAGCTGATACAAGCATGTGTATCCAAAACAGAGGCTCCAAATACCATTACATAATGGCCAGCAATATTTTAAACCATGAACCTTTCATTCAAATGATTGACAAAACACTACCAGGTTTGCTTTAAGGTCAAATGTCCTCAATATCACATAAACACATTTCAATCAATTTTCATCAATTGACTTTCCATACAAACGGAAATTCAATCAAAATTGACAGGGTGCGAATTAACTTGAGCGAGTGTTGGGACACGATCGAAAAAAAAATATGGAGTTGGCGGGGGGCCGGGGTTGGGAGGCGGCGGCGGCTGGTGTGGTTGTTGGTGCCTTTTTGTCTGTTGTGGTTGATTTGGTTAGAGTGGAATCGCCGAACGTTTCAAGCGAGTTCCCATTCGGTTGGGTGGCTTGAAAATCGACTGCTTGTCACTTTGTACAGTTGGGTCGAGAGAAGGGTGGATTCGGATTTATTTGTCTTCTGAGATTTTTTGGATGATATTATTGGTAGGAGCTTTTAGGTGTTTTTAGTGCTTTGTATTATTTGCATCTTCTGGATGCTTTTTTCAATAAAGTCTTATTTATTTATCAAAAAAAAAAAAAGAAAAAAAAGAAAAAGAAAATAAAGAAACAACATTAACTGCAAAACGAGTTTGCATCAATTACAAATTTGTGTTCTTACAATCACTAGTCCCATATCTGTGCTTTACTCTAGGGTTTAAGCATGAGATCAAATTCCCAAATTTTGTGCTTTATTCTAGGGTTCGTACAATGACTAGATCATAAAGATCAAATCTAGAACAATCCAAATAAAATACACAATTTACCTCGAAACAAATGCAAATTCTCGGCACAAATCGATCATAAACCATACTCAATTCCATGAATTCTCACACATACACACAATTGAAAAGAAAGCATTCATATCATATCATATCATATCATCAAATTCCAAAGCTAAAAAACCCTAGAACAAAGCACAGATCTGAGAATCAGATCTCACGCTTCTCTAATCGGAGTCCACAGAAAGAACAAAATTTTAGGTTACAAAACAGCTTAAACCCTCGACAATCAAAAATCGCACATCTTAAAACACACACAGATCAACAAATCATACAATATGTACGTATATATATATATGTGTGTGTGTGTGTGTGTGTGTGTGTGTGTGTGTGTGTGTGTGTGTGTGATTGTGACATAGAAAGTTCTAGAGAGAGAGAGAGAGAGAGCAACGAACTCGCCTTGGTCTCGTGATTGAAGGAAAATGGCCGCCGAGTAATCGGATCGCCTGATTTTGAAGATGAGAGAGAGAGAGAGAGAGAGAGAGAGACAGAGAATTGAGTCGTGTTTTGGGAGAGTCAGAAATGAGGAATGAGTACGTAGTAGTGTTATATAGATTTTTGCTTTGTCCAATTATCTAATGCCGCGTCGGCTTGACCACGTTAATAATATGAACACTTCTATAGGAAAAACCATAAAGAAAAGAAAAATAATTTAGACCTCTAAAAAAAGAGTTTTAATGGAGTTTTAATTTGTTTTTTTTTTGCCTTTTACTTCACTATTGTTGTTGTTGTTTTTGTTTTGTTTTGTTTTTTTTTTTCCATGACGGCTTATTAGAGCTGTACTGCAACAGCTCTAATTAGAGCTCTGCAGCAACTCCGTAAAGAAAGTAAGAAAATTTTTGGGTCAACTAAATTATTCTTTTTTTTTTTTTTGGTTTGGGGCATGCTTGGGAGGAAGCCAAGTTGGTTGTTCTACGGGTCGGGTTAGCAATTTGACATGTCCTGATTTGTCAAGGTTTTTGCTGGAGAGGGGAGATATTTGTTTCTACCATCTCATTTTTATGGAAAAATTACAAATGGATATGATGGTCATAAATAATGGGGTACTTATGTGTAGGTTCTAATAAGTGAATTTATTATCTAATAATTCTTATGGGAAAAAATTTTCATAAAAAAAGTCATTAATTGTAAGTTTTAACGACAATTTATGAAAATTATGACAAAAAAGTCACTAATTGTCAATTTTTAGCGACATATGAAAAGTTGTCATAAAAAAAATTATTTGTAGCTACAATTTTACAAAGACTTATTTTCAATAGGATTTGATGGGAATTAAGTCAAACTATTAGGACATATTGGTAATTTTTTACATTATTAAATGAGAATTTTTTTTGTGCAACTTTGATACACAACAAAAATTACTTCAAACACAAAAATGAATTTGCACTATGCACGTAGGAGAGTTATGCCATCAAAAAAAAATAATTTTTTTACCACTTGATCACTGAAATACAATTTTTTCTACTTTCATCGTCTTCTTATGATTATATTAAACGAATAACTTTTAAATATATAATTTAATTTATTAAATATATTACGTACAACTCATACTTTCTTTACCTCTCAATCTTGTAGTTTAAATTATTTTTACTTTTATTAGAGTATCTCTAATGTTTCATTAAATTTGAATAAAAATTTGATAAAAATTTGATCTGATATGATGCATTTCAATGACAAATTTAAATTTTTTGTCATTTTTTTTTTTAATATAAAATTTCTAATTCATCCAAAAACCTTTGCAAGATGAAGTTGCACCATACTCAGGATACATTTGCACTATTCATACTATGGAGTTACCCTCTACACAAGATGGAGTTGCACGCTTCACACTATGAAGTTGCCCCATACACTAGACGGAGTGCACCTTACATTACCATTTACACTATAGAGTTGCCCTCTACACAACATGGAATTGCACCCTACACAAGATACACTGTAGATGGAGTTGCACAATACACATGATACACTTACACCCTTCACACTATGAAGTTCACCCTACACAAGATAGAGATGGAGTTTCACCCTACATAAGGTACACTTGCACCCTTCACACTATGGAATTGCACCATAAACAAATTAGAGTTGTACTCTACACAAAATACACTTGCACCTTTCACACTTGCAAAATCAGTGGCTCCTTGCAAAAATTAATGGCTACATTTTTCAACGACTCTTTCCCTCTATCTTGCGCTCTCTCTCTCTCTCAATGGATTTTTTCGAGTTTTGCCTCTCTCAACTCAAAAAACCCTAACACTTCATGAAACCCATGCGAGCTCAGGTTGAAGATTTCAATAAATACATGGCAGTTCAAGTTGAAGATGACATAAAAGATATTTCAATTTTGTAAAAATATTACAGTAGATAATTTGATGAAAGAATCGAGGCTCTTTTGACTTGATGAAAATTTTGTCGCCCTTCATTTGATATGGATTTGATGAAATTGTTGAAGCACCATTTAAACCAATTTTTTTTTTTATCAAATTTAAATTTGACAAAACATCTAATGAAGAATTGAAAACAACCTTACTTGTCAAAATTTGTTCTTTTATATATTATATTTTATCTTTTACATTAGTACTATCTCATAGACATAACAAATTATCCCGAGACATTGAGAAGGGACTACAAACTCGGACTTGTTGCCATTCCTATTTAGAGGCCATAGTTTAGAGAGTATAAAATTTAGAAAAAACACTACTTAGACTCTAAATTTTTTAATTCATATAAAACTTTAACTGCCCAAGATTATATGTTAATTTTATAGTTTTTCATTTTTTATAACTGAAAATAGGCTCCATCTACATTTTTGAAACGTTGTATTTAGATAATTAGATTTGTAAAAAGGGAGAGTTTAAAAAATTGGTTGTATAAATAATTAAGATTAAAGGCACAATTTTCTATTGCACTTTTTGGTGCAAATGGGTTGGAGGCCAAGGAGTGAAGAGAAGCAAAGATTGAGAAGAGAAAAAAAAAAAAAGTGGTATTTTTCCACACAAAACCAGAAAAAGTTTTCTAACTACAAATAGCTCCTGAATTTTGGAAAAAGGTGCTAAACAACAGCTGAGAATCTTCCGTCCCACTCGCCTTTTCCTGTCCCAAATTTCTTTTCTACCACAATATCAGAGTCAGAGAAATAGATCATGTGGTAAAAACGTGATTTAAGATAGGAAACAGAGGATCCGGTTCCACTAAACAACATTACACCAGTTGTTTTCCTTTCCACCCCACATTTCTTGCACTGTTCCAATAAACTGAAACCTTACTGAGGTTAAGGATGCAACAAATTAAGCACCAGTACTTCAAATGATACATATCACTTGGGCAAAAGAATATTGGGCCTTAAGTTTTCAACCAAAAAGACAAATACTTGAGAGATTTCAATGTAATATCTTCATACAACATCAAAAGCAATTTGAGATGAGTTCAATAGCCAAAGGGATAGCAATCTTTACAGCTCATAATACATCTAATAACTTGTATGGTATTCAAAAGATGTTGCACCAAGATAATTACCATTGTTGTAAAAACCAGCTTCAATAGCAAAACCAATCCAACAGATATAGCAATCTGTAGTTGTACAACTCCCGTGAGAGTCCAATATCTGGATCCGTTGTCACAATTCAACCAAATACAAATACCAGAATGGATCTCTCATATAATTTTTGTGCTAACTCAAATAGAATCCTAATCCACTAGACACACTAGGATCATGGTTAGTCACCATACGTGATCACTTTTAGCAATACAAACTCCAGAAGTAACAAACCATGACGAATTGAGCTCCAATAGTTTGATTTGTTTAATAATGCATATGAACTTATCAAGCTGAGTAATAATTTATTCAATTTTGACTTGAAAACTTAACGAGTTTGAAATTATGTTGAAGCTTGGTTTGTTTACCTAATGTGCAAATTTCAAACAAGTTTTTAAACACTTGAACACGAGTTGAGCTCAAGTAGGTAGCTTGGTTCATTTTACCTATTGGACACTAATACTTATTAAACACTCCACTTGTTTCTGACACTTCTTGAGCAAGTTTGTAAAAAATAAACTTTCAAAGCTTCGGACACCTTCAAACATTCTTCTTGGACACTTAAATAACATTCCTCAGAAACTCCCCAACACAACCTATGTAGTCAATCTCTCAATTACAAAACCTCCGGCATCATTGAAAATAAAACTCACATCTAAAAAGAATATAATGTACAATTTCCAACATAAGAAAATATCATAGTAATAAAGACATCTATATAGTAAGCAAGCAGATAGTAAAAGTATGTATTATATATGTGATATTTGTAGAGTTTCATCTTTTACTTCGCCAGGATGTTTGCAAGGTAGGCAGATATAATATCAGAAGATGGCAAATAATTGTAGTTTTTAATTTATGTTTCTAAAGACTTTTTTGTCTTTGTATTTATTATTTTGTAGACTTTTTTGTTTATTGACTTAGAAGATTGGGGAAAGCCTACAGTTAAACTAGAAGACTTTTTGCTTTTAGCCTTTTGTTTGTATCTACAAGTTGTATTATATAAGTTGGCATTCAAGCAAACAAATGACGTAATGTAAATTCCTACCATCTCTTTGTTGCCTAGTGTATGTCAAATCCCATATACTCATTAAAATTTTTTGACTATTGGCCATAATTAGACATTTTTAAGTCTTTAAGATTATAAAGAAATGTTTTAGGCACCAGATAAATACACTATGAAGGTCTTAGGTACCAACAACAATCTATAATGGTAATTGACCCTACAAATATAATATGCTTTGGAAATACAAAAAAATAATGTTAATAGTAAATATGACTATAGTTTGCATATCACTAAAGAGTCTGCATAAGCAGTGTGTGTTCTAATTTAAATAATATTACTCATATTAGATATAAAAATAGCTAATATTACCCATGGGTAATATCTAATATTACCCATATTAGATATTACCCATGTTATGTGCTCTTGGTTTTCTAAATTAGATATAAAAATCAAAAATAAATCAAAATTATTTAGAATGCAAAGTTGAGTATATAGAATCTAAAATAGACAATTTAGTTTTTATAAAAAATATTGACTTAAACAAAGAAGCAAAAACCCAAATAAGCAATTTGGTAACGCAATTAGAAACTATATCCTTCATAAACAATGATGGAATGAATAGTTCAGGAGATAACTCCATTCCTAGGCTATTTTATGGTACCGAAGATATTCTCATACTTCAAACCAATATCTATAATAGGACTGAATATGAAAATATTGTTGAAATATTAGATTATTGGAGAAAATTATATAAAGACCTAGATTTAAGTATTAATGAAAGAAATAGACTACTAGATCAGATAAGAGAAATTTATCTAGAACATAAAGCCCTTTTACAGTACTTTAATTATAATATTAATATGTCAACTAATGATGATGATAGCCAATCATCCTCATCTGAAGAAACAATGGATCAAGATGTTTCACCAGAAATAAATAACGAAAAAAGAAAGGCAGAAGAACCGATTGATCCCGAATTGTTTGACACATGGTGTCACGACCCCAACCCGCCCCTAGTAGGATGGTGCCGTGATGGCCAGTAATCCACGGTTACCGAAGGCCAACTTTCAAAATTCACACACAATCAGAGTATTACATATGGGGCTAGCATGTGCGGAAGCAAAATATATAAATCTAATTAGTTCATAAGAGCTGTGCATAAGTCAAATGAAATGACATACATCATTACATAACTTTACAACTTATAGAATATACATTACATCTTGACAAAAGGGGCTTCTCAAGCCGACATAAACAAAACACAATATATACAAGTCAAGAAACATCATCCATAGAACTGCCGACGTCATTACAAGATTGCCGACCTAAACACAAAAGGCCGACATAAATATAATACAGGAAGTACAAGGTTAAAAACATAATCTTCACAGTTGCCGACATCCTTGATGCCGACCTAACATGCATACAAAACATCGGCACAAAACACACGTCTCGGCGTAGCCGACTTCTAGCTTGGAACCTACATATATACATAGAGAGGGTGAGCTTGGATACTCAGTGAATGGTACAAGTAATAAAGGGGTTAATGAATGATTCCCGAGGTCCTTGTCAAAAAGGTACATATATCATAGCTTCTTCAAAACATGTACATGTAACATAACTTGTTCAAAACATATACTTAGCATAACTTGTGTCAAAACATACACTTGGCTTAACTTGTATCAAAACATGCCCACCCGTTCATAGATCGTCGATGGGGGCTATCCGTTTATAGACCGTCGATAGCAAAACATGGGATGAACCGTATTCATCAATCTCGACCTTTCAAAACATGTGCTTAGCATAACTTGGACCGAAACATATTCTTAGCATATCTTGTATCAAAACGTGTACTTGAACTTATAACATACTTGGCAAAACATACCCACCCGTTCATAGACTGTCGATGGGGGCTATCCGTTCATAGACCGTCGATAGCAAGGATCTCTCAAACATAATGTTACCTGGGCTTAAAGTCCCCTAGCACGGAAGGACTATGTTACTTGGGCTTAACGTCCCCTAACACGAAAGGACGGTGTTACTTAGGCTTAACGTCCCCTAACACAGAAGGACGGTTCCAAGAATGTCATCCAAAACAAAGCTTATACTTAATGCATAAAACTTATACTTGATATACTAAAATAGGGATAATCATTCATACTTAACAGATACTTTTCAAAACAAAGCAAAGCAAAGCTTATCAAAACATTTACAACATAGCTTTATTAAAAATACCACTCACATAGCTCTTGGGACGTCGGGATCAAGGCAAAGGTCCAAGTCCTACAAACACATGGCAAAGTCTACTGAACATACTTCTTAAAACAAGTCTTACATGCATGCAAATGATCTCGGGAAAACATGCTGGAAGTCAAAACACTGTTTTACATGTCAGGAAGACATGCTGGGTACCAACCAGGTCTAAGCCGAGGTCCCACACCACCTGGCCGAGGTGTGGCTACCAAGGCTTCGGCGTGCAGCTGCATGCCGAGGTTCATACAAGACAAACCAAAGGTGCAAGTGATCATGCAAGGTAGGCCAAGGTGAGATACGATGCTTGGCCCAAGTGTGAGGTCTAGGTAAGAATGATCTTCGGCGACTACACTTCGGAAAGTGAAGTCTGGAAAATCTGGGTTGAAGAACATGAAGAATATGAACATGAACATGAAGAACATGAATGCTAAAAATCATAACTTGTTCATTACAAAATCTGGGATTTCATGCCATGAGTTCGAAAACATGGACCTGGGTACCCATACTTGAAGATCATACAAAAACAAACATGAAAACATGAATCTTGGCATGAGCTTTCGGATCAAAACATGACTTTTCTTGAAGAACACTTGAATATCATCTTCTCTTTCTAAAACCGAACTTCAAAGCAATGCATGGCTTACAAATCATATTCAATCATGCAATGCAATAACATAAACATAAAGAACATCATACATTGATCAAGGATCTAACCTTAGAACACGAATCTAACGGTTTGATCTCTCGGAATCAAGCTTGGAAATCTCCTCTCTCTCTAAGAACTCCTTCTCCCCTCCTAGAGCTTCTCTCTCTTCCTTAGAACAAAATATAACAAATGGTAGGTTTCTCTCTCTGCCGGCTGATTTAACACTCAGCTCGGCCACGTGGCACTACCGGGTTGGTCCTCCTCAAAAAGGTGACTGATTGACAAGACAAGGTTCTGACAAAGCGTATCTAACAAGCTTCACAGCAAACACCCCGGCAAGTGATGACATCGGCAAAAGACAAGACATCGGCAAAACAAAGGACAATGACCTCAGCTAAGAACAACACTTCGGCAGTAAGATAACAATGACATCGGCTTGGAAGGACAGAGCCTCGGCAACTAAGATGACAATGATCCCGGCTAGGAGGGACAACACTTGACTGAACTGTGCCACACCTCGGCCTAGATGTGCCACACCTCGGTTTAGGTCATACCACTTCCAGGACAAGATCACTTGGGTTCAAGATAACATCTCGGCCCAGATAATACACATCTCGGCCTCGGCGATACACACCTCGGCCCAGATGATAATCATCTCGGCCAATATGCCAGAACAAGGGTAGAGATCAAACAAAGGGATTCCAAAACAGTTAAAGGCTTAAGATGACCTCGGCTTGAAAATGATCTAGGCTTAGCATAACAAGGGAGGAACAAAGCATACATATACACTTAGGCAAATCAAATACATACAAAACAAGGCACAATTCATGATAGCAAATCTTAACATGGCAAATCATATAACTGCATGTAAGCATGACTAAGGCATGAAATGTGGGTCCTTACACATGGGGAGATGGAGAAAATTTTAACTTTATTCAAATAAATGAAGTTAAAAATGATATTAACACTGAAAGTACCTCAAATCCTACACCTGAGCCAATAATATCTAGAAAAGATAATAATCATAAGTATCCAATAACTCAAAATGGTATTTATTTAGACTTGTCTCATGTCCCATTTAAAGACCAACCACAACCAATTGATGATTGGGCACAATCATTGTCCATCATTATTACCAATTATAAAATAGTTGGTCAAAGGAAAAATTCCTAGATTATATTGCAGCAACTCTCCAGGGAGATATTTTATAATGGTTAAGACAGTGGGAAAAATCTGAAATTGGAAAAAATCAGAAAACAGCTTTGTTGGCAAATTTTCTCACACTTGACAACAATATTAGCTGAGTTTGCAAAAATCATAAAAGAAAATTTATATTGTTTTGCAGGAGATACTAATTTATAAGCAGATGCAAATTATATTTTGACTCAATACTACAAGAAATAACACATTTTGTCACGACCCCATTCCGCCCCTAGTAGAATGTTGCGGTGATGGCCAGTAATCCGAGATTACCAAAGGCCAACTTGCGAAAATTCACACACAATCAGAGTATAGATATGGGGCTTACATGTGCGGAAGCAATAAATTTAATCTAAGTAGTCCATAAGAGCTGTGCATAGATCAAATGAAGAGACATACACTAAGACATGGTTTACAACTTGAATACAAATAAAATAAAGTACATATTACATCTTGATCAAAAGGCTTCTCAAGCCGACATATACAAAATACATGAAATACAAAGCTAAGAAGCATAATCTTCAAGATCCTACAAAACATGAATCCAAAAACATCTTGCAAATAATCATCTAGGCGTCACCGCCTTCTTGCTCGTCACCTACATATATATAAGGAGAGGGTGAGCTTGGATACTCAGTGAATGATATTAGTAATAAAGGGTTAAATGAATGATATCCGAGATCTTTATCAAAACAATACATATCATAACTTTACAAATCAAAGGGACGAACCAAGTTCATCTATCAAATCTTTCAAAGCTTCTTGGATGTTAATAACATCAACATAATACCAAATGATGACATTCCGGATAAACAAACCCACGCGGAAAACCGTCAGTGGCAAAACAAAGGGTGCAGTTGCATTATAGTCCCCTGGCACTAAGGACTTTCAAAACAAGGGTGCAGTTGCATTATAGTCCCCTGACACTAAGGACTTTCAAAACAAGGGTGCAGTTGCATTATAGTCCCTTGGCACTAAGGACTTTCAAAACAAGGGTGCAGTTGCATTATAGTCTCCTGACACTAAGGACTTTCAAAACAAGAGTGCAGTTGCATTATAGTCCCCTGACACTAAGGACTTTCAAAACAAGTGTGCAGTTGCATTATAGTCCCCTGATACTAAGGACTTTCCCAAGAATGTCATCAAAACAAATATAATACTTGATACAAAACTAGGGATAATCATTCATGCTTGATCAAATACTTTTACAAATGAAGCAAAGCTTTATCAAAATTTTATAACATAACTTTATTAAAAATACCACTCACATAGCTCTTCGGGTGTGGGGATTACAAGCAAGGATCCAAGGCCTATAAGCACATAGTAAATTCCATTGAATGCACTTCAAGAAGTCAAGAAGAGATGCTCAAAGATGGATATGAAATGCATCCCTAGATAAGCTTTACATGTGTGCAAATGATCTCGGCACTTCTTTCAAAACTAAGTCAAAACAAAGCAGTCATGTGCTGGGAGTCAAACACTGTTTTTCATCTCGGAAAACATGCTGGGTACTAACCAGGTCTTGGCCGAGGTCCCACACCTCTTGGCCGAGGTGTGGTCCCGACGACCACATTCAGGGAAATGAAGTCTGGGAAAAATCTGGGTTTTCCTTTGAAGAACATGAAGAATATGAACATGGAGAACATGAATGTTAAAATCATAGCTTCTTTATTCAAAATCTGAGATTTTGTGAGATGAGTTCGAAAACATGGACCTGGGCACCCATACTTGGAGATCTTATGAAAACAAACACAAAAACATAGATCTTGATACAAACATTCAGATCAAAACATGGTTTTATTTCAAGAACACAAGAACATCATTTTCTCTTTCTAAAACAAGCTTTAAATCAATGCATGGCTCATGAATCATGATAGATCATGCAATGTGATCGGTTCCACATAAAGAATAACAAGAGTAGATCAAGAATCTAACCTCAAAACACGGATCTAACGGTTCAAGGTGCGAAGATCAAGCTTGGAAATCTAGTTCTCTCCCTAAGAACTCCTTCTTTTTTTTCCTAGAGCTTCTCTCTCTATCATGCAAAATATGACACACAATGATATGTTTTCTCCCATTGCCGGCTGACTTAACCCTCTGTTGGGACACGTGGCACTACCGGATTGGGTTTCCTCAAAAAGGTGACTGAATGACAAGACAAGAGCATGACAAAGGGTGTTCAACAAGTAAGGTGACATGGGCACTCCGGCAGGTAAGGACCTCGGATTAGAACAAGGCTTCGGCAAGTAAGGTCTCAATGATCTCGGCTAGGAAGGTTAACACTTGGCCTAGCTGTGCCACACCTCAGCCTAGATGTGCCACACCTCGGTCTAGGTCATACCAGTCTAGGAACAAGATCACCAGGTGCAGGGATCAAAGATCTAAATTACCTAAAGGATAACATCTCGGCTTAGATGATACATATCTCGGCCTCGGTGATACACACCTCGGCCAATATGCGGGGGTGAAGGTGGAGGTCAGCCAAAGTGGTTCCAAGATGGCCCTAGGTATAAAAGGTCCAAATGCGTGACCTAGGCTTAAGATGACCTCGGCTACACACACCAAGCAAGGGACAAAACATACAAACAATACTCAAGCCAAAACACATAGGTACAAAATAAGACGGAAACCTTACTTTAGGCAACACAAGTCAAAACCACAAGTGCAAGCTTAACAAAACAAAACATGCAGATGCACATGAACATGACTAAGATGAGGATGAGGGTCATTACACATTTACCGACCAAAAAAGTTTTGGTTGCAAAAAAATCACATTTGGCTACTAAGAAAAAAATTAGTAGGCAAAAAGTTCATACTTTTATCGACTAAAGTAATTTAGTCGCTGAAAAGTGATTTTTCACGATTAATTTGAAATATTGTTCGCCAAAAATTTAGGCGGGAAAGTGAAACACTAGGAGGGAGATTAAAATCTTTTAGCGACTATTACAATTTAGTCGCAGATTTCAAAACGACCTCATTTTGCTTGTTAAATGCACAAAGTCCAAATAGCCGACCAACACTATTGTAGAGGAAAACAAATTCAAACCCTTATAATATTTCACAAAAACGCGCCTAATCGATTCCACCCTCTCAGTCGCGCTACTCATCTTGCCTCTTCACCGTCAACGTTGCTATCCGTCGTCCTCGCCTCTCCATCGTCAGCAGTGCCGCCGTCCGTCTTCGCCTCGCCACTATTATCTAGGTATATTTTTTCAAGCGTCTGTCTCTCTGTCTGTCTCTCTTACTTTTTCTCTTTGATTTCCCTTACTCCTTTTTCTCATACTTTTTTTGTTCTGAAGAGAGCATTTCAGTGGAAGAAGGAGCTTTGTAATGTTGTCCAAATTGTGAAATTAAACAATCAGATTCACGAATAAATCAAAACTATATACCAAGAACACATGCTGAGAATTACAACATAAATACCCAATACAATAAAATGGTAAAGAAAGCAAACCGAAACTTGCACGGTAGCAGTTTTCTTAAAACAGATTTTCGTCGCCTCATGGATCGAGTGCTTGAGGAATTGCATACGGGAATATGACGTATTGAATTGCTCTGTCGTTTATGTAAACTGAGACAATAGATCTCATACGGAAATTACTCCTACCAACATTTTGTTCTAACTGGTGTGCCCTGTATGGCCTTGAGCACTAGCCTGGTTCAACAAGTGGTTTCAAAGAATTTTGGCCTTCCCAATTCTTCTAGAAGCGGCCCCACTTCACACACACATAGGTGATTCTTCAAAGTATCCTGCTATACTCTATTTGAATCCTCAACACATAAGAGTTATTAAAATCTTTGCTTAACCTTCACCCCCGCAGGTATCACTGCTTAAAGGAATGGCTGGAGGGTTTTACTCCCACAGTGACATACCATTGTTACACGCAATTAGGTTATTCCACTGAACCTAGATCTTGGGATCTCCAGTCAACTAGGTTGGGTTTCCATTTTGGTAACTTCCAAAGGCCTCAGCCCCATTCCTTTTGATGACGTCTCGGCTAACACTCGATTTAACCCTTTGGTTAGCAGATTCGCAATGTTGTCCTTAGACTTTACATAGTCTATAGAGACAATTCCATTCGAGAGTAGTTGTTGTATGGAATTACGTCTACGACAGATATGTCTAGACTTTCTATTATACATATTACTCTGTGCCCTACCAAATGCAGATTGGCTATCACAATGAATACAAATAGCTGGCACAGGTTTAGACCAACGTGGGATATCTTCAATGAAATGGCAAAGCCATTCAGCTTTTTCCGTTGCTTTATCTAAAGCAATAAACTCTGATTCCATCGTTGATCTAGATATACATGTTTGCTTGGAAGATTTCCAAGACACGGTTTCCTCTTCAAGGGTAAACACATAACCACTAGTGGATTTGGAGTCTTTTATATCAGATATCCAATTAGCGTCACTATATCCTTCTAGTATTGCTGGGTATTTGGTATAATGCAGCCTATAACCCTGAGTGTAGTGTAAATAACCTAACACCTGCATAATGCCCCCACCAATGAGTAGCATTCGGATTACTCGTGTATCTACTAAGCCTACTAATAGAGTAGGCTATATCTGGCCTTGTACAGCTCATCAAATACATCAAACTTCCAATGACCCGAGAATACTCTAGCTGAGAGACACTCTCACCATTATTCTTGGTCAAATGTAGACTCACGTCTGCCGGTGTCCTAGACACACTTGTATCTGATTTACCAAATTTTTTCAGTATCTTCTCAATATAGTGAGACTGAGAAAGTACAATACCACTAGATGTTCTAGTAATCTTAATACCCAGAATGACATCTGCAAGGCCCATATATTTTATGTCAAACTTAAAGTTTAACAATCTCTTAGTAGTTCTAATAATCTCATCATTACTACCAATAATGAGTATGTCATCAACGAATAGACACAAAATGACATAACCTCTGTTAGTGTCTTTGATATATATGCATCTGTCACACTCATTGATTTTGAACCCATTTGACAACATAGCATTGTCAAACTTCTCATGCCATTGTTTAGGCACTTACTTCAAACCATACAATGATTTGACAAGCTTACAGACTTTTTTATTTTTGTCCTGGAGCTGAAAACCCCTCGGGTTGCTCCATGTAGATTTTTTTTTTTTATCTAAATCTCCATTTAAGAAAACTGTCTTTACATTAGGGGTGAAAGAACAACCACCAAAATTGAACCGATCGAACCAAACCGCTGGTTTACGATCTGTTTGTTTCTCTCTAATTCGGTCGGTCGGTAGGTATGATTTTTCAGATTTTTCAATTTTCGGTTTCGGTCCAAGTTTTGATTAATTTTACACTGAACCGCACCGAAAATAACCCTCATCTTAGCTGTCCACGTGTTTTAATCCTAAAGCTCACACAATATAACATAATCTCTCTCATCTCTTGGCCTTCCCACAGTGAAAAGTTGAAAAAACTTTTTTGTCTTCCCAAGGTAAACAAGCAATCTCTATCATCTCTCTCTACTGATTCATCTTCTCTCTCTCTCTCTCTCTGATTCAGTCCTTGGGTTTCTCTCAATCCCACTTCATTTTTCCATATTTTTGCTCAATGCTTCCAAATTTGCATCGCCATTTGTTGCCGAATCAAAAACTTGTCGACTTGAATCTGCATCACCATTCGCTCCACGCTTCCATGATTCATATTTTTGCTTCCTTTCTATTTTTTCTTCACTTATTTCTCTAAATCTGCACCGCCATTCGACTTGAAACCCACTCGTTTCTCCCTCTGATCTCAAATCTTCATCCTTCTGAAGAAACAAAGCTAATGTAAATTTCAAGGACGCGGTAAAACCCTTAATTTTGCAGAGATTTGTTCACTCCTCTTTCACTCTGTCTTCGGTGTAACGATTTCGACACAGAACTAAGGTAAATTTCAAGTCCTAACTTTTGATTTTGAGAATCCTAATTTTGATTTTGAAAGCCCTAATTTTTGGAACCCTTTTGAAAGCCCCATTTGGTTTCAACTTTCGACATTAGATTTCTTCACTCAATATCTCTTTGCTATTCTATGAAAAAAAAAAAAAAAAAATCTCTTTGCTATTTGATTTTTCATGGTGCATTCTCTCTCATATATATATATATATTATATATTTGTGAATCACTTACTGTATTATATATAATCTTTTCTAGATCATTGTATATATTTGTCAAATCTTTTCCAAATCCCAAAACTGTAATGACCACACCAAATCGTATAGACCGGTTTGGTGCGGTTTATATGTTACCTCGGTCTGTTCGGTTCACATAATTACAAAACCCAATAAATCGGTTTGGTCCAAAAACTGGAAAAAAATCAGTCGAACCGCACCGATTTCATCCCTACTTTACATCCATTTGATGTATCTCCAGACCAGGTAAAGCTGCTATCGCAATCACCATGTGAATGGATTGTCACAGGTGAATGCGTATCAAAATAATCTAGGCATTTGCGCTGCCTGTATCCTTTGATAACTAGTTTAGCTTTATACTTATTAATTGATCTATCAGCTTTCATCTTTCTTTTAAAGATTCACTTACTTCTTAAGGCCTTATTGCCTGGGGGTAGATCAACTAACTCTCAAGTATGGTTCTGTAAGATAGAGTCAATCTCACTCTTAATTGCTTCTTTCCGCAAAGGACTTTCAAATGAAGTCACAGCTTCATGGAAAGTTCGAGGTTCTCCTTTTAACATACAAGTCAAGAAGTCCGGACCAAAGGACTTTGTAGTCCTAGCCCTCTTACCCTTTCTTGGCTCATCTATTTTCTCAGCTTGATCATCTACTTGATCATCTACTTGATCATCTATGTGATTTTTGTCACCTTTAACCTCTTTCATGAAACTCGAAACCCTTTCCTGGATATGACAAGGAAATACATTTTCAAAGAAATATGCATTTCTAGATTCCATGATAGTATTCTTGTGTATATCTAGAATAGCAGACTGAAACACAAGAAATCGATATGCATTGCTATATTGTGCATAACCGTTGAATACAAAGTCAACAGATCTTTAGGCTTATCTTAACCCTCTTGGGTTTAGGTATCATCACATTTTGCATGACGCCTCCATATTTGTAGAATTTTATACAAAGCCTTTTAGCCTTTTCCAAAAATTCATACCGGGTCTTTAAACAATTCCTTGTGTCACAATGATTATGAAACTCTCAAAATCATATCACAGTAAATACATTCCCAAAATGTCATCAACCGAATTAGGCACCCAAACATATTTGGTCCAACCTATCACTCTGAAGCCAATAGTCTTACTATTAGGAAACACAAATCCAGTGTTCAATAGTCTATTATTCGGAACTTTATAATGTGGCCAATAGTCTTATCACTAGGAATCACAAATTTGTCAACATGTGGTCAGTAGACTTTTTACTATTAGGAATCATAATGTCTTAACCTGTGATCACTTTACTACTAGAAATCATAACGTCCTAACATAGGATCAATAGACTCTTTCATTACTCGGAATCATCATGTCTTGACATATGATCAGTAACCTCTCCACTACTAGGAATCATCATGTCTTGACATGTGATCAGAAATATGTTCACTACTAGGAACCATAATTTCATAACTGTGTAGCCAGTGGTCTAACACCTCTTAGGAACCATTAGTTTTCTATCTCTGTGATTAGTGGTCTTGTACTCGCTAGGAGTCACCAATTTAAGAATATATTTGAAATTTAAAAATTCAAAAATATATTTACCCACCCTAACGGGTTGTCTCATCTTTGCTTTTAAGCAAAGTCACATAGTAATCATATATGCTATAATTGACACAAGGATAACATACTGATCACCTCTGATTGATTCAGAGATATTATCATGCAATCTTATGATTTCCTTTAATCACACTTGATCTCTCTAGATCTTTCTTTAAGAATCTTGCAAGGCCTAAGGTTGGCAGGTGAAACAATATTTTTGTTGTCACCTCTTGAAGCCATTTCTAAAAAAACCACTACAGAATTTCACTTTTTGTGTTTTCAGAAATTAAACTTAGCACTAGAAAATCCCACAGTTGGAAATTTAATTCAAAACTAGTCTCACCACTTAACCTAGAATCAAACATGGTCAGGAATGTTCCCATGAAGACTAGAGGGGTCACATTGGTCCCACTTAAAACCTAGTTAACTTTTTGACGAAACCTTCAAGAGCATGTTGACTCCTAGTCCATGGGAAACAATTTTAGAATTAAGTTTTTTAGGGGATAAACCAGGTTAAAACAAACCAATTCCCAAGCAAATAAAATTTGCTACCAAAATTATACCACTCATAAAAGTTAACTGGTACTCCCGGAGCTGAGCCCATTATTTCTGAATAAAAATAAAAAATATTTTAGCTAATGCTACAATTTGGTTCTTTTTCTCAAAACCAAAACACTATGAAAATAGTCAGATTATAACCAAAGACTTTCTCCAAACTTGGTTTTCCAACACTTTGGGAATAAAAAGATTAAACCCAAAGACTTCCTTAAACCTCAAAGGTTTAAAACCAAATCCGTCTTAGTTGTCATTTCTGAACAAATAAGAACTATTTTTTAGCGAAGGCAAAACACTTTGGTTTCTATTTCAGAAAACCAAACAAGTTTCAAACTTATAAGCAATTTAAAAATTGCTAATCAAATTACAAGCAATGTAAAAAATTGCTACACCAAAGATTAAGCAAATAAAATGTTTCTAACAATATAAGCAAATAAAACTTGTTTTTACATAATTGGTAAAAGCCAACTAAACCTAAGCAAAAAATTGCTTTAATTATAAAGAGAGTAACCAATCTATAAGGATTTTATATAGTCTAAAACCTTTTTCTCGCTTAGAAATTCCTGTTCATCACAAAGGTTAGTCGTCCATACTTTTTTGTTTTGACATCCCAAATACTATTCATTTGGTTTTGTAGTTGTTTTTCCAATCCCTTTAGCGTAGGTATTCTTGTAAAGCAAGTTAGCAGAAAACTATAAGAAAATACAACCCAAACAATATAAAGAAACTTGAAACCATCTAGCAAACTATTTAATAATAAAATTAACTAATGAATTAAAATGCTAGACGAGTTACAAAATAAAATTTATGACTTCACTATTAAAATTAAAAATTTTAAGTGGCAAGAATTATATATGAATTTATGACACATTAAACATGTACATAATTATGGACAATTAACATGTATATAAATAATTCTAGAAATTATAAAACAATTAGCATGCAAATAAATTTAGACAAGTTACAAAACTAAAAAATTTATAACTCCACAATTAAATAAAAAATTTTAATTAGCAAGAGTTACATATACTTTATAGCTTCACATAATTAAATTCAAATTATGAGGTAATTATATATGACATTATTACACCAATAAAATAAATTTACAGTTTTATTTACACAATTTTGATAACTCCAAAACCTTAAATTAAATTTAATAAGCAAAAGCTATATAACATTTAATTCACAAAAATCATGCAAATGACTCTAGCAATTAAAATCATGCAAGTATTCTAAAATAATAAGCATGAAACAAAAGCCATTCTTGTTAATTTACTAAACATGAATTCGAAGGAATGAAATAGATGCCCTTTTATATAAATTAAATGTCTAAAACTAACAGTAATGTAAGGCAATCAATTTCAATTGCTATCATGCAGTGGAAAATATTACACAAGGAATTGAACTCTATAGCCATTAACATACAATTCTATTGTTCTGAACACAATAGCAGTCTATAAAGAAATATATTTTATATTATATTCTACACATGCACTTTCATATTTTATTACTATGGTGCTCCAGAGAGTAAGGAACATTAGGTAAAGCTATATATATATATTTTTAATTTATAGGCATGCAAAATAGTGGGCTTCTTATTTGCTACTGGTAGTCTACTCAAATAACAAAAGCAATAGCATGTAACTTTTCGAAAACACTAGCAGAAACCAATAATGTATGAATCTATTTATCTAGTTTCATGAGAAACACATAATCTGTTTTAAGCTTGTTGTCCAAATTGTGAAATTAAACAATTAGATTCACAAATAAATCAAAACTATATACCAAGAACACATGCTAAGAATTACAACTAAATCACAACATAAATACCCAATACAATAAAATGGTAAAGAAAGCAAACCGAAGCTTGCACGGTAGCAGTTTCTTTAAAACAGATTTTCGCCGCCTCACGGGTTGAGTGCTTGAGGAATTCCGGTGTCTGTCTCCCAGGATACGACAGTCAAAAAATCAACTACGGCAGAAACACTCTCTGTTTAGCTTAGCAAACAAAAACCGTGGCAGCACTTTCTTACTGTAGGAACTTTCTGGCAAACTGACTTGTAAAATGGAAGTAAAAATTTCTGTGTTGAGACTAGATAGGAGGGTCTCAATTTATACATGTATAGGGGAGAGAGGAGGAGCCTCCAACCTTTATGGCTAATGCACCATTAACCTGCTTTTATGGCTGGTCACTAATGCACCATTAACCTCTGCAATATTGCAGGAGTTACAAACATATTATACACATTAATCCCACTACCTCTTTCGTGAAGCTAACTTCATGAGGTAATTTCTTATTTAATTCTCAATGGTTTTTGGCCATTCTTTTTGTGATGTATAGATCTCATTGCAAAGTATTTAGACCCACTTGGACCCAAGACAATAGATGGTTAGGGCCCACTTTAATACTTAATTAAAGTCACCAAAAACCCTATTTTTTCCAACATGTAACTCCGTATAGCTCACCGGCATCGTCGTTACACCTTTCCAAATCAAGCCCCTCAGTTCTGGCATGGTCGTCGCGTGGTCTCGCTTCGCCGTCAAGAAATCCTCTACCGACACTGCCTGGTAAACATTTCTTCATTTTTTGTTGAAACCAACCCATTTGTAGAATCAATCAGTGTATGTAGGGTTTTCAGATTGTTTTGTTAGTCTTGTCTTATTAATACCAAAATGGCATCATTAATGATTAGTGGGTATTTTGGCCCCAATTCCTGGGTTTGGGAATTTTGTTGCTAGTGTACCTCATGTTTTGAGCCTACTTTGTAGAAATTCTGAATACAATTTGAGGTATAAATCCTTCAACTCTTCCTAAAAACAAATTGAGGTATAAATCCTCTCTCCCTCTCTTACTCATTCTCTTTCTGTATCTCCCTTTCCCTCTCAATGTTTGTGTTCATGTTCTGTTTTTTTTTCGTTCTCTTTGTTTTCCCTAAGGTAAGAAAGCCGACTCATATTTCTACTGTTCCTTTGTTTTTTGGATGATGAAAATGCATTAAAAATTATTATTATCATCTAAGTTTTCTTGAATTATGTAGATGTATTTAGAATTTGTTCGTTTACTCAATTAAATATAAGAGCCATCTTCTGGAATAGAAAAATAATGTTAATGGTGAAATCTGATCTGTTATTTGCATTTTTTTTAAAAATTTTGTGGGTACATAAATCTTTGATAGATTATGGTGTTTGGAGGCATACAATCCAGATCTTAATGTTCTATTTGTTTTATTTTCATTTGTTTATAACTAATTTATTTGGGTTGTAATAAAATACAAAATACAGATCCTGTTAAATTGCTTTGATCCTTTTTGGTAAATGGATATGCCATATTGAACTAGCTAGTTCGATTGCTTTCATACTTTTTTAATTATTATTTTTCAGTTTTTTAGAGGCTTTTAGTGTCCTTTATAATTAGCCTTGCACATCCAGTATTCTTTATAGCACCATTGGGATGTAACCAATGAATAACAAATCTAAATGGTATTAGTAACCATGTCTATGCAAACAAAAATGAACCTATTAAATGTTAGTTTTTTATTTTATTTTACAGTTCTGTTGTTTAAAAATCTATTGCCTAGAATAGAATCATTTTAGAAAGTGGGAAAATCATAGGGCTAGGCATAGGGTTATCCGACCCGCACGACCCGCACAACCCGCCATACTCGATCCGAACCGCACACGTATGGGCGGTTTCGCAAATATAATAGGGTAGTGTGCGGTTTGGAATATAGCAAGTTTTCGGGTTGCGGGCGGATTGCGGGTTTGAACCGCACCTGCCACAACCCACCCGCACTTAGAATATATAATTTTTAAAAATAAAAATAAAAATAAAACTTGGACCATCTTGTATTTTTACATGCAGTATGCTTGCTCTTGCTATTGTTGCATGAAATGAAAGTGGTAATATATTTGGCATTGTTAAAATTATCTAAAGCCTTAATTCTTCTAAAGGAAACTTATGTGAATATGTGAAGCCAAATTTTTTTTTTTGGTTCCTTCAAGTTGCTGGTGATGGCTGCATTTTTGTTTAGGAAGTGTTTACTCCTTTGTCTTCAAAGATACTACAGAAAATTAAGCAAAACTCTAGGCCAATTTTTCCAACAAGCATAGTCCAACCTGCATCTTTAAGTCATTTAAAGTTTTATGAAGAGGATGATCACCCATTCAAAATCAATCTTGAATAATGGACACTGCCAGAAAGTTCCAATTTTGTTTAATTGAATTTGATTTGGAATCTATCTAGATTTTGAACAATTGAATCTATTTTTGTCAAACGAATTATGAAGATTGAAGATTTAATTCATTAATTATTAATGTTGGAGCATTTTAGAAAATTAGGAGAAAATGATCCAAAATAAATATTTACAAAATAGCGGAAAAAAATGCTCAAAAATAAATTTTTAAAGAAAAAAGTCCAAACCGTAAACTGCCTGCACATCCGCAAACCCTATCCGCACAAACCGCAACCTGCACTGCGGGCGGTTGCAGGTTAACTTTTTCCAAACCGCATAGATGTGGGCGGGTCAAAATCGAACCGCAAACCGTACAAAACCGATCTGCAACCACCTCTAGATAATCCCCTTAGTTTTGTAATAGCTTTGTTTGAAGTAACAAATATTCACTTTGAATGCCATAGATAGTGAAATGGGTGCATTCACACTAGCATTGAGGCATCCAAACACATCCTAGTAGACCACAAGCATTAAGTGAATAGATAAAACATAACATCAATGTGCAATATATCAGTTTATAGATAAGTGATCTTCAATCCATATGATGTCCATGTAGTGTAAGAAGGAACTTGAGAAGTCAACCTGTTCAAGAGATTAGAAACCATCTATTTGTTAATGGCATTGATCAAAGTTACTTCACATGGATATGGCATGGAGAAGAAGTAGCAACTACTATTTGGTCCATATAATATTGGGTAATTTTCTTAGTGCTATTTATTTCATGTGTTTGAAAATAATTACTTTCTAAGCTCACATACTTGCGGTTTGTTCAATTTTAGGTACCATTGGGTATTAGTAGTCATTGATCTATTGTTGATGATAGTGTACTATGTTGATTCATTTTGTCATGGTCAAATCGCCTCAAGTTTGAAAATTGTAATAAACACATAAGTTTGTTGCTTTTGTACATTTCTTTGCAATAGAGCTATTCTAATGACAATGTACTAATCTTTGTTTTCTTTATAAAGTAGTCTTCATATTTATGGAACAACTAAAGGGATGAATAGAAAGCCAACTTGGAAAGTTGTTGAGGTAATGATGATGATTCATCTTGAGTATAATTGTTATATGTAGTTTTCTAATAAAAATCACATTATTTGTATGTAGTGCCCACAACAACCGACACACATGGAATGTGGATTTTGTGTAAGGAAAGACCTTATTCGAGATCAAAGCATCCTAACCAAAACAAATGTAAGATCAATTCTAATAGTTGTTTACTAATTATTTATGAATGACCTTTCATTTAGTCATTGGTTCTTAATGACCTCTTGTAGTTCAATGGGAAGACGACTTACATGGAATCCGTACTCGATGCGTGTGGAGTGGATTAACTTTGTCCTAGAAAACATGTGATTATCTTCTATATGTAAGTATAAAAAAGAAGGAAAAAGTGAAACGATTTAGCTTCTATTTAACTTGATTAATGTCTTTGTATTTCATTGTTATTAATGGTTTCTATTTAGCTTCTAGTTTGTGGATTAATTGATCTGATTAAATTTTTGAGCATGTTAATACTTTCATGTAATTGATGGCTTTCATCTCAAATAAAAGTTATATATGCTGCATGCAGTTCTTCTTATCCCATTATTCTTGATATCTCTTTTCCATACAGTTTGGATTGGAAAAGAAATAAACAAATGAAATAAATTGAGCTATCTAAGGAGATGTCCAAGAATAAAAAAATACAAAAAAAGATGAAGAAAAGTGATTTTGGATTATAATTTGACACAAAATTTGTTGAGCTGGACGAGGATCCTTTAAGAGCCAAAATAAGTTGGTTGGAACCTTAACCCCTATTCCATGCCATTTCTCAAGAATGAGTTTACTGTTTCATGCCCCTTTTTTTTCTTAGTGATAAGATAAAGCTCCAAGTCAATATGTGCTCCAAGAATGCTAGTGCTTTCCTTATCCCATCATATATGTGAGTTTTGTTTAGATAATATTAATTTTTCTTGTCTTCTTCTTCTTCTTCTTCTTCTTCTTCATCTTATTTATTCTTATTATTTTTCAATGGTAGGTTTAGAACATCATTTTTGTCCTTTGTTATGGGTTTGATTTTCCAATTTGTATGTACTAGCATAAACCATTCTATGTCATTGGTTATGTTGACTATTGGCACTTGGCAGGCGTTTTGCAGGACTCGTCAGAAGGCTTTTGTTTTGGTATGCCACATTTTATTTGAATAGTCTCTCATAATGTTTTTTTGACTTGCTTTTGTTTTGTTTTGATTTTCCAGTTTTAGATTGTATGAAGGTTTTTACTTTTCATTTCAAAAAGGTTTGTTAATCTATAGATCAATGTGGTATATAGTTTATCAAGTGTCCCTTTTTCTTTGTCTTTCTAAACCTTCGAGAATCTTAAGGCTGGTTCTCAGAAATTCCTAAGTTTTGCAACCTTAGTCTGATGCTATTGCTCTACACTTGTTTGTTAAAAAAATATCTTGTTTAATCTGATCTGACTTGTTTTTTGTTGTTATTTTTTTATTATTTTTTTTGCAAAATTCACGAAGGTTGTCCATACAGAGATTGAATTGGTGGTGATGGCATTTGTAGGCTTCTTCATGAAACTGATCTTTATCCTTACTAACATCTTCATTTGATTTGGTTTAGGTAATATTTGTCTTCAATCCTATGTCTCATTCATTTTCAAAGATTAAACTTTGTTTATAGATGGAATGATTGGACTGGCTGAAAATGTTGAGTTTAGTAATCTGGGAAGATTACTTGAGGTTGAGAAATATGAAGAAAGAAAAGGCTGCATGTTCTTAGGGAAAAAGGCCCACTCTTTATCTTAATAGTTTTGGAACTACTATTAAAATGTTGAAACTTCCTTTTGGTTACCTAATCAGACAAGTTACTCAACTTCTTTTAGTGACTAAAAGAAGGTTGAGTGGCACAAATTGATGCATAAGAGTTTGAGTGATTGCATAGTATAGGAACTGTAAAACTGATATATTGCTTGCCTAGACTTAAAATGCTTTGCCATTATATTTTCTAAGAAGATGGATTTGAACAGGCAATCTTATGGTTTAATGCCAAGCATTGGTTGACACTAGTTGGACTTTTATCTTGCTTCAGGTATTGACAGGGAAATCACCACCTTGCAATTGAAAGTATGTTAAAGAGTTCATAGGTAATGTTTCTGTTGTAAGTTTTTGGTGTTTGATCTAATTATAAATTATTTGTTGAAACATAACAAACAATAGATCAAACATAGCATCAATATGCAATATATCTTCTCAAGTTAAATTTCAAGAGTAGATATAGGGATACATACAAATAGAAGTAATCAGCCTTAAGTTTTTACTGTCCAAACAAAAGAGCCTTTGATCTACTACTACTATTGTGATGGTCTAATAGTTTGGGGTAGGTGATCATTTGCTCTACTGCTACTATTGGTTGTTCTCTATTTTGGTTTGATCACTTCTAGTTTTAGTTTGTTTTTTATTTTGAAGGATGACATTTGGGGGCGAAAATTGGAAACAGCCCCTAAACAACCCCGAGATCATCACGGTCACCTCTGACTAGATTAAACAAACTTGTGAGAGCAAGTGGCGCATCGATAGGACACACGGTTAGAGATTTGGACACAAAAATGTGAGAGAAAAAGGCGAAAACGGGCCGTTTGGGGGCGAAAATTGGAAACAACCCCTAAACAGCCCCGAGATCATCACGGTCACCTCCGCCTAGATTAAACAAATTTGTGAGAGCAAGGGGTGCGTCGATATGATGCACAATTTGATATTTAGACCAAAAAGTGTGATAAAAAAGGTGAAAACGGGCCGTTTGGGGCCAGAAATTGGAAACAACCTCGAAACATCCCCGAGATCATCAGCATCACCTCAGACTAGATTAAACAAACTTGTGAGAGCAAGCGGTGCGTCGATACGGTTAGATATTTAGACCAAAAAATGTGATAAAAAAAGCAAAAATGAAAAATTGGAAACAACCTCGAAACAACCCCGAGATCATAACAGTCACCTTGGCCTAGATTAAATGAACTTGTGAGAGCAAGCAGTGCATCGATAGGATGCATGATTAGATATTTAGACCAAAAAATGTGATAAAAAAAGGCAAAAATGGGCCGTTTGGGGCCAAAAATTGGAAACAGCCTCGAGATCATAACGGTCACCTCGGCTTAGATTAAACAAACTTGTGAGAGCAACCAGCGTGTCAGTAGGACACACGGTTAGATATTTAGACCAAAAAATGTGATGAAAAAAGGCAAAAATAAATGGATGACGAAGTAACTTAATATTGTGCGTGTAACATTAGATTACAAGAACTAAATCTTTTTGCGAGAACTTTAGGTGTTTCGTCCAATATGCTAGAGTTAGAGTAGCCTAAGAGAACCAAATCTTGTGATGAGTAGATATTTGTAAAAAAGGTTAGACAAACTAAAGGAAAATGTAACATTGTCACTCTTTTTATTTTCTTAATAAGCTAATAAACCTTTCTAGTAATATTAATGTTTATAAAATAAGTTCAATTACTTTTTGTTTGGAAAATTTTAAAGAAAATTTAAATATTGTGTATTGTATAAATTGCAATTGACTAAATTGTTTTTTTTTTTATAGATGTTGGAGGTCTATGGAGTGTTTAAATTCATACTATTTGTGCAAACTTTGAAAAATTGTAGGTAAGCATGGTCTCTTATGCTAATTAATTGACTCCGGGGGCACTTGAGTAAGAAAATTAGTGGCCCTCTCCTTGTAAGTGTTGCTGACTGGTTAATGCCAACATCCATGCTTTTGTTAGAAATAAAAGAAGTCTAAGCTTATTTAAACGGTGAGTCAAACTATCATATGTCTAGTTAATGTGATGCGTATGGTGTAACAGAAAGATTTATGGCCTTAGTCATGGTGGGTAGACTTCTCGAGAAGTTAGAGGTCTCATTCTAAGATGTTTTCTTTATCACAAAATTAACTTGCATGAAATGGCAGAGTATTCAGTAACGATAGAATTTTCTTCTTGCAAAAATAGTTGCATCTGATGTTTATGAGATTCTTACACAATGTAAACATGATTGTTTAATGTCAAGTATGGCAGGGAACATGTTTGCATGTTCTGAATAATTATATACAGTATTGGACAATCTACTAGAAGCATCCAAACAAGGATTTAGTTTTGCAACGACTAATTCTCAAATCCCATCTATGTGGTCTTTTGGGGAGGTGCTCCATTACTCCAGTTTGAAAGTAAAATTTTAAGTGTTTTACCACATTTTAGACAAATAAGATTTAATGATTGCTCAATTCTTGACATTCTTGTTTTTTTTCTTTGGTACAAATGGATGAACTCGTGCACGAAGCTAAATTGTACAGGACTAATTGGCTTTATAGGTATTTTTGAAAGGATTATATATTTTTAGATAAATGTGTATAGAAAATATTTCGATAGACTAGTAGTTATATTTTCGGATAGACTAGTAGTTATATTTTTGGATGGGTGTATATGGAAAATATTTGAGTAGACTACTAGTTATATTTTTTGATAGATGCGCATGGATAAAAATTTAAAACATAGTAACAAGTTCTTGTTATGTTTTAAATTTTTATGCTAGTCAGGATGTGAATCGGAATTTTAATTGGAGGAATATGTACTTTGGAATTACTTGTGGATGGAAACTTATAATAGTTGCTGACTTTTATTAAACGGGTTCAAGATTAGATGATTTATGTATTTCGTTGAATGTTCATGATTCTGATACTTATGAATGATTCTTTTTAATTACAGATTATATTGAATGGATTGGATGAAATATTTGTCTTTAATTACAGGTTTATTTTGTTAGATGTTGGTGACCAAATTGTGGTTTTGCTGACCAAAATGTTGGTAGGCAAAAAGGTACATTTGGCGACTAAATAATTAGTCGGTAAAATTGTTAATTTTGGCAACCAAAGAGTTTGGACGCGAATAGGTCTATTGCTGACTAAACTTTTAGTTGTGCAAACATTACTTTTGGCGATTAACATTTTTGGTCGTGGATTGTGACTTTTGGCGACTAACATGTTTGGTCGTAGAATGTGACAATTAGCGACTGACATGTTTGGTCGAGAATATGTCACTTTTCGCTACTAAAGTATTTTAGGACTAAATGGATTAGTCGCAGTAATGATATATTTAGCGACCAAAAATTTAGTCGGCAAATCCAACTTTTTCCCGACCATGAAAAGTTTTGGTCGCTAATTACTTCTGCTAACCCTCAATTGGCAACCAAAGTGGCAACTAAAAAAATTGGTTGCGGATAACTTTTGCAAACTAAAAATAGACTTTTGCCAACCAAATTTTTAGTCAGCAAAAGTACAATTTTCTGTAGTGAAATTAGAATTATGTAACATTTGTCTTTTTGAAGACTATGTTCAAACTTTTAAAAAATATTATTATTTTATTGATCCACTAGCAAATCAACCCTGGTTAGATGAATTTTTTCATAAATTTCCTAATCCATGGGATGAGTTATGTATTAAAACATATCCTGACTTTCTCAAAAAAATGGGGGAATGAAGAATATGATAATCTTGGTTTTCGCATTAATTATGTTCTAAGACTGATAGCAGATCGGTGTCTAGAAGCAAAGGCGAAAAAAAAAAAAAAAAATCAAATTTCCAACTCAAAATATGGTCAAAAATGTTGTAACAAAATTTTGAAAGAAAATTGGAAAATTGGTTGTGATACATTTCCCAAGTGAAAAGGATTTTCCAAAAAATGCAGAAAATATAAATGGAAATCTTGGAAAAAGAACAAAACTTTTTCAAAAAAGAAAAAATATATTCTGAAATTTTCAAAAAAGAAAACTTGTAGATGTTACATTTGTAACAAAGAAAATCACTACGCATCCGAATGCCCAAAAAGGGGAAAAAGTGCAAAGAAAATGATCAAAATTCTTGAGGAACAAAACTTTGAAATAATATATGGTGAAAAAATTTCTGATGAAGAAGAAATCTTGTATGAAATTTCTAGTGATGAAGTAAGTTCAAATGAAGAACTAATCTTCATGATGACTAATACAGATAATCAAGATAATACAAATAGTCAAGATGTATCTCAAGAAGAATTACAAGTAATTCGACTTGGAGATATAATTAGAGAAGAAAAAACTTTTACCAAAGAAGAATTAGCAAAATTCGAGAAAATACAAGAAGTTGCTGTACTAGAAATTTACATACTTTCAAAATTCAACTTTTTTTCAGCAAGTGTGTTTGAACAATACAGTGGCAACACTTAAGCAAAATGATCAAAAGAAGGAAACATTAATATTCCTTTTTTTTTTTTTTTTTTTTTTTTTTTTTTTTTTTTATAAGAAAAGGGTTGTTAGATGGAAAAAGAATTATCATGAGATTCAATATATTCATATTGGATTAATCTAGGTAACCATAACAGCCTTATTTCGACAAGGGATAGATACTCCTATTTTGTCGGTAATTTTTGATAAAAGATTTTCTGACCCAATGAAAGCACTCATTGGAGGAATTTAATCTAATTTGGCTAATGGAGTAATTTGGTTTAATGTTAGACCAAATTTCTTTATTTCCATAAATGATCCTAATCTTGAGGACATAGTCAGAATAAGAATTAAAATACAAGGATTAGGAATGAAATTGAATTCACATGATTTGGCTATACGTTGGAAAACAATTCACGAATTGATCAAATTTCCTGAAACAAAAACAAGATCAAACGATAATAAAATCGTTGAAATCTTTGAACCAATACCATTTGACACAGCAATCCAATCGCGTCTAATGAATTGGAGCGATTTAGAAGTTCCTCGACAATGATTACTTCATAACCTAGTAGAACAAGGAGAATCTTCTAAAACAAAAAATCTTGTACAAATACAAATACAAGCATTAGGAAAAAAATTATACATTCAAAATACAATTCCAAAAATTAAAAGATCAACTTCTGTATTTGAAAAAGATTTTCCTAACAAATTATTTTCAAAATTAAGCATTGGTGAATCGAGTAATAATTCTAATCAAGAACCTATTGCTTCGACATATGTTTAGATCCCTATTTTTCCAAGAACAAGAATCCAATCTAAACATATTAAGTCTGCCCATATGTATCATTTTCAAACAAAAAAATGTTGATATTATTTTTTCTCCTAGCCAAGGAAAAAGAAGTTACACATGTGTGGTGAACATTTAATTTTGCAGGTTATAAACCCTATAGCCTCAGTGTTCTCATAGACACAGGAGTTACAATCAGCTCATGTAAATGAAATGCCATACCAAAAGAAAAATGGACATTAATGAAATATCCAATTTTGGTTATTGGAATTGATGGAAACCATGCTTCCATACAATTCAAGGCTAAAAATATAGCTATTTGGTTAAATGATAGCAAGTTCATTATACCAAAAATTTTATGTTTTCCTTATATGCATGGAGATTTCCTACTTGGAAATAATTTTATATATAAATACCTTCCAATGCAAATATAGGAAAAAACCATTTCATTAAGCATAAATAATGTCTTAATTCATATTCCATTGTTAGAACAACATAAATATATTTGTGATAAAGAGTTTGCGCTCGTTCCATGTGGTGATTTAACTTCCATCATCAAAACTATTGACAAATCACATTGGATTTATAAAATTCTAGAAGCAATTTTTAGTGAAAATCTATTAAAACTATGGCAACATAGTCCGCGTTATTGTAGTTTGAAATTGAAAGATCCTAATGTTATCATTAGAGTAAGACCAATAATCTATACTAGACAAGATATAGATGAATTTAATATTCAACTTCATAAACTTTTAGACAAAAAGTTAATTGAAGAAACTAGAAGCCCTCACTCTAGTCTAGCTTTTATGGTAAGAAACCATGCTGAAATTGAAAGAGGAAAAGCCCAAATGGTACTATAAATGGCTAAGTGAAAATTTAGAATTTGATGGATGTTTTATTCCAAGAAAAGATGTTTTGATTAATTTAACCAAATGATAAAAAATCTTTAGCAAATTCGATTGTAAGAGTGGATTTTGGCAAATTCAATTGATTGAAGAGTCAAAAAAATTGACTGCTTTCAGTACACATAGAGGACATTACCACTGAAATGTTATGCCTTTTGGTTTAAATATAGCACTATAGGTATTTCAACGGAGGATGGATACAATCTTCAAAGATCTTAAGGATTGTTATGTAGTTTATATTCATGATATACTTATCTTCTCTAAAATCCGGGAGAAGCATAAGAAATATTTAAAATTACTTTGTAAAAAATTTCAAAAATATGGAATTATTTTGTCACGAAAAAAGATTGAACTAGAAAAAGAATCAATTGAATTTTGGGGAATAATTTAGACCAGAAATGTTTAAAATTACAGGAATATATTTTTGTCCAAAGTACAAGATTTTCCTGATACTCTTGAAAATATAACACAATTACAGAGTTTATCAGGCATTTTAAATTATGGACGAAATTTTATCAAAAATCTTTCAAAAATAAAAATTCTTTGGTTAACCAAATTAAGGAAAAATATTCTTTTTGAATGAACAACATAAGACGTTACTTTAATTAAACAAATCAAAGAAAATTTTAAAACTTTACCAGACATTTTATCTTCCAAAACCAGATGATAAATTAATTTCAGAAATAGATGCCTCAAAATCATGTTGGGGATGTGTTTTCAAAGCAATACGAAGTAAATTATGGCATGATAAAGAGATACCTTTATTAGAGAATGGGATTAGACCAAGAAAAAAAATCTAATACCCATAAAATTACAAAAAGAAGAACTAATTTGTAGATATAATTCTGGAACATTTAAACCAAATGAACAGAAATATATTATTTTTGAAAAAGAATTACTTGCAATAAAATTGGCAATAAAAAGTTTTCATATTTATTTAGTCCTAGAAAATTTTATTGTATGCACGGATAATAAGGCAGTAAGAGATTTTTTGATCAATAAAAAACCTATTAAGTAAGGAGGAAGATTAGCCTAGTATAATAAAATTTATGAATATACTTTTGAGGTAGAACATTTTAAAGGTAACAATTTTCTTGCAAATTTTCTTAGTAGGAATTGTTTTCAGAAAATTAAATTACTAAACAAGTAATTTTAATTTTTGCAAAAGATCTCCAGACCAAGAGGAAAAAATGAACAAGAGTAAACAACCCGCACAAGGAGATTTGGTGACAATTGCTAAAAAAACAATCCCCAGGCTAGAAAAAGTTTATGTTCTGTTTGCAAGAAGACAATCTGGAATTTACACAAGATAGAATGATTGTAATAAGCAAGTTTGTGGATTTCTAGGAGCTAGTTATAAATCCTATGATAGCATGACCAAAGCTAAAAAAACTTTTTATAGTGCACCGGCCATGTCTTGTTATCAAAATATTTTTTGTCAAATGAGAACTAATCCAGTTCCAACTAAGACATCTAAACTAGATGAATCTAAAATAAAAGATTTTTTGAACCTTGGTATATCCATAGAAATTTATACAGAATTCAATGGAGTTTGGAAAACTCACATTGTAGACAACAAAGTGAAATTTCGAAAACACATGAGAGTTCTAGCTAATAAATTAGCTGAGCAAACAGCTAAGTTAAAAGATTTACAAAACCTTTATTTCAATATCTTCAAACAAATGAATTGGAATGAAGATTTTAATTTCGAAAAATAAACAATTTTCTTCAGCTATCAAATCTCATATCAGATGAGTTTTCTGATCCAGTTTTTGAACAAATAAAAAGAATGTCTTTTTGAAAAACTAAGAACTTTGGTTCCAAAAAAAAATTTTCTTTTAATAAAAAATCAAGTTGAGGATCATCGTGATAAGATTAGACAAATCTTAGAGTGATCTTATGATAAATTAAATTCTAAAGATGTTATTCCCAAAATAACCATCATGGCAAATCATGACATGTGGTTTTTTGAAGACATAGATTAGGGAATAACTAATCAAGTTATTTTTTTCAAATTTTAGATCCAATCCAGCGGATAGAATATCCAATAATCATAAAAGCAATGCTTTCATGGGCAGTAAAATGCTTTCGATGGAGTAAATATTTTACTTTTTGGATCTTTAGCACAATTGGTTGGCAAGAACGAGAATATTTTTTCCAACCATATCAAATTTAGTATCTTAAAGAAATAGAAGATTTCGAATTTGAAGATGACTATTTGGATGAAGATCACTGGAGGGAGAGATTGGAAAATATTCAAAAACTTCCTTTAACAGAATATTGGATAGACAGTCTAATAACTATTTCACAAGCTGCTTCTAATATTCATGGTTCAGCGAAGTTGCCATTCATGTTCATAGATGGTAGAATACTATTTGTAACTCATTTTCCCATAACATATCAAAGGTCTCCTACACAAATTAATGAGACTCTTGACATGTTATTAAATCTCAAAAACAGAAATAATTTGGATCTTCTGTTAGAACTAGCCATGACCGCGGATGATGTAGAATAATTTTGAAATGAGCAATACAGCCAAGATTCTGATTCCCCTTCATCAGAGACTGATGAAGAATATCATAATCTCATAAACAGGATGAAAGCATAGTGGACCCCACTATCACATGCAGTTGTCTCATGATTGATTCCAACCTTATCAAGGACACGTGGAGCAACTTGCATTATTAGACAGAAAGTGGTCAGACAAATCCTTTCAGCCGACGCTACACGACAAATAAGGTCAACCAAATCTTATCTATTTCATTCTATCTCTTTGAACCACGGGGAGGATAGACAGTGTATATAATTGGTAGTTTGTCAGAAGATGGCAAATAATTGTAACTTTTCATTTATGTTTCTAAAGACTTTTTTGTCTTTGTATTTATTAGTTTGTAGACTTTTTTGTTTATAGACTTAGAAGATTAGGGAAAGTCTACGGTTAGGCTAGAAGACTTTTTGCTTTTAGCTTTTTGTTTGTATTTACAAGTTGTATTCTATAAATTAGCATTCAAGCCAACAAATGAAACAATTTAAATCTCCACCATCTCTTCGTTGCCTAACTTCTCTAATTTTTTTTAACTCCATAAAATAGTAGAATCAAAATAGTAGAAAGCTCCAAATTTTTTATATTCAAGGGAAGGTCGTCTGAAACTCAACCCTGACCAAGTAAAACTAGGGCTCGTTTGGGATGTGGGTTAGCTTTTTGACTATTTTAACCTGGGGTTAAAAAGCCTCATTTGAGATAGACTTTTTAGATTTTTTGATTTTTGTAAGAGAAAAATTGAAATAATTATGGTATGGATATAACATTTTATCTTATATGGCTAAAATAACTTATTTTGTCCTATATAACTATTTTAGTTCAAACTAATATTCCAAACGGGGCTAAGGGTCAAATAGAGTTAAAGATCTGATCTATGGGGTCTTAACCCTCAAAGGACAGCTCAGAATGTTCATTAAAAATAGCATAACGATGGGGTTGTTGCCATTTTAAGTAGAAATATTTAGTGTCCCCGCCATGATTGTGCCTTACTTTTTAGATTTTCCATCCCGGCATATCTATATTGTGCTGTATCCATGTCTCCTATTAGCATTCAAGGACATACAACATTGCCTCCCATAGTTACCTTTCAAATTTAATTATGTTCCTATTATATAGCTTCCTATGAAGCATAGATATTTCGACAAATATACCGTACTTGTATTGGATATTTTCTGCCATAAAATATTTCGTATGGTATTTCTACATACATACTGAGTACACAAAATATGTCTTCAAAACTTTTTTCTTAATTTTTGGCGTATCGAGACATACCTAATATATACTTAAGTCGTATTGTACCTCCGTCAAAACAATATTTTTTTCTACTACAAAGGTGAAATTCCTGCATTAGATTTTTTTTATTTTTTATTTTAGTTTTATGCTTAGTATGATTTTAAATCTATATATTATATATGGAAAATGGGGTTTCTAACTTATAAGCCTTGTGGGAGCTCTAATACCTCAATCTAAATTTCCTAATTTTTTGTTTAAAAAAAAAAAGAAGCTCAGTACTTATTGACTTCTCCCAAGTCTTTTTGACTTCTTCCATACACACCCTTTCTAACTTTTCTCATATCTATTTAATTATTTTGGAAATAATAATTATCTCCCTTTTTCAATTTCTCCCATACCTATTTAATTATTTTGGCAATAATCATTATCCCTTTATTTATGGATTTCAAATGGAAAGATAACAAAAATATTTCATAATCTCTCTATATTTATCTATCTATATATCTATATATCATATAAGGAAAATGGGATTTTTGTGATGATCAGTTTTACTTTACATCCCTTCGTTTTCATTTTTATCGGGATTGTTGTGTTCGGACGTCCTTTTTTAATTCTCATGCTTGTTTATTTTGAGTTAGCTTTTCTTTTGTTCCGGAGGGTTCTCTCGATTGGGTTCTTGTTTTAGTTTTGTTCGGTGTTGAATTTCACCAGGTTCGGAGGATGCTCGGTTGAGTCCGGAATGCTCGGGGGTTTGAACCAGAAAATTCTGTGGGGTTCGCACGTGCGGGGGTGAGGCCGCACGTGCGGAGAGGGGTGATCTTTAGAAGTGTGCCTACTGCTTAAAAGGCATCAGCAAAGAGTGGTGTAGGAGGACCCCCACACAGGGCCACACGTGCGGGAAGGGGCGCTCTGCACGTGCGGGGAGGGGCGCCACATGTGTGGCACTCTGGGCATCCGAAACTCTGTTTTTTTTTTTTTTTTTTTTTTTTTTTTTATGTCTTTTGGCCGAACTTATATCACATTTTAGGCTCTTTCCTCTTACTCTAAACACCTTTTTCCTCCTCATTCTCTCTAGAAAACCCTCATCAAGCCTCCAAAACCCTTGATCTCTTGAAGTTCCTTGGGTCTAGATCCATCTCCTCTCTCTAATCTTGAAGATCAAAAGCTAGAGCTTCATCCTTATGTGGTGGTAGACCAAAGATTCTCACCTCTTCATTCTAGGGTTTCACTTTCTCCTCTTCATTGAACTTTGAGGCAGGGATTTCTTGAGTCATATATACATATTTTGCTATATGAATGTTGATTTTAAAGTTTCCATGAGGTTGTTGTGTTCATTTTAATTTTGCACTAAATGAAGAAAGAGAAAGAGAGGGAGTTTTGAAAGATGGGATTAAATTTCAACTTTTCTTTTTATCCATGAAGATGTTCTTTCTATAAAACTCAAGATGGATGATTTTGGTAGGATTTATTAAGAAAATGGGAAAAAGTTTTGTCTTGGGTGAAGAACCCTAGAATTTGGGGGTTTTGGGAAAACATGAAAATACACATGAACTTCTTTAATTTCTTGCATCAAGAGAATGAATAAGAGTAAATTTCATCAAATGTTTAGCAAAATTGCAACCTACTTGATCTATGAGAAATAAGATGTCATTTTAGCATTTTTGCCAAATGTGTGAATATGGATTGTTATAATTGTAGACACCCCATTTTTGACCGACCTTATGACTCAGACGTCACCGATTGAGCGCTTGGTGATGTTACATGTTGTGCTTGTTCTGAGGTTGTGGAGTCACGGCTGCGAGCCTTGCCTCCGGACTTTCGGACTTTTTTGTGCTTTGCCTCGGTTTGCGAACCAGGCCCTGTTTTCTTTGTTTTCTCTTCCCGAAGGGAGGGAGAGGTCTCGTAGATCATCTCTCAGTGGCCGTAGGCTACGTTTCATGGTCGTAGGCCATTTTTTCCCGTTTGGAGCCCGGTTTTCGATTTTCGGAGCCGTCGGCCGTATGCCTCGGTTCGGGACCGCTTAACTACCTCCGTTTGCTCCGGTTTTTGGCACACACCTTGTTTCCTCCCTTTTGAGGGACACTGTGGCCCGAGAGACCAACTCCGTGGTCGAACGCCACTTTCGGTGCCTAACAGCCTGTTTTCGGGGCCCCGAACTGCGTGTTTTGGCCCCCGAACTTTCGTTTTGCATCCGTCTTGGTCCGTTTTTGGCAGGGACCTTATTTTCATTGTTAGAAAGGTTGTAGGAAGGTGGGAGGCCAGCAATCTTTCTGAAAAACCAGTTTTATTTCTTCATCGCTCTTCATCGCCCGTTTTTTTCACTAGGAAGCTGGTTTTTCCCACTCTCGGGCCACTTTTTCTGATTTTCCACCACATCATTGTGTTGTACACACCTGGGAGGCCACCAATATGGGTAGGCCGACCAGCAATTGTTCTTGACCTTTTTGAACCCCTCTAAAAAGCTGGTTTTTCTCTCTCATGGTTCACATTTTCTGGGTTTTGACCATACAGCTGTGTTGCACTCATCTGGGAGGCCACCTTTTTGGGGTGGCCGGCCAGCAATTCTTTTGACCCTTTTGACCCCTGGTCGGCCGACCAGGGGAGGTGGCCGGCTGGCCACTTGGCCCTTTTGAACCTGGCCGGCATGTTTGTCCCTTCTAGTGCATTCCAGCTGTGCCAGCTGTTTTGTACCAGACCCTCTGCCCGAGGGTCTGTCCTTTTGGAGGGCCATTTGAATTGGTTTTTCCCCTCTTTTCTTTGGCTTCTCTCCTCTATAAAGCCAACATCTTAGCTTCATTTCTAAGGGTTAGAAAATCAACTGGGACATTGGTATACAATCCTCCATATCTCTCTCATCCAAGCTTCAAAACACCCTTGACCTTGCACCATTTACACACCAACTCATAGCCTACCACGTCCACACTCCATTCCAGCAACTTGGAGGCCATTTGCAGAGGTTGAAAGCTCAAAATCTTGGACCAAAAGCTGCTGGAAATCTGCTCTTCAAGGGTGAGTCCCTATTTCCCCTTTTCTTGCCCTATTTCGCATGATTGATTAGCCTTATTTGCAAGCATTTCTGGGCTTCGACCTGAACTTAAAATAGTCTTATTTTGAGCTTATCTTCATGTTTTATCAAGAACTTTTTTCTGTTTGAGGTCTTCTACTCCCCCTTTGTGCTTTATCTCTCTTTTAGGGCTTATCTTGCATAATATAATAGGTTTATTTGTGAGCATTTTTGGGCTTCGAGCCAAACTGTAAAGTGTCTTATTTTGAGCCCCTCTTCAACTTTGTTGAAGGGCTCTATGCTTTTTGAGGCCATCTGCTGCCCCTTGCCCTCTATCTCTCTTTTAGGGTTATTTTTGTGTCATGTTTTAGCCCTACTTGTGAATATTTTCGAGGCTTGATATAAACTGGAAAAAGACTTTTTTTGGCCTCCTCTTTGAGTTTGTTTAAGGTCTCTTCTCTGTTTGGGGTCATCTTCCCCCTATGCATGCTTCATTCCTTCATGATTAGGGCTATGCATTAGAGCACTTGCATTGGCCCGAGAGACCAACTCCGTGGTCGAACGCCACTTTCGGTGCCTAACAGCCTGTTTTCGGGGCCCCGAACTGCGTGTTTTGGCCCCCGAACTTTCGTTTTGCATCCGTCTTGGTCCGTTTTTGGCAGGGACCTTATTTTCATTGTTAGAAAGGTTGTAGGAAGGTGGGAGGCCAGCAATCTTTCTGAAAAACCAGTTTTATTTCTTCATCGCTCTTCATCGCCTGTTTTTTTCACTAGGAAGCTGGTTTTTCCCACTCTCGGGCCACTTTTTCTGATTTTCCACCACATCATTGTGTTGTACACACCTGGGAGGCCACCAATATGGGTAGGCCGACCAGCAATTGTTCTTGACCTTTTTGAACCCCTCTAAAAAGCTGGTTTTTCTCTCTCATGGTTCACATTTTCTGGGTTTTGACCATACAGCTGTGTTGCACTCATCTGGGAGGCCACCTTTTTGGGGTGGCCGGCCAGCAATTCTTTTGACCCTTTTGACCCCTGGTCGGCCGACCAGGGGAGGTGGCCGGCTGGCCACTTGGCCCTTTTGAACCTGGCCGGCATGTTTGTCCCTTCTAGTGCATTCCAGCTGTGCCAGCTGTTTTGTACCAGACCCTCTGCCCGAGGGTCTGTCCTTTTGGAGGGCCATTTGAATTGGTTTTTCCCCTCTTTTCTTTGGCTTCTCTCCTCTATAAAGCCAACATCTTAGCTTCATTTCTAAGGGTTAGAAAATCAACTGGGACATTGGTATACAATCCTCCATATCTCTCTCATCCAAGCTTCAAAACACCCTTGACCTTGCACCATTTACACACCAACTCATAGCCTACCACGTCCACACTCCATTCCAGCAACTTGGAGGCCATTTGCAGAGGTTGAAAGCTCAAAATCTTGGACCAAAAGCTGCTGGAAATCTGCTCTTCAAGGGTGAGTCCCTATTTCCCCTTTTCTTGCCCTATTTCGCATGATTGATTAGCCTTATTTGCAAGCATTTCTGGGCTTCGACCTGAACTTAAAATAGTCTTATTTTGAGCTTATCTTCATGTTTTATCAAGAACTTTTTTCTGTTTGAGGTCTTCTACTCCCCCTTTGTGCTTTATCTCTCTTTTAGGGCTTATCTTGCATAATATAATAGGTTTATTTGTGAGCATTTTTGGGCTTCGAGCCAAACTGTAAAGTGTCTTATTTTGAGCCCCTCTTCAACTTTGTTGAAGGGCTCTATGCTTTTTGAGGCCATCTGCTGCCCCTTGCCCTCTATCTCTCTTTTAGGGTTATTTTTGTGTCATGTTTTAGCCCTACTTGTGAATATTTTCGAGGCTTGATATAAACTGGAAAAAGACTTTTTTTGGCCTCCTCTTTGAGTTTGTTTAAGGTCTCTTCTCTGTTTGGGGTCATCTTCCCCCTATGCATGCTTCATTCCTTCATGATTAGGGCTATGCATTAGAGCACTTGCATTGGCCATGGTTTGGCCTCTTAGCCATTGAAATCCAGTGGATTTTCAGTGGCTTAGGTGTACTCTTGAAGGCCAAAAGCAGAGGGGGGTGACCCCCTCTCTCCTTGTCTTGTTTGGTGGCCTTCTTGGCCTTCCAAAGGACCCCCATTTTGCATGCATTGAAGTCACTTTCTAGGCCTCATTCTGGGGGTTTTAAGGTCTGCCTTGGCTCTGTCCAAGGCCCTTTTGGTCATATTTTATGTCTATGTTGCATGTGTAGAGAAATCCCATTCAAGGCCTTTCAAAGAGGCCTTTCTTTGCATGTTTCCGAGACTGATTTCAGGGCCCATTTTGTGAGTTTTAGGGCTTTCATATTCCATTTCCAGAGGTGGTCTTGCCATCTTACATGTCTATCTTGTATGTGCTTAATAACTCCTTGCATGTCCTTCTAAAGGAGCTCATCATTTTTGCACATGTAGGCTGCATTTCAGTGATTATTTGGGCATATTGTCACATGTTTTGTTCACTGATTTTTGCTGGTTTGATGAGTTCTCATGCACTTCATATACATGCCATGTAAACCATGTTTGCTAGTCAAAGTTGCATGCTATTTTAGTCCATCATGCTAGCATCTTTTGGTCATGCTTTGAACTAGAAATGTTCATGTTTTGGGACTGTCTTGGCTCTTTCTTTGTGCTTCATAGTCAAATAATGCATGCTTTGTATAGCTATAAGTCAATACATGTGCCTAGTTTTGAGTTTCGGGGCTCATCTTATGCATCGGGTGCCATGTTTCCATGTTTTGGGGCCTTTTAGCATCATGTTTCAGTGCTGGAATGTACATGTTTGAATGCCATGCTTCATCCTTGCCATGCCTTGTTAGAGTTGCATGCCGTGCCTTAGGTTCGGTCCTCGGTTTGCGTGCATGTGTGCACGCATTTCGGTAGTCTCATTTTCATCTTATGGCCGCTGATGTGAGTGTGGCTGAGGTCCACTCATATTTGTGTAAGCCCATCTTGCATTGTGTATGCCATTTCATTTTATAGCATTGCGCATGCTAGGTTGCATGTTAGAACATTGTGTATGCCATGTTACATCGAGCATTGTGTATGCCATTTCATAGCATTGAGTATGCTAGGTTGTATGTTAGTCGCATTGTGCATGCCATCTCGTTTGCATTGTGTTTGGGATAGGAGTTAGCCCAAGCACGGGAAGCGAGGGACGTTTCGTACTTCGAGTGACGAAACGTGTCTCAATCCCCGGTCACCGACATTCCGGATTAACCATGATGGAGTCTCGGTCTTGTTGTGTTTATACGTGCATTCATTTCATATTGAGTCGTGCAATTCGACTCCTCGGCCATCATGCATCGAGATGCGTGATTGGTGGCACGAGGATCGAGGTGTGCATACATATGTGAAAATACATTGCCATGCCCCTTTCTTGCTCTCTGTTGCAGCAAATCAGAAACCGGCAGTCTTTTGGAGCTTCGTGCAACAATCCGAGATTAATTGCAAACAGAGGCAAACCGGGGCATCGCAATGGATTTCTACGCAAAACAACTCAAGCATGCATCATCCATCATCCGGAGCAAAGCTGAGGCAGTCCATAGGCTTGCATGCTAATTTACTGCTTTCCTAGATTAATTTGTTAATTAATTAGGGTTTTGCACTTATTCGGACTGTATTATTTATTCGGACCCTCCGAGCGAGGGCAATGTTGTAATAAGTGTGCGTGCGTAGGATGTATGTCTTCCAACCCCATGTCTTTCTCCCTTTTATTTACCAGCTTATGATGGTTAGAATAGGGCACGTTTCAATTAGCATACAGTATGATAGCATGTTTGTATTCATTCATCTGTTTTGCATGCACCGGGCTCGGCGCATCATACTCACTGCATTGTATTTCAATTCCGAGTTGAATACATGTTAGCTGTAGCATTCCATATGCCATGTTTGAAATAGCTGAGCCTATCTTAGTTGCATTTTGCATGTATTGCATTAGGCATTTCTGTATAGTTAGGATCATGCATGGATTTCTAACATAGCTCCTGTTTTGGCTTGGAGTACTCGGTAAGTTTTATGCTTTAGCATCCTTGCATGCGTGTGAGTGACTGCCATGATAGCATGCTTACCATGAGACTATGTGCTTATGTGATATAACTGCCTGAATGCCTGTGGGTGAAGGTTGGGTTATTTGGATTGGAACAATTCATTCACTGTGAGTTTTAAGCCCACTAGATAGTGGCAAAACCATCTTTTCTAAGCCCACCCGAGGGTGGCAAAATCTGCATTTTAAGCCTATTTGCGAGTAGCAAACCATTTTCAAAACAAACATGAAATGTTTCGTTCCAATTCAGGCGACCCAGTCTATACTTGTATGTTGTGCGCATCACATAGTAAATCTAGGCTAACAATCGGAATAAGAACACATAACGTTTTCAAAACAAGATAGCATGGTTAGTAGAGGCCGATCTTTGATCGAGCGAGCGGGGGTGCCCACGAAGTGACCTTCCCCAATCGTACCCAAGTTCCCGAGCCGAGGCAACTTTGGTGATGACAGACACGCGGCCTTAGGCACGAGTCAGGGTTTCCTAAATTTCCCAAAAATAAAATATTTAGGTGGCGACTCTGTATCTGGCAAAGCAGTCCATGTTTGGCACTTCTTTCAAAAATCTGTTTTCTCAAAACGATTTGCCGGATTTGGACTCTTTGGTTCAGATTGAGAACCGTGACAACTTGAGTCCGAACTGTAGTGAGCCCAAAATGAACAGAACGGGACTCATCCTCCCGGGGCGTTCGGGGACGTCTACAGTTTCTGGCGACTCTGCTGGGGAGTTAGAGAACTTGACTCGAACTCATGATATCTTGTTTTGATTACACTTATGTGTTTCTTTGCATTGTATGTGCATTGGTGCGCCTAGAACACCGTGTTTGCCATCTGCTATTCCTGAGCGGTTTGCCAGGGGCTGCCTGCCATAAGGCTTACTGGTTACGGGCTCTGCCAGTATGGAAACACAAACCCCGATTTTACCAGGGCACCCTTTTGACCATTCAACCTAGTACATATTCGGAATCCATAGTGACCATTCCAAACTAGGACAAGTTGCTTACCCGATTATAGGTTGTTTGAAACCGCTGCGTGCGTAGTGAAACCCTAGCTCCTGACAAAATAGGACAGGGAAACCCTACCCCAACATAGGGGTGTTTTGGCTCTCACTTATCTGTTATGTGCTTTTAGAGTGCGTCTCTACAGGAATGCATGTAGCAGTTTGCGAGTTTGGGTATCAGGCCTGCGGGCACCAGTTCAGTATTTCGGGAATCAGTTATCTGCGGGTATCAGATTCAGTTTTAGGGGCAGTAGTTCGGGGAATAGTGATCAGTGGTCGAATACAATTCTTCAGCTGTGTCCATGTCTGTATTGATTGGGCTGAGATGCTGCTTGTTTTCTCTTTCAGTTCAGAGATTCAGTTCAGAGTAACCAGTGTTCTCCTTCGTTGAGGCAAGGCAAAGAAAGGCTAGTCAAGGCTCACCGGTTCATCTGATCCGTCAGTCACCAGTCACATCCCCTCTGTTCAGTTAAGCAGACTCGCGATGACCCAGAATTCAGAGGAAATAGTGGTTATGGCAACTGCATTGGATCAAGAAAACATCTTGCAGGGTGAGACCGATGTTGACATACCACATCCGCCCAGGTCGCTTGCCACGCGCCCGGTCTGGACGCCCCAGTCGTGTCAAGCTCGTGAGCCCACCACGCTTGAGTTGATGGGATTGATTGGTGACCTTCAGAGGTCTGTGGCTGATCTCGCCTACGGAATGTCGGCTTCACCACCAACCACATCCTACGCCGAGAATTTCGTACCGCAGGAGCCCCCGCTACTGGGGCGAATTGTGAACGAGCTCAGCCAACCTGAGGTTGTCTTAAGCTATAGTAATGACGTGTCAACAACAACCGGGTTTCACTCTGATATAGCAACCCAAACCCTCGACCAAGCTGAGGCTAGAGGTAAGAACAAAGTGGGAACAGATGCTGATCCCGTTGAACAACTGCTGCGGGAAGTCGAGGTTTTGAAAGTCGGAGGATTGAACAGGTAACAAGTATTCGCAGTCGTGGCTAAGACTGTGGATAATGCTTTCCCCACTCCAACCGAGGGGAGTTCCCGCCAGGCGAAAAATTAGGATAGGCCCCGTCATGCCAGAACAGTTCCCTCCAATCTCGACCCTGCACCGGGAAAGGATCAGAAAGCCAAGGTAGCACCTGCCGATCCTTTTGCTACTGCGTCCGGCAAAAGTCAGCAGACTCCGAAGTATCTGCCTCGAGGGCGTAGGTTCTTTCATGCCCTCTACATGCCTTTGTCTAAGGCCCTTCAAATCCTTGTTAAGAAAGGCCACCTCAAACCTCTTGAGCCTCGCCCCCTCCCCAGTCCCCTTCCAGCGAAACATGATGCCACCCTGTACTGTGCGTACCACCAGCAAACCGGTCATAGCATCGACAACTGTTTCCGTCTTCGTCATGAAGTACAGGATTTGATCGACAATGAGGTCATCCTCCCACCTACCTCAGCGAAGTCTGTCACTGCTGAGTTGTTAGATTTCGAGGATACTACAAGTATGTGATCAAGGGTTGGACCACCTATGGGCGGCGCTCGGTGTATTTCAGATGTGGCGTCTGGCACGCACTGTTTTGAGCATTTGCGAATGCTGGTTTTTGTAATTTCTGGCTTGGGTGTTGAGTCGGTTCTCTGGTCCTGTTTTTGAGTCTGCCTCTTTGTTTTGAGTCAGTCTTTTTGCTTAAGGGTCTGTCTTGTTGTATCGAGTCAGTCCCATTGCATAGAAATCAGGTGATTCCAGGGTCGTTGCCTCGGATATCATTATTTTGTTTTGTAATTATCTTTTTGCTTTCTTTTGAGTCTGTTCCTGTCTTGGAGCCAGTTGTGCAAACGGTTTTGAATGAAACAGCAGTGGTTTTTCATGCTTTTGTGCTTGTTCTCGCTTTGAGCCTGTTGTGCCAGCAAGTTGGAATGAAACGGCAGTACTTTTCACCTACTTTTCTGTGCCTCGAAATCATTGCATTGACCTAAGTTTTTCAAAACTTTTTGAACATTGTGATAAAAACAAAGAGGAAGGAATTCCTCGGGATTTGCAAAAATTTGATCAAGTGAGAGAAAGAGAGGCGTGCCAAGCCCTTAATGAATGAGATCATGCTTGTTAGTGTGATTACTGAGAAGGATCTTGGCTTGATCCAGATTGGTTCTACACTGTCTTCAGCGCGAGCGATTTGTCACTTTCTTAAAAAAATTTTCAAAAAATGTTTTGCGCGATCCTGTGAAGACCTGTGTGGAATCGCTCTTGAGATTGTGCAGCTTAGGATCGCTCTCAACCTCGAGACTCGACCCCTTTCTTTCCAACCTCGAACTCGGACTCAGGATGTTCAACGATCAAACACAATGTGAGGCCTATGTGGCCAGATTCGAAGCAGCCCTCGAACTAAGGGCAGGAAAGTCAGATCAAGAAGATCAGATGTCATCAAAAGAAGCTTGCAAAGCTAGATTACAAGCACCCCTCGAACTAGGGGCAAAAATGTCTGATGTACTCGAAGAGCCGAAGAGGGATCCTATCCACAACACTAGGGGCAATTTCAGTCCCATTGGATGGACTCTTACATCATCAGCAAACAACAGCCACTCTCCTGGATGCAGATGGCTTCGAGATCTCAAAACCATTTGGCATGGACAAAGCTACACTTTTACCCTTGAGAGGCTCGCTGGGCCGAAAACCCGGAAGGGCGACCCAGGCAAAAGTTAGAGCAAGAAAAGAAGAAAAAGAACAAAAAAAAAAAAAGAAAAGAACAAAAGAACAAAAAAGAAAAATGCAAAGAAAATAACAAAAAAAGAAAAAAGATGAAAAAGAAAAAAAAGAAGAAAAGAAATGAAAAGAAAAGAAGAACATAGCTCGCTGGGCCGAAAACTCGCAAAGGGCGGCCTTGGCAAAAGTTAGAGCGCAAAAGGAGAGGTTCATACCTGAGTGTACCTTAACCCCGAACTACGTAAGGCTTGATTCCCATCTTTGGGATACGTAGGCAACTTCATTCTGAAGTCCAGCAGTAAAACACTTCAAATTCGACTGTGTCCATGTAGTGGTTTTGATCATCTTTGCCTTATCTGTATTTGAGAGTTCGGTTGTGATCGTCACTCTGAGGATTGATTACAATGCGCTGCGGCACCATTCAAACAAGGGGCAACTTTTCGTTGCCATACAGTGCGTTGCGGCACCATTCAAACAAGGGGCAACTTTCGTTGCCGAACAGTGTGTTGCGGTGCTGTTCAAACAAGGGGGCAATTTCCCATTGCCATACGGTGTCGTTCAGACAAGGGGCAATTTTCCTTCGGATCTGAGGTTGTGCATCTCAAGAGTAAGGTTCCACGCTCGTTGAGCAGTGGCCATTTGCAAAAATAATTTTTGAGAATTTTTACTGAGGTTGACTAATTTTCTCGAAAAGTATTCCATTTTTCAAAACTGGACCATTTCTTGGACCCAAAAAAGGAAAATTTTCAGTGCTCATAACCTGACTTGCATGATTTCAAATTAGAAAATCGAACAAGCGTGTTAATCTAACTCTCATTTTGGTGAACATGGTTTTAGCAAAAGCAAAAAAACAAAAAATGGTCAAAATGATGAACTAAGGGCACAGTTGAGTCAGGCTTTCTGTCTTTTCCCCTTTATCAACACACTTTCCAGAAAGGGCATCATACCTGCCGAAAAAAGGGCACAACTGAAGCTAACAAGCAAAGGGCTGAAAGCTCTCTCATCCTCCAAGCAGCGAAGTACAAAGTCGAGTGCGAAGCACGAATTGGAATGAATCAAGATACTCCTTCATCCGGGGCATCGACTAAATGTCACCGAAGGAAATAGCGGCGAGCTGATAACGTTGGGCATGAGCCCACAACTTCTTGTTTATCCACCAACCACCCAGGGGAGGGATAAAAAATGAAAGATTAAAGAATAGAGAGATGTGCGTGGAGAGAAAAAGTGAGGAAAATGGCTTTTTCAGAAAAACAGAGCCTGAGGGCCGAGTGATGTGAGAATCACAAATGAGAAAGGGTGGGAATAATACCCAGAGAAACTGGCTCCTCGTGCACTAAGAGGTCTCTTGCCATTGGAACACATCTGTGTGTCGTTCCAGTCGTTTTGTTTGTCTCGATTCTTGTTTTGAGTCGTTTCGGGTGTCTGTAGATGTGTTTAGGTTGTCTTACCTTGTCTTTCTCTTTGTTGTTGAGTTGTGGTGTGCTGTGTTCAGTCGTAGGCTCAATACCCAGTCGAGAACTTATTCTCACTCTCAACGTCAAAAAATTGTTTTGTGCTCAGAGTGCCGTGCCGTTCTCCACATTTGTGCAAAACAAGATTTTGTTCTTTCAAAAACCGCAGGGTTCAACCCGGGTCATGTGGGAACAGTAAAACCAGGACCTATCTGAAGCTATATAGGTTCCAGACTTCGAAGCAAAAGAAAAAAGGAAAAATGTCGGGCATCTGAGTTTGTTTCAACTTCTGCAAGTTCCGTCATCGCGTCCTGCATGTTCAGAATGAGCTGTGTGTTCAAAAATTAAAAGAATACTGCGTTATGAGCCGCGTGTTCAGATCGAGCAGTGTCGTGTCATGAGCTGTGTGTTCAAAAATTGAAATGTGTGAGCTGCGTGTTCAAAATGAAAAGAATGAGCTGTGAGTTCAGAAATGAAAATTTATGAGCTGCGTGTTCAGAATTTAGAATGAGCTGCGTGCAATTGAAAGTATATGAGCTACGTATTCAGAATTGAAATATGTGAGCTGCGTATTCAAAATGAAAAGAATGAGTTGTGTGTTCAAAAACAAAAATTTATGAGCTGCGTGTTCAGAATTAAGAATGAGCTGCGTGCAACTGAAAATGTATGAGCTGCGTGTTCAGAATCAAATGCATGAGCTGCGTGCAAATGAAATGAATGAGTTGTGAGTTCAAAAGTGAAATGTAACAACTATGTGTTCAATATGTTCTGCGTGCAAATAAAACAGTGGGCTGTGTGTTCACCTCAAAAGTTTGGGCTGCGTGTTCAACTTTCAAACAAATGTGTGCTGCGTGTGCACATTCAAAAATGGGCTGCGTGTTTAGAAGTTCAAAAGTTTGGGCTGCGTGTTCAATTTTCAAACAAATGTGTGCTGCGTGTGCACATTCGAAAATGGGCTGCGTGTTCAGAAATTCAAGAGTGTGGGCTGTGTGTTCACCATCAAGAGTTTGGGCTGCGTGTTCAAATTTCAAAAAACTGTGGGCTGTGTGTTCACCATCAAGAGTTTGGGCTGCGTGTTCAACTTTCAAAACAGTGGGCTGTGTGTTCACCATCAAGAGTTTGGGCTGCGCGTTCAACTTTCAAAACTGTGGGCTGTGTGTTCACCTCAAGAGTGTGCTGTGTGTTCACATTCGAAAATGGGCTGCGTGTTCATAAATTCAAAAGTTTGGGCTGCGTGTTCAACCTTCAAACAAGTGTGTGCTACGTGTTCACAATAAAAAATGGGCTGCGTGTTCAGAAGTTCAAAAGTTTGGGCTGCGTGTTCAACTTTCAACAAATGTGTGCTACGTGTTCACATTCAAAATGGGCTGCGTGTTCAAAAGTTCAAGAGTTTGGGCTGCGTGTTCAACTTTCAACAAGTGTGTGATGCGTGTTCACAATCAAAATTTGAGCTGCGGGTTCAAAAAGTCAAGTGTTTGAGCTGTGTGTTCAGGGTTCAAAAACAGTGGGCTGTGTGTTCATCTCAAAGTTTGAGCTGTGTGTTCAACATCAAGTGTTTGAGCTGTGTGTTCAGACTTCAAAAACAGTGAGCTGCGTGTTCAACTCTCAACCAGTGTGTGCTGTGTGTTCACCTCAAAGTTTGGGCTGCGTGTTCAAACTTCAAAGACAGTGAGCTGCGTGTTCAACTCTCAACCAGTGTGGGCTGTGTGTTCACCTCAAAAGTTTGGGCTGCGTGTTCAACTTTCAAAAAACTGTGGGTTGTGTGTTCACGACAAAAAGTTTGAGCTGTGTGTTCAGATCTAAAAAATGTGGGCTGCGTATTCAAGACAAAAAGTTTGAGCTGTGTGTTCAGATTTTAGAAATGTGGGCTGCGTGTTCACGACAAAAAGTTTGAGCTGCGTGTTCAGATTTCAAAAATGTGGGCTGCGTGTTCACAACCAAAAGCATGAGCCGCGTGTTCAGAAATTCAAGTGCTTGAGCTGTGTGTTCAAAATGCAAACAGACTGCTGTGTTATAGACTGAGTGTTCAGAACGAGCTGTGTGCCCGAAAAATGAGCTGTGTGCCCGAAGAACGAGCTGTGTGCCCGAAAAACGAGCTGTGTGCCCGAAAAATGAGCTGTGTGCCCCCAAGATGAGCTGTGTGTCCAAAGAACGAGCTGTGTGCCCGAAGAACGAGCTAAAACGAGCTGTGTGCCCGAAAAATGAGCTGTGTGCCCCCAAGACGAGCTGTGTGCCCAAAGAACGAGCTGTGTGCCCGAAAAACGAGCTGTGTGCCCGGAAAATGAGCTGTGTGCCCGAAAAATGAGCTGTGTGCCCGAATTGTGCTGTGTGCCCGAAGTGAGCTGCGTACTCGAAGAATGAGCTGTGTGCCCGAAAAGTGAGCTGCGTGCCCGAAGAATGAGCTGCGTGCCCAAAGAATGAGCTGTGTGCCCAAAAGTGAGCTACGTGCTCGAAAAGAGCTGCGTGCCCGAAATGAGCTGTGTGCCTGAATGAGCTGTGTGCCCAGATTAAACAGAGTGTTGTGTTTTGAGCTGCGTGCCGAACGAACAGAATATTGTGTTGTAAGCCGCGTGCCAAACAAACAAAGTGTTGTGTTGTGAGCTGTGCGCCAAATGAATGGAATGCTATGTCGTAAGCTGTGTGCCAGGTCTTGTATTGTGCATGCATTTCATTCGCGCTATTTTGCGCATCGTGCTATCTTGCGCACCTCCATCGCACTGTTTTGTGCATTGCATATCACTCGCGCTATTTTGTGCATCGCGCTATGTTGCGCACTTCAATCGCACTGTCTTGTGCATCATATCATTCGCGCTATTTTGTGCATCGCACTGTTTTGCGCACCTCATCGCACTGTTTTGTGCACCTTACTTGCATTGTGCATGCATTTTATCGCGCTATTTTACGCATCGCACTATTTTGTGCACCTTACTTGCATTGTGCATGCATTTTATCACGCTTTCTTGCGCACCTCACCTGCACTTGTTGGTGCATTGCATTGCACTATCTTACGCCCCTTACCTCAATCGCACTATTTTGTGCATTCACCCTCCTTGCACTGTTTTGTGCACCTTTAGCTCGCACTGTCTTGTGCACTCACCTGGCCTGGGAGACCTTAAATCCTGTATCTTTATTCACACTGCCTTGTGCACTTTCCTGGTCTAGGAGACCTTAAATCCTCTAAAGGTGCAATTCCTTTTGGTGTTTGTCGTGCCCGAACGACTTCCGGTGGTCTGGTATAGCCACCTACCTGTGTTTGCGGTGAGTTCCTAGGAGACCAACTGAGACAGTGGAAACTAGAGTTCGAATGGCTCTTGCCTAGAACGCAAAGGTTCGGGATTTCCGAGACTAAATTCTGGTTTAAATACCCAGAGGTATATCCTCGGCTTGAAATCTGTATGGTAGCCCCATAAATTGAGATAGCATGTGTGTGCACCTCAATTCTGGATACTGAACCAACCTAGTCTGTCACCCTGTTGGAGAATAGGGAAAGCTGCGACCACAGTCAGGGAGAAAAGTAGTACCTGTGGTTCAACCGAAAAGAAGGGGAAGATTCCTACATCAGCATGAGGTAAGACATTGCTGAGGTAGATCATTGCCAATTGCCCCTGTAAGGTGCCTTCACTTCCTATCTATTGCATCACATTATGTTTATTGCATTGTATATAGCATATATTGCATGCATTTACTGCATATCCGTTGGATCACCTCCATTCTATTGCTCGCGCCTTTCCATATTAAGTTTGGTTTGGCATATGCCCATACTTTTCACGTTGAAGCATGGTTATGAGATTTTGTGTACGCACCTATTACATTGATGGAATTGTGGTTTGAGGGTGACGGCACCATTTCTGTGTTAGACGTGGTTTGTTTGTGTCCATGCCTTGTCTAGGCAAGATACGGTTTGGCCGCGCGCCTTATCCATTGCATTCATTACATTGTGGTGTAGTGTGTTGCATCCAGCATTTAGGATCACGATCTTTCCTCAGCAGATCATTCGTCACTTATATCATGCCACCCAATTACTTGTATCTTGTGTTCCGTTTACACACACATAGACCTGCATGTATACGCGCCTATTCCACTGAGGGGGATTGTGGTTTGATGGTGTTGGCACCTTTTCTATGGTAGACGGAGTTTGATTTTGCATCTCCATCCACTTCATGATATTTGTGTGGTTTTGTACTGCTTATGGTTTGATCATCCCGAATGCATTGCATATCATTTGCATTGTTTCATTACATTGCATTGCATAAATCTTGAATTTTCAAATCGGCTTCGCGTAGCGTATAAGTCCAATTATCAACCGTATAAGTCCAATTATCAAAATCTTCCTGCATATCGTTTTGCATTTTGCCCCCTGCTTGCGGGCATGCTTGCGGGCACATCTTTCTGTTCGTCTCGCCTGTTCGTCTAAGTCTTCGGCCTTGTAAAAAATGGGTCGTCTCTAGGCTTTGACATTCACTCCCGTCACTCCTTGACTTCCGAGTTCTGTCAAAGAGGGGCAATTGTAGACACCCCATTTTTGACTGACCTTAAGACTCAGACGTCACCGATTGAGCGCTTGGTGATGTTTCATGTTGTGCTCGTTCTGAGGTTGCGGAGTCACGGCTGCGAGCCTTGCCTCCGGACTTCCGGACTCTTTTGTGCTTTGCCTCGGTTTGCGAATCAGGCCCTGTTTTCTTTGTTTTCTCTTCCCGAAAGGAGGGAGAGGTCTCGTAGATCATCTCTCAGTGGCCGTAGGTTACGTTTCATGGTCGTAGGCCATTTTTTCCCGTTTGGAGCCCGGTTTCCGGTTTTCAGAGCCGTCGGCCGTGTGCCTCGGTTCGGGACCGCTTAACTACCTCCGTTTGCTCCGGTTTTTGGCACACACCTTGTTTCCTCCCTTTTGAGGGACACTGTGGCCCGAGACACCAACTCCGTGGTCGAACGCCACTTCCGGTGCCTAACAGCCTGTTTTCGGGGGCCCAAACTACGTGTTTTGGCCCCCGAACTTTCGTTTTGCATCCGTCTTGGTCCGTTTTTGGCAGGGACCTTATTTTCATTGTTAGAAAGGTTGTAGGAAGGTGGGAAGCCAGCAATTTTTCTGAAAAACCAATTTTATTTCTTCATCGCCCGTTTTCTTCACTAGGAAGCTGGTTTTTCCCACTCCCGGGCCACTTTTTCTGATTTTCCACCACATCATTGTGTTGTACACACCTGGGAGGCCACCAATATGGGTAGGCCGGCCAGCAATTGTTCTTGACCCTTTTGAACCCCTCTAAAAAGCTAGTTTTTCTCTCTCCTGGTTCACATTTTTTGGGTTTTGACCATACAACTGTGTTGCACTTATCTGGGAGGCAACCTTTTTGGGGTGGCCGGCCAGCAATTCTTTTGACCCTTTTGACCCCTGGTCGGCCAACCAGGGGAGGTGGCCGGCCGGCCACTTGGCCCTTTTGAACCTGGCTGGCCATGTTTGTCCCTTTTGGTGCATTCCAGCTGTGCCAGCTATTTTGCACCAGACCCTTTGCCCGAGGGTCTGTCCTTTTGGAGGGCCATTTGAATTGGTTTTTCCCCCCTTTTCTTTGGCTTCTCTCCTCTATAAAGCCAACATCTTAGCTTCATTTCTAAGGGTTAGAAAATCCGCTGGGGCATTGGTATACAATCCTCTATATCTCTCTCATCCAAGCTTCAAAACACCCTTGACATTGCACCATTTACACACCAACTCATAGCCCACCACCTCCACAATCCATTCCAGCAACTTGGAGGCCATTTGTAGAGGTTGAAAGCTCAGAATCTTGGACCAAAAGCTGCTGGAAATCTGCTCTTCAAGGGTGAGTCCCTATTTCCCCTTTTCTTGCTCTATTTTGCATGATTGATTAGCCTTATTTTCAAGCATTTCTGGGCTTCGACCTAAACTTAAAATAGTCTTATTTTGAGCTTATCTTCATGTTTGATCCAGAACTTTTTTATGTTTGAGGTCTTCTACTCTCCCTTTGTGCTTTATCTCTCTTTTAGGGCTTATCTTGCATAATATAATAGCTTTATTTGTGAGCATTTCTGGGCTTCAAGCTAAACTATAAAGTGTCTTATTTTGAGCCCCTCTTCAACTTTGTTGAAGGGCTCTGTACTGTTTGAGGCCATCTGCTGCCCCTTGCCCTCTATCTGTCTTTTAGGGTTATTTTTGTGTCATGTTTTAGCCCTACTTGTGAATATTTTTGAGGCTTGATATAAACTGGAAAAAATCTTGTTTTGGCCTCCTCTTTGAATTTGTTTAAGGTCTCTTCTCTGTTTGGGGTCATCTTCCCCCTATGCATGCTTCATTCCTTCATGATTAGGGCTATGCATTAGAGCACTTGCATTGGCCATGGTTTGGCCTCTTAGCCATTGAAATCCAGTGGATTTTCAGTGGCTTAGGTGTACTCTTGAAGGCCAAAATCAGAGGGGGGTGACCCCCTCTCTCCTTGTCTTGTTTGGTGGCCTTCTTGGCCTTCCAAAGGACCCCCATTTTGCATGCATTGAAGTCACTTTCTAGGCCTCATTCTGGGGGTTTTAAGGTCTGCCTTGGCTCTGTCCAAACCCCTTTTGGTCATATTTTATGTCTATGTTGCATGTGTAGAGAAATCCCATTCAAGGCCTTTCAAAGAGGCCTTTCTTTGCATGTTTCCGAGACTGATTTCAGGGCCCATTTTGTGAGTTTTAGGGCTTTCATATTCCATTTCCAGAGGTGGTCTTGCCATGTTACATGTCTATCTTGTATGTGCTTAATAACTCCTTGCATGTCCTTCTAAAGGAGCTCATCATTTTTGCACATGTAGGCTGCATTTCAGTGATTATTTGGGCATATTGTCACATGTTTTGTTCACTGATTTTTGCTGGTTTGATGAGTTCTCATGCACTTCATATACATGCCATGTAAACCATGTTTGCTAGTCAAAGTTGCATGCTATTTTAGTCCATCATGCTAGCATCTTTTGGTCATGCTTTGAACTAGAAATGTTCATGTTTTGGGACTGTCTTGGCTCTTTCTTTGTGCTTCATAGTCAAATAATGCATGCTTTGTATAGCTATAAGTCAATACATGTGCCTAGTTTTGAGTTTCGGGGCTCATCTTATGCATCGGGTGCCATGTTTCCATGTTTTGGGGCCTTTTAGCATCATGTTTCAGTGCTGGAATGTACATGTTTGAATGCCATGCTTCATCCTTGCCATGCCTTGTTAGAGTTGCATGCCGTGCCTTAGGTTCGGTCCTCGATTTGCGTGCATGTGTGCACGCATTTCGGTAGTCTCATTTTCATATTATGGCCGCTGATGTGAGTGTGGTTGAGGTCCACTCATATTTGTGTAAGCCCATCTTGCATTGTGTATGCCATTTCATTTCATAGCATTGCGCATGCTATGTTGCATGTTAGAGCATTGTGTATGCCATGTTACATCGAGCATTGTGTATGCCATTTCATAGCATTGAGTATGCTAGGTTGTATGTTAGTCGCATTGTGCATGCCATCTCATTTGCATTGTGTTTGGGATAGGAGTTAGCCCAAGCACGGGAAGCGAGGGACGTTCCGTACTCCGAGTGACGAAACGTGTCTCAATCCCCGGTCACCGACATTCCGGATTAACCATGATGGAGTCTCGGTCTTGTTGTGTTTATACGTGCATTCATTTCATATTGAGTCGTGCAATTCGACTCCTCGGCCATCATGCATCGAGATGCGTGATTGGTGGCACGAGGATCGAGGTGTGCATACATATGTGAAAATACATTGCCATGCCCCTTTCTTGCTCTCTGTTGCAGCAAATCAGAAATCGGCAGTCTTTTGGAGCTTCGTGCAACAATCCGAGATTAATTGCAAACAGAGGCAAACCGGGGCATCGCAATGGATTTCCGCGCAAAACAACTCAAGCATGCATCATCCATCATCCGGAGCAGAGCTGAGGCAGTCCATAGGCTTGCATGCTAATTTACTGCTTTCCTAGATTAATTTGTTAATTAATTAGGGTTTTGCACTTATTCGGACTGTATTATTTATTCGGACCCTCCGAGCGAGGGCAATGTTGTAATAAGTGTGAGTGCGTAGGATGTATGTCTTCCAACCCCACGTCTTTCTCCCTTTTATTTACCAGTTTATGATGGTTAGAATAGGGCACATTTCAATTAGCATACAGTATGATAGCATGTTTGTATTCATTCATCTGTTTTGCATGCACCGGGCTCGGCGCATCATACTCACTGCATTGTATTTCAATTCTGAGTTGAATACATGTTAGCTGTAGCATTCCATATGCCATGTTTGAAATAGCTGAGCCTATCTTAGTTGCATTTTGCATGTGTTGCATTAGGCATTTCTGTATAGTTAGGATCATGCATGGATTTCTAACATAGCTTCTGTTTTGGCTTGGAGTACTCGGTAAGTTTTATGCTTTAGCATCCTTGCATGCGTGTGAGTGACTGCCATGATAGCATGCTTACCATGAGGCTATGTGCTTATGTGATATAACTGCCTGAATGCCTGTGGGTGAAGGTTGGGTTATTTGGATTGGAACAATTCATTCACTATGAGTTTTAAGCCCACTAGATAGTGGCAAAACCATCTTTTCTAAGTCCACCCGAGGGTGGCAAAATCTGCATTTTAAGCCTATTTGCGAGTAGCAAACCATTTTCAAAACAAACATGAAATGTTTCGTTCCAATTCAGGCGACCCAGTCTATACTTGTATGTTGTGCGCATCACATAGTAAATATAGGCTAACAATCGGAATAAGAACGCATAATGTTTTCAAAACAAGATAGCATGGTTAGTAGAGGCCAATCTTTGATTAAGCGAGCGGGGGTGCTCACGAAGTGACCTTCCCCAATCGTACCCAAGTTCCCGAGCCGAGGCAACTTTGGTGATGACAGACACGCGGCCTTAGGCACGAGTCAGGGTTTCCTAAATTTCCCAAAAATAAAATATTTAGGTGGCGACTCTGTATCTGGCAAAGCAGTCCATGTTTGGCACTTCTTTCAAAAATATGTTTTCTCAAAACGATTTGCCGGATTTGGACTCTTTGGTTCAGATTGAGAACCGTGACAACTTGAGTCCGAACTGTAGTGAGCCCAAAATGAACAGAACGGGACTCATCCTCCCGGGGCGTTCGGGGACGTCTACAGTTTCTGGCGACTCTGCTGGGGAGTTAGAGAACTTGACTCGAACTCATGATATCTTGTTTTGATTACACTTATGTGTTTCTTTGCATTGTATGTGCATTGGTGCGCCTAGAACACCGTGTTTGCCATCTGCTATTCCTGAGCGGTTTGCCAGGGGCTGCCTGCCATAAGGCTTACTGGTTACGGGCTCTGCCAGTATGGAAACACAAACCCCGATTTTACCAGGGCACCCTTTTGACCATTCAACCTAGTACATATTCGGAATCCATAGTGACCATTCCAAACTAGGACAAGTTGCTTACCCGATTATAGGTTGTTTGAAACCGCTGCGTGCGTAGTGAAACCCTAGCTCCTGACAAAATAGGACAGGGAAACCCTACCCCAACATAGGGGTGTTTTGGCTCTCACTTATCTGTTATGTGCTTTTAGAGTGCGTCTCTACAGGAATGCATGTAGCAGTTTGCGAGTTTGGGTATCAGGCCTGCGGGCACCAGTTCAGTATTTCGGGAATCAGTTATCTGCGGGTATCAGATTCAGTTTTAGGGGCAGTGGTTCGGGGAATAGTGATCAGTGGTCGAATACAGTTCTTCAGCTGTGTCCATGTCTGTATTGATTGGGCTGAGATGCTGCTTGTTTTCTCTTTCAGTTCAGAGATTCAGTTCAGAGTAACCAGTGTTCTCCTTCGTTGAGGCAAGGCAAAGAAAGGCTAGTCAAGGCTCACCGGTTCATCTGATCCGTCAGTCACCAGTCACATCCCCTCTGTTCAGTTAAGCAGACTCGCGATGACCCAGAATTCAGAGGAAATAGTGGTTATGGCAACTGCATTGGATCAAGAAAACATCTTGCAGGGTGAGACCGATGTTGACATACCACATCCGCCCAGGTCGCTTGCCGCGCGCCCGGTCTGGACGCCCCAGTCGTGTCAAGCTCGTGAGCCCACCACGCTTGAGTTGATGGGATTGATTGGTGACCTTCAGAGGTCTGTGGCTGATCTCGCTTACGGAATGTCGGCTTCACCACCAACCACATCCTACGCCGAGAATTTCGTACCGCAGGAGCCCCCGCTACTGGGGCGAATTGTGAACGAGCTCAGCCAACCTGAGGTTGTCTCAAGCTATAGTAATGACGTGTCAACAACAACCGGGTTTCACTCTGATATAGCAACCCAAACCCTCGACCAAGCTGAGGCTAGAGGTAAGAACAAAGTGGGAACAGATGCTGATCCCGTTGAACAACTGCTGCGGGAAGTCGAGGTTTTGAAAGCCGGAGGATTGAACAGGTAGCAAGTATTCGCAGTTGTGGCTAAGACTGTGGATAATGCTTTCCCCACTCCAACCGAGGGGAGTTCCCGCCAGGCGAAAAATCAGGATAGGCCCCGTCATGCCAGAACAGTTCCCTCCAATCTCGACCCTGCACCGGGAAAGGATCAGAAAGCCAAGGTAGCACCTGCCGATCCTTTTGCTACTGCGTCCGGCAAAAGTCAGCAGACTTCGAAGTATCTGCCTCGAGGGCGTAGGTTCTTTCATGCCCTCTACATGCCTTTGTCTAAGGCCCTTCAAATCCTTGTTAAGAAAGGCCACCTCAAACCTCTTGAGCCTCGCCCCCTCCCCAGTCCCCTTCCAGCGAAACATGATGCCACCCTGTACTGTGCGTACCACCAGCAAACCGGTCATAGCACCGACAACTGTTTCCGTCTTCGTCATGAAGTACAGGATTTGATCGACAATGAGGTCATCCTCCTACCTACCTCAGCGAAGTCTGTCACTGCTGAGTTGTTAGATTTCGAGGATACTACAAGTATGTGATCAAGGGTTGGACCACCTATGGGCGGCGCTCGGTGTATTTCAGATGTGGCGTCTGGCACGCACTGTTTTGAGCATTTGCGAATGCTGGTTTTTGTAATTTCTGGCTTGGGTGTTGAGTCGGTTCTCTGGTCCTGTTTTTGAGTCTGCCTCTTTGTTTTGAGTCAGTCTTTTTGCTTAAGGGTCTGTCTTGTTGTATCGAGTCAGTCCCATTGCATAGAAATCAGGTGATTCCAGGGTCGTTGCCTCGGATATCATTATTTTGTTTTGTAATTATCTTTTTGCTTTCTTTTGAGTCTGTTCCTGTCTTGGAGCCAGTTGTGCAAACGGTTTTGAATGAAACAGCAGTGGTTTTTCATGCTTTTGTGCTTGTTCTCGCTTTGAGCCTGTTGTGCCAGCAAGTTGGAATGAAACGGCAGTACTTTTCGCCTACTTTTCTGTGCCTCGAAATCATTGCATTGACCTAAGTTTTTCAAAACTTTTTGAACATTGTGATAAAAACAAAGAGGAAGGAATTCCTCGGGATTTGCAAAAATTTGATCAAGTGAGAGAAAGAGAGGCGTGCCAAGCCCTTAATGAATGAGATCATGCTTGTTAGTGTGATTACTGAGAAGGATCTTGGCTTGATCCAGATTGGTTCTACACTGTCTTCAGCGCGAGCGATTTGTCGCTTTCTTAAAAAAAATTTCAAAAAATGTTTTGCGCGATCCTGTGAAGACCTGTGTGGAATCGCTCTTGAGATTGTGCAGCTTAGGATCGTTCTCAACCTCGAGACTCGACCCCTTTCTTTCCAACCTCGAACTCGGACTCAGGATGTTCAACGATCAAACACAATGTGAGGCCTATGTGGCCAGATTCGAAGCAGCCCTCGAACTAAGGGCAAGAAAGTCAGATCAAGAAGATCAGATGTCATCAAAAGAAGCTTGCAAAGCTAGATTACAAGCACCCCTCGAACTAGGGGCAAAAATGTCTGATGTACTCGAAGAGCCGAAGAGGGATCCTATCCACAACACTAGGGGCAATTTCAGTCCCATTGGATGGACTCCTACATCATCAGCAAACAACAGCCACTCTCCTGGATGCAGATGGCTTCGAGATCTCAAAACCATTTGGCATGGACAAAGCTACACTTTTACCCTTGAGAGGCTCGCTGGGCCGAAAACCCGGAAGGGCGGCCCAGGCAAAAGTTAGAGCAAGAAAAGAAGAAAAAGAACAAAAAAAAAGAAAAAAGAAAAGAACAAAAGAACAAAAAAGAAAAATGCAAAGAAAATAACAAAAAAAGAAAAAAGATGAAAAAGAAAAAAAAGAAGAAAAGAAATGAAAAGAAAAGAAGAACATAGCTCGCTGGGCCGAAAACTCGCAAAGGGCGGCCTTGGCAAAAGTTAGAGCGCAAAAGGAGAGGTTCATACCTGAGTGTACCTTAACCCCGAACTACGTAAGGCTTGATTCCCATCTTTGGGATACGTAGGCAACTTCATTCTGAAGTCCAGCTGTAAAACACTTCAAATTCGACTGTGTCCATGTAGTGGTTTTGATCATCTTTGCCTTATCTGTATTTGAGAGTTCGGTTGTGATCGTCACTCTGAGGATTGATTACAATGCACTGCGGCACCATTCAAACAAGGGGCAACTTTCGTTACCGAACAGTGTGCTGCGGTGCTGTTCAAACAAGGGGGCAATTTCCCATTGCCATACGGTGCCGTTCAGACAAGGGGCAATTTTCCTTCGGATCTGAGGTTGTGCATCTCAAGAGTAAGGTTCCACGCTCGTTGAGCAGTGGCCATTTGCAAAAATAATTTTTGAGAATTTTTACTGAGGTTGACTAATTTTCTCGAAAAGTATTCCATTTTTCAAAACTGGACCATTTCTTGGACCCAAAAAAGGAAAATTTTCAGTGCTCATAACCTGACTTGCATGATTTCAAATCAGAAAATCGAACAAGCGTGTTAATCTAACTCTCAAATTTATTTAAAATGGTTTTAGCAAAAGCAAAAAAACAAAAAATGGTCAAAATGATGAACTAAGGGCACAGTTGAGTCAGGCTTTCTGTCTTTTCCCCTTTATCAACACACTTTCCAGAAAGGGCATCATACCTGCCGAAAAAAGGGCACAACTGAAGCTAACAAGCAAAGGGCTGAAAGCTCTCTCATCCTCCAAGCAGCGAAGTACAAAGTCGAGTGCGAAGCACGAATTGGAATGAATCAAGATACTCCTTCATCCGGGGCATCGACTAAATGTCACCGAAGGAAATAGCGGCGAGCTGATAACGTTGGGCATGAGCCCACAACTTCTTGTTTATCCACCAACCATCCAGGGGAGGGATAAAAAATGAAAGATTAAAGAATAGAGAGATGTGCGTGGAGAGAAAAAGTGAGGAAAATGGCTTTTTCAGAAAAACAGAGCCTGAGGCCGAGTGATGTGAGAATCACAAATGAGAAAGGGTGGGAATAATACCCAGAGAAACTGGCTCCTCGTGCACTAAGAGGTCTCTTGCCATTGGAACACATCTGTGTGTCGTTCCAGTCGTTTTGTTTGTCTCGATTCTTGTTTTGAGTCGTTTCGGGTGTCTGTAGATGTGTTTAGGTTGTCTTACCTTGTCTTTCTCTTTGTTGTTGAGTTGTGGTGTGCTGTGTTCAGTCGTAGGCTCAATACCCAGTCGAGAACTTATTCTCACTCTCAACGTCAAAAAATTGTTTTGTGCTCAGAGTGCCGTGCCGTTCTCCACATTTGTGCAAAACAAGATTTTGTTCTTTCAAAAACCGCAGGGTTCAACCCGGGTCATGTGGGAACAGTAAAACCAGGATCTATCTGAAGCTATATAGGTTCCAGACTTCGAAGCAAAAGAAAAAAGGAAAAATGTCGGGCATCTGAGTTTGTTTCAACTTCTGCAAGTTCCGTCATCGCGTCCTGCATGTTCAGAATGAGTTGTGTGTTCAAAAATTAAAAGAATACTGCGTTATGAGCCGCGTGTTCAGATCGAGCAGTGTCGTGTCATGAGCTGTGTGTTCAAAAATTGAAATGTGTGAGCTGCGTGTTCAAAATGAAAAGAATGAGCTGTGAGTTCAGAAATGAAAATTTATGAGCTGCGTGTTCAGAATTTAGAATGAGCTGCGTGCAATTGAAAGTATATGAGCTACGTGTTCAGAATTGAAATATGTGAGCTGCGTATTCAAAATGAAAAGAATGAGTTGTGTGTTCAAAAACAAAAATTTATGAGCTGCGTGTTCAGAATTAAGAATGAGCTGCGTGCAACTGAAAATGTATGAGCTGCGTGTTCAGAATCAAATGCATGAGCTGCGTGCAAATGAAATGAATGAGCTGTGAGTTCAAAAGTGAAATGTAACAACTATGTGTTCAGTATGTGCTGCGTGCAAATAAAACAGTGGGCTGTGTGTTCACCTCAAAAGTTTGGGCTGCGTGTTCAACTTTCAAACAAATGTATGCTGCGTGTGCACATTCAAAAATGGGCTGCGTGTTTAGAAGTTCAAAAGTTTGGGCTGCGTGTTCAATTTTCAAACAAATGTGTGCTGCGTGTGCACATTCGAAAATGGGCTGCGTGTTCAGAAATTCAAGAGTGTGGGCTGTGTGTTTACCATCAAGAGTTTGGGCTGCGTGTTCAAATTTCAAAAAACTGTGGGCTGTGTGTTCACCATCTAGAGTTTGGGCTGCGTGTTCAACTTTCAAAACAGTGGGCTGTGTGTTCACCATCAAGAGTTTGGGTTGTGCGTTCAACTTTCAAAACTGTGGGCTGTGTGTTCACCTCAAGAGTGTGCTGTGTGTTCACATTCGAAAATGGGCTGCGTGTTCATAAATTCAAAAGTTTGGGCTGCGTGTTCAACCTTCAAACAAGTGTGTGCTGCGTGTTCACAATAAAAAATGGGTTGCGTGTTCAGAAGTTCAAAAGTTTGGGCTGCGTGTTCAACTTTCAACCATGTGTGCTACGTGTTCACATTCAAAATGGGCTGCGTGTTCAAAAGTTCAAGAGTTTGGGCTGCGTGTTCAACTTTCAACAAGTGTGTGCTGCGTGTTCACAATCAAAATTTGAGCTGTGTGTTCAGGGTTCAAAAACAGTGGGCTGTGTGTTCATCTCAAAGTTTGAGCTGTGTGTTCAACATCAAGTGTTTGAGCTGTGTGTTCAGACTTCAAAAACAGTGAGCTGCGTGTTCAACTCTCAACCAGTGTGTGCTGTGTGTTCACCTCAAAATTTGGGCTGCGTGTTCAAACTTCAAAGACAGTGAGCTGCGTGTTCAACTCTCAACCAGTGTGGGCTGTGTGTTCACCTCAAAAGTTTGGGCTGCGTGTTCAACTTTCAAAAAACTGTGGGTTGTGTGTTCACGACAAAAGTTTGAGCTGTGTGTTCAGATCTAAAAAATGTGGACTGCGTATTCAAGACAAAAAGTTTGAGCTGTGTGTTCAGATTTCAGAAATGTGGGCTGCGTGTTCACGACAAAAAGTTTGAGCTGCGTGTTCAGATTTCAAAAATGTGGGCTACGTGTTCATAACCAAAAGCATGAGCCGCGTGTTTAGAAATTCAAGTGCTTGAGCTGTGTGTTCAAAATGCAAACAGACTGCTGTGTTATAGACTGAGTGTTCAGAACGAGCTGTGTGCCCGAAAAACGAGCTGTGTGCTCGAAGAACGAGCTGTGTGCCCAAAGAACGAGCTGTGTGCCCGAAAAACGAGCTGTGTGCCCGAAAAATGAGCTGTGTGCCCCCAAGATGAGCTGTGTGTCCAAAGAACGAGCTGTGTGCCCGAAGAATGAGCTGTGTGCCCGGAAAACGAGCTGTGTGCCCGAAAAATGAGCTGTGTGCCCCCAAGACGAGCTGTGTGCCCAAAGAACGAGCTGTGTGCCCGAAAAACGAGCTGTGTGCCCGGAAAACGAGTTGTGTGCCCGAAAAATGAGCTGTGCGCCCGAAATGAGCTGTGCGCCCAAAATGAACTGTGTGCCCCCGAAAAATGGGCTGTGTGCCCGAATTGTGCTGTGTGCCCGAAGTGAGCTGCGTACTCGAAGAATGAGCTGTGTGCCCGAAAAGTGAGCTGCGTGCCGGAAGAATGAGCTGTGTGCCCAAAAGTGAGCTACGTGCTCGAAAAGAGCTGCGTGCCCGAAATGAGCTGTGTGCCTGAATGAGCTGTGTGCCCAAAAGAGCTGTGTGCCCAGATTAAACAGAGTGTTGTGTTTCGAGCTGCGTGCCGAACGAACAGAATATTGTGTTGTAAGCCGCGTGCCAAACAAACAAAGTGTTGTGTTGTGAGCTGTGCGCCAAATGAATGGAATGCTATGTCGTAAGCTGTGTGCCAGGTCTTGTATTGTGCATGCATTTCATTCGCGCTATTTTGCGCATCGTGCTATCTTGCGCACCTCCATCGCACTGTTTTGTGCATTGCATATCACTCGCGCTATTTTGTGCATCGCGCTATGTTGCGCACTTCAATCGCACTGTCTTGTGCATCATATCATTCGCGCTATTTTGTGCATCGCACTGTTTTGCGCACCTCATCGCACTGTTTTGTGCACCTTACTTGCATTGTGCATGCATTTTATCGCGCTATTTTACGCATCGCACTATTTTGTGCACCTTACTTGCATTGTGCATGCATTTTATCGCGCTTTCTTGCGCACCTCACCTGCACTTGTTGGTGCATTGCATTGCGTTATCTTGCGCACCTTACCTCAATCGCACTATTTTGTGCATTCACCCTGCTTGCACTGTTTTGTGCACCTTTAGCTTGCACTGTCTTGTGCACTCACCTGGCCTGGGAGACCTTAAATCCTGTATCTTTATTCACACTGCCTTGTGCACTTTCCTGGTCTAGGAGACCTTAAATCCTCTAAAGGTGCAATTCCTTTTGGTGTTTGTCGTGCCCGAACGACTTCCGGTGGTCTGGTATAGCCACCTACCTATGTTTGCGGTGAGTTCCTAGGAGACCAACTGAGACGGTGGAAACTAGAGTTCGAATGGCTCTTGCCTAGAACGCAAAGGTTCGGGATTTCCGAGACTAAATTCTGGTTTAAATACCCAGAGGTATATCCTCGGCTTGAAATCTGTATGGTAGCCCCATAGATTGAGATAGCATGTGTGTGCACCTCAATTCTGGATACTGAACCAACCTAGTCTGTCACCCTATTGGAGAATAGGGAAAGCTGCGACCACAGTCAGGGAGAAAAGTAGTACCTGTGGTTCAACCGAAAAGAAGGGGAAGATTCCTACATCAGCATGAGGTAAGACATTGCTGAGGTAGATCATTGCCAATTGCCCCTGTAAGGTGCCTTCACTTCCTATCTATTGCATCACATTATGTTTATTGCATTGTATATAGCATATATTGCATGCATTTACTGCATATCCGTTGGATCACCTCCATTCTATTACTCGCGCCTTTCCATATTAAGTTTGGTTTGGCATATGCCCATACTTTTCACGTTGAAGCATGGTTATGAGATTTTGTGTACGCACCTATTACACTGATGGAATTGTGGTTTGAGGGTGACGGCACCATTTCTGTGTTAGACGTGGTTTGTTTGTGTCCATGCCTTGTCCAGGCAAGATACGGTTTGGCCGCGCGCCTTATCCATTGCATTCATTACATTGTGGTGTAGTGTGTTGCATCCAGCATTTAGGATCACGATCTTTCCTCAGCAGATCATTCGTCACTTATATCATGCCACCCAATTACTTGTATCTTGTGTTCCGTTTACACACACATAGACCTGCATGTGTACGCGCCTATTCCACTGAGGGGGATTGTGGTTTGAGGGTGTTGGCACCTTTTCTATGGTAGACGGAGTTTGATTTTGCATCTCCATCCACTTCATGATATTTGTGTGGTTTTGTACTGCTTATGGTTTGATCATCCCGAATGCATTGCATATCATTTGCATTGTTTCATTACATTGCATTGCATAAATCCTGAATTTTCAAATCGGTTTCGCGTAGCGTATAAGTCCAATTATCAACCGTATAAGTCCAATTATCAAAATCTTCCTGCATATCGTTTTGCATTTTGCCCCCTGCCTGCGGGCACATCTTTCTGTTCGTCTCGCCTGTTCGTCTAAGTCTTCGGCCTTGTAAAAAATGGGTCGTCTCTAGGCTTTGACATTCACTCCCGTCACTCCTTGACTTCCGAGTTCTGTCAAAGAGGGGCAACCGTAGACACCCCATTTTTGACCGACCTTAAGACTCAGACGTCACTGATTGAGCGCTTGGTGATGTTGCATGTTGTGCTTGTTCTGAGGTTGCGGAGTCACGGCTGCGAGCCTTGCCTTCGGACTTCCGGACTCTTTTGTGCTTTGCCTCGGTTTGCGAACCAAGCCCTGTTTTCTTTGTTTTCTTTTCCCGAAGGGAGGGAGAGGTCTCGTAGATCATCTCTCAGTGGCCGTAGACTACGTTTCATGGTCGTAGGCAATTTTTTCCCGTTTGGAGCCCGGTTTCCGGTTTTCGGAGCCGTCGGCCGTGTGCCTCGGTTCGGGACCGCTTAACTACCTCCGTTTGCTCTGGTTTTTGGCACACACCTTGTTTCCTCCCTTTTGAGGGACACTTTGGCCCGAGACACCAACTCCGTGGTCGAACGCCACTTCCGGTGCCTAATAGCCTGTTTTCGGGGCCCCAAACTGCGTGTTTTGGCCCCCGAACTTTCGTTTTGCATCCGTCTTGGTCCGTTTTTGGCAGGGACCTTATTTTCATTGTTAGAAAGGTTGTAGGAAGGTGGGAGGCCAGCAATTTTTCTGAAAAACCAGTTTTATTTCTTCATCGCCCGTTTTCTTCACTAGGAAGCTGGTTTTTCCCACTCCCGGGCCACTTTTTCTAATTTTCCACCACATCATTGTGTTGTACACACCTGGGAGGCCACCAATATGGGTAGGCCGGCCAGCAATTGTTCTTGACCCTTTTGAACCCCTCTAAAAAGCTAGTTTTTCTCTCTCCTGGTTCACATTTTCTGGGTTTTGACCATACAGCTGTGTTGCACTCATCTGGGAGGCCACCTTTTTGGGGTGGCCGGCCAGCAATTCTTTTGACCCTTTTGACCCCTGGTCGGCCGACCAGGGGAGGTGGCTGGCCGGCCACTTGGCCCTTTTGAACCTGGCCGGCCATGTTTGTCCCTTTTGGTGCATTCCAGCTGTGCCAGCTGTTTTGCACCAGACCCTTTGCCCGAGGGTCTGTCCTTTTGGAGGGCCATTTGAATTGGTTTTCCCCCCCTTTTCTTTGGCTTCTCTCCTCTATAAATCCAACATCTTAGCTTCATTTCTAAGGCTTAGAAAATCAGCTGGGGCATTGGTATACAATCCTCCATATCTCTCTCATCCAAGCTTCAAAACACCCTTGACATTGCACCATTTACACACCAACTCATAGCCCACCACCTCCACACTCGATTCCAGCAACTTGGAGGCCATTTGTAGAGGTTGAAAGCTCAGAATCTTGGACCAAAAGCTGCTGAAAATCTGCTCTTCAAGGGTGAGTCCCTATTTCCCATTTTCTTGCTCTATTTTGCATGATTGATTAGCCTTATTTTCAAGCATTTTTGGGCTTCGACCTGAACTGAAAATAGTCTTATTTTGAGCTTATCTTCATATTTGATCAAGAACTTTTTTATGTTTGAGGTCTTCTACTCCCCCTTTGTGCTTTATCTCTCTTTTAGGGCTTATCTTGCATAATATAATAGCTTTATTTGTGAGCATTTTTGGGCTTCGAGCCAAACTATAAAGTGTCTTATTTTGAGCCCCTCTTCAACTTTGTTGAAGGGCTCTGTACTGTTTGAGGCCATCTGCTGCCCCTTGCCCTCTATCTCTCTTTTAGGGTTATTTTTGTGTCATGTTTTAGCCCTACTTGTGAATATTTTCGAGGCTTGATATAAACTGGAAAAGGTCTTATTTTGGCCTCCTCTTTGAATTTTTTTAAGGTCTCTTCTCTGTTTGGGGTCATCTTCCCCCTATGCATGCTTCATTCCTTCATGATTAGGGCTATGCATTAGAGCACTTGCATTGGCCATGGTTTGGCCTCTTAGCCATTGAAATCTAGTGGATTTTCAGTGGCTTAGGTGTACTCTTGAAGGCCAAAATCAGAGGGGGGGGTGACCCCCTCTCTCCTTGTCTTGTTTGGTGGCCTTCTTGGCCTTCCAAAGGACCCCCATTTTGCATGCATTGAAGTCACTTTCTAGGCCTCATTCTGGGGGTTTTAAGGTCTGCCTTGGCTCTGTCCAAGGCCCTTTTGGTCATATTTTATGTCTATGTTGCATGTGTAGAGAAATCCCATTCAAGGCCTTTCAAAGAGGCCTTTCTTTGCATGTTTCCGAGACTGATTTCAGGGCTCATTTTGTGAGTTTTAGGGCTTTCATATTCCATTTCCAGAGGTGGTCTTGCCATGTTACATGTCTATCTTGTATGTGCTTAATATCTCCTTGCATGTTCTTCTAAAGGAGCTCATCATTTTTGCACATGTTGGCTACATTTCAGTGATTATTTGGACATATTTTCACATGTTTTGTTCACTGATTTTTTCTGGTTTGATGAGTTCTCATGCACTTCATATACATGCCATGTAAACCATGTTTGCTAGTCAAAGTTGCATGCTATTTTAGTCCATCATGCTAGCATCTTTTGGTCATGCTTTGAACTAGAAATGTTCATGTTTTGGGACTGCCTTGGCTCTTTCTTTGTGCTTCATGCTCAAATAATTCATGCTTTGTATAGCTATAAGTCAATACATGTGCCTAGTTTTGAGTTTCGGGGCTCATCTCATGCATCGGGTGCCATGTTTTGGGGCCTTTTAGCATCATGTTTCAGTGCTGGAATGTACATGTTTGAATGCCATGCTTCATCCTTGCCATGCCTTGTTAGAGTTGCATGCCGTGCCTTAGGTTCGGTCCTCGGTTTGCGTGCATGTGTGCACGCATTCTGGTAGTCTCATTTTCATCTTATGGCCGCTGATGTGAGTGTGGTTGAGGTCCACTCATATTTGTGTAAGCCCATCTTGCATTGTGTATGCCATTTCATTTCATAGCATTGCGCATGCTAGGTTGCATGTTAGAACATTGTGTATGCCATGTTACATCGAGCATTGTGTATGCCATTTCATAGCATTGAGTATGCTAGGTTGTATGTTAGTCGCATTGTGCATGCCATCTCATTTGCATTGTGTTTGGGATAGGAGTTAGCCCAAGCACGGGAAGCGAGGGACGTTCCGTACTCCGAGTGACAAAACGTGTCTCAATCCTCGGTCACCGACATTCCGGATTAACCATGATGGAGTCTCGGTCTTGTTGTGTTTATACGTGCATTCATTTCATATTGAGTCGTGCAATTCGACTCCTCGGCCATCATGCATCGAGATGCGTGATTGGTGGCACGAGGATCGAGGTGTGCATACATATGTGAAAATACATTGCCATGCCCCTTTCTTGCTCTCTGTTGCAGCAAATCAGAAACCGGCAGTCTTTTGGAGCTTCGTGCAACAATCCGAGATTAATTGCAAACAGAGGCAAACCGGGGCATCGCAATGGATTTCCGCGCAAAACAACTCAAGCATGCATCATCCATCATCCGGAGCAGAGCTGAGGCAGTCCATAGGCTTGCATGCTAATTTACTGCTTTCCTAGATTAATTTGTTAATTAATTAGGGTTTTGCACTTATTCGGACTGTATTATTTATTTGGGACTGTATTATTCATTCGGACCCTCTGAGCGAGGGCAATGTTGTAATAAGTGTACGTGCGTATGATGTATGTCTTCCAACCCCACGTCTTTCTCCCTTTTATTTACTAGCTTATGATGGTTAGAATAGGGCACGTTTCAATTAGCATATAGTATGATAGCATGTTTGCATTCATTCATCTGTTTTGCATGCACCGGGCTCGGCACATCATACTCACTGCATTGTATTTCAATTCCGAGTTGAATACATGTTAGCTGTAGCATTCTATATGCCATGTTTGAAATAGCTGAGCCTATCTTAGTTGCATTTTGCATGTGTTGCATTAGGCATTTCTGTATAGTTAGGATCATGCATGGATTTCTAACATAGCTTCTATTTTGGCTTGGAGTACTCGATAAGTTTTATGCTTTAGCATCCTTGCATGCGTGTGAGTGACTGCCATGATAGCATGCTTACCATGAGGCTATGTGCTTATGTGATATAACTGCCTGAATGCCTGTGGGTGAAGGTTGGGTTATTTGGATTGGAACAATTCATTCACTGTGAGTTTTAAGCCCACTAGATAGTGGCAAAACTATATTTTCTAAGCCCACTCGAGGGTGGCAAAATCTGCATTTTAAGCCTACTTGCGAGTAGCAAACCATTTTCAAAACAAACATGAAATGTTTCGTTCCAATTCAGGCGACCCAGTCTGTACTTGTATATTGTGCGCATCACATAGTAAATCTAGGCTAACAATCGGAATAAGAACACATAACGTTTTCAAAACAAGATAGCATGGTTAGTAGAGGCCGATCTTTGATCGGGCGAGCGGGGGTGCTCACGAAGTGACCTTCCCCAATCGTACCCAAGTTCCCGAGCCGAGGCAACTTTGGTGATGACGGACACGTGGCCTTAGGCACGAGTCAGGGTTTCCTAAATTTCCCAAAAATAAAATATTTAGGTGGCGACTCTGTATCTGGCAAAGCAGTCCATGTTTGGCACTTCTTTCAAAAATATGTTTTCTCAAAACGATTTGCCGGATTTGGACTCTTTGGTTCAGATTGAGAACCGTGACAACTTGAGTCCGAACTGTAGTGAGCCCAAAATGAACAGAACGGGACTCATCCTCCCGGGGCGTTCGGGGACGTCTACAATAATGTGGCAAATTGTTGTGCACCATGGAAGGTAAGAATTGTAAGTATTGAAGATTAATGTTTGAAAATATCACATATAGTTTTGATGAGACTAAATTGCTAAGACTTGTGAAATGAGAAAATTCTAGTATGTGTTGATGACATGCAATTATCTTATGAAAGAACCATGAAAAGAGGAAATGGGAGATGTAATTGTTGTCATTATTGTAGAGGTAATTGATATGGAGAAATGCTATGAGATATGGAACATCATTGCATTGCATATTCACTTAATTTACCATCATGCATTGTGAAATTAAGTTGAGAATATTTACTTCATTAAAGGAATTGGTATCTGTAATAAGAACAACGGAAATGTGTATGGGGTAAATACGTTGGTAAGTCCAGTTAGGGGGGGTGTAGATGAATTTGATAAGTTGGCCTGAGTGTCCATGGTGAAAGACCAGAAACTCGCGCGGATCGGTGTCGAGCCTTTTGGTTAATACCGGTAAAAATGACGATTTGGTAGTACTTGTGTAGTCTACCTGCAGACACCACCCTAGGGATTACCAGTGTCGTATTTACCGCCCCAATGGATTAAAATTGGAAGTTTTGAAATGTGTTGAGATTGCAAGCTTTTATTGAGAAATGGAAATTTTCAAGAAGATCATGAAATGAAATCTCTTTAAAAGAGCATGGCATGGCATTGACATTTGCATTTTTATTGAGAGTTTGCATAATTGTATATACTTTGTAAGAATTCTCTACTGGGCTTTATGCTCACCCCTATAGGATTTTGGTTTAGGGAAAGATGTGGTTATCCCGCCGAATTGATGGTGTGGATAGTTTTGTGAAGAGTAGATTGCTCTTTTATTTTTGTTGTGAATTTTTGTAAGCCAAGGGCTAGACGTGTAGGGATCTGAGAGACCATTTTGTGTAACCGGGCTATTGCCTTAGAAGATGTAAGCCCTTAAGGGCATTTTATTTGTTTTGAGACTAGATGCTTCACATGCTATAGATTCATGTGTTTTTCATATCGTTGAATGTATACCTGCATGTGAAACTTTTGTATAAACTCATTTATTAACTACGCGATGATGAAAGGATTATTGATTGTTGCTTAGTGAATGTCAATTAAGGTGGTTAGTTCATGTTGATTTATTTCGGGGCGTTACAACTTGGTATCAGAGCTACCGGGTTTGAATACTTGGGGCTCACGGGAAGTGGTTGTTTTACCACAATAGGTTCATTTCACATGATTAAGAAATGTTTAACTTTTTATTATTTTGTGATAACATGTTTATGTGACTATGTGGGTATGGGATTGGACTTTTGGGATATTATTTGCGCCTATTAGATTTCCTTGAGGTCTTATTAGAAGAGTACTTGATCAATACTCCTTCTACTAAGAATTCTTGGTTTCTCATGGGACGAATCTCATCACTAAAGGATAATTCGTATGTGCTTACGTGACTACGTGCTTATGTGGAATGAATTAAATTGTTTGTGTGTTAAAATGTATATAGTTGTTATAGTTTAACGTGTGAGGCAAGTTGTGAGCACATTTGGAATTATGTGCTAAATTATCTATCTTGTTCCTTAATTAGGATGTCAGGAAGGGTTCGAACTTATGGTGGTAGAGGTGGAAAGCGTGGTAGGGGTTGCCGGGGTGTGCATAAGGTACCGGTCCAAGAGATTCCCGTGCAAGAGGAGGGGTTAGGCCAAGCTAACATGGCCAAACAAGTTGGGCAAGCTGAGATACCGGGGCAAGCGGGTCAAGCCACAATGGGGGCCCTAGCCCGAGAAATGGCGGGGGCATTGAGGGAGTCAATGAATATACTTAGGGTGAAGACGCAAGATAGGGAGAACGCCGTAGAAATGAGGGCAAGCTTCCTTACGAGGGAGTTTTTGCGGGCCAAACCGGATGAATTCCATGGTGGCCTTGAGCCAAAGAAAGTGGATGAATGGCTCGAACAAACCGTGAAGACCTTTGAGATGCTTCACATCGAGGATGGCGAGCTTAGGGTGACTCTTGCGAGTTACTATCTCAAGGGGGACACTGGCCAATGGTGGAAATATGCCAAGGGCCGAATTGAACCGACATGGGAGGCATTTGTAGTGGCCTTCCAAGACAAGTATCTTCCTCCCATGGCTAGGGAGAGGTTGAGGCAGGAGTTCGAGGACCTTAAGCAGCTTAACATGTCTGTGGCCGAGTTCGAAGCGGCTTTCTCTAGTTTGTCCCGGTTTGCACCGGAGTTGGTAGCGATGGAAGAACGCTGTTGCATTGAGTTTGAGAAGAAGTTGAGGATGGAGATTTTGTTCAAGGTTGCCGGGAACATGATCCGGAGTTATGATCGCCTTGTAGAGGCGGCCACACATGTATAGATTACCGTGGAGGCCGAGGAGGAAAGACTTCGGAATTCGAGGTCTAGGGGCCAAGGGTCACAAGGGGACTTTAGGCCCAACAAGAAGAGCATAAACACTTTTTCATCCCAGTCTCAGCCGCAACAGTCTAGATCTACTTTCCCCTTGCCTAGTGCGGGCCCAGGAAAGAGTACACCGAGTGGGTTTTCTTGCTTCAAGTGTGGCCAACCGGGTCACAAGGCCTTTGCATGTCCACAAAAGGGAGCAGGACAACAGATGTTGCCACCACCACCACCACCTAACCGATCTCAGAGTCAATCTCAGAGTAGGGGTCAGGGGCCTACTTGCTACCAGTGCGGTCAATCAGGGCACATGAAGAGAGCTTGCTCGCAGTTGGGAGGCGTATCTGCCGCATCGGGGTCGAGACAGACTCAGAGCCACCAGCAGGCTCACTCAACTCAGACTTCACGAGTTTATCAGGGAGCCGCTTCGGCTTAGTCTATACAGCAGGCCTATGCTCCGAGGGACGAGCAGGTTGATCAAAGGCCACAGGGGCGCGTGTACGCTATTACTACGCCAGAGCAGTTGCTAGGACCCTCAGTTGTGAGAGGTATTTTTATTGTGTGTAATTCTTTGGCCAGTGTGTTGATAGATACGGGTGCATCTCATTCATTCATATTTGCTGCATTCGCATCTGCATTGGGGCTAGAGGTGGCACAGTTAGCATCTCCGCTTAGAGTAGAGTCTCCTGTTGGGGGTACCGTTGACTTAGATCGAGGTTGTCATGGTTGTGAGATAGAGGTTGCTGGGCGTAGACTCCCGTTTGCTTTTGTGTTGCTAGACATGTTGAGTTTTGATGTCATTCTAGGCATTGATTGGTTGTCATCATATCGGGTAGTGATTGATTGTTTTCGTCAGAGGGTCACAGTGTGCACATCGAGTGGAGATTGTTTTTACTTTCTGGGAGAAAGGGTTGATTAGGTCTTGTCATTGGTATTTGATCCTCGTAGTAGAAACGAGCTTAGTGGTCTTCTTGCTACTCTCTCGGATAGTGAGAGTGACGGGACTCGAGTTGAGTTGCCAATGGTAGTTTGTGAATACCTGGACGTGTTTTCCAAAGATCTTATTAGTTTGCCACTCCACCGGGAGATTGAGTTCACCATTGACTTAGTGCCTGGAACGACACCGATTTCTATGGCACCATATAGGTTTGCACCTACGGAGTTGCATGAGTTGAAGATTCAACTCCAAGAGCTTCTAGACAAGGGCTTCATTCGCCCTAGTACGTCACCTTGGAGAGCGCCGGCTCTCTTTGCGAAGAAGGATGGGTCATTGCGGTTGTGTATCGACTACTGTAAGTTGAATCGAGTTACTGTCAAGAACAAATACCCTTTATCCAGGATAGATGACTTGTTTGATCAACTTAGAGGATCTTGTTGCTTTTCAAAGATAGATTTGAGGTCGAGGTACCATCAGTTGAGAGTCCGGGAGGAGGACATCCAGAAAACGGCCTTTCGTACGCGTTATGGCCACTATGAGTTCCTTGTAATGCCATTTGGGTTGACAAACGCACCAGCTTCTTTTATGGATTTGATGAACCGAATTTTTAGGGAGTACTTGGACCATTTTGTGGTCGTCTTTGTAGATGACATCCTGATCTATTCGACTTTCGAGGAAGAACGCGAGGCTCACTTGAGAGGAGTACTTGATTTGCTTAGAAGACATCAATTGTATGCCAAGTTTGAGAAATGCGAGTTTTGGCTCACTGAGATGAAGTTTTTGGGCCATGTAGTGTCAAGTGAGGGAGTGACTGTAGATTCATCAAAGATAGATTCGGTGCAAGATTGGGAGCAACCTAAGAATGTTTTTGAGATCCGGAGTTTCTTGGGATTGACTGGGTATTATTGGCGTTTTGTGAGGGACTTCTCTAAATTAGCCGCGCCTTTGACTAGGTTGACTAGAAAGGGGGTTAAGTTTGTATGGAGTGAAGCTTGTAAAAAGTCTTTCCAAGAGCTTAAAACTAGATTGACTACTACACCGGTGTTGATCATTCTGGAGAGAGGCTTGGGTTACACCGTTTATTGTGATGCGTCTCGAGATGGGCTTAGTTGTGTCTTGATGCAAGAGGGAAAGGTTGTAGCCTACGGTTCACGGCAACTGAAAACTCATGAGAAGAATTACCCTACCCATGACTTAGAATTAGCCGCAGTAGTGTTTGCATTGAAAATTTGAAAGGCATTACTTGTACGGTGAAAAGTTTGAAGTTTTCTCCGATCATAAGAGCCTAAAATATTTGTTTTCCCAAAAAGATTTGAATTTACGTCAACGGAGATGGATGGAATTTTTAGAGGATTATGACTTTGAGCTACACTATGATCCGGGGAAGGCCAGTGTAGTGGCTGACGCCTTAAGTCGAAAAACCGTGAGTAGTTTGGCAAGTGTGGCCATTCGGGAGTGGGTTATGTTGGGAGAAGTCAGCAAGTTTGAATTGCAATTGGGTGAGTCCGAAGAGGGTGCAACATTGTTTACCTTGAGTGCCCAACCTACCTTAATTAGCAAAGTCATAGAGGCACAACAAGGGGACCGCGAAGTAGAGTTAATTCATGATAGAATCTCCAATGGGAAGGAAGAGAAGGGTTTGAACATTTACTCGGATCAGAGTGTACGTTACCTAGATCTTCTGTTTGTGCTTGAATCTTGTAGGGAAGAAGTGCTTCGGGAGTTCCATCACTCACGCCTTGTGGTACATCCGAGAGGCACCAAAATGTATCATGACCTTAGTTGTCAGTTTTGGTTGAGGGGTATGAAGAGAGATGTCGCATCTTTCGTGTCGAAATGTCTTACTTGTCAACAAGTGAAGGCCGAACATCAAAGACCAGTGGGTTTGTTACAACCCTTACCTATAGCCGAGTAGAAGTGGGAGCACGTTACCATGAACTACGTAGTTGGGCTTCCTAGAACACAACGGGGGAATGATGCCATTTGGGTAATTGTTGATAGGCTGACTAAGTCCACACATTTCATTCCAATGCATACTAGCGACTCAGTCGAGCACTTGGCAGAGTTTTATGTTAGAGAGATAGTTCGACTTCATGGGGTTCCAGTAACCATTGTGTCGGATAGGGATCCTCGTTTTACCGCCCGATTGTGGCAAAGCCTTCACGAGGCGTTGGGAACCAAGTTGACTTTTAGCACCGCTTATCACCCTCAAACTGATGGGCAGTCAGAATGCACCATTCAAATTTTGGAGGACATGCTTAGAGCTTGTGTCCTAGATTTCAAGGGGTCTTGGGAGAGGCACTTACCGTTGATTGAATTCGCCTACAACAATAGTTATCAAGCTAGTATCGAGATGGCACCGTTTGAGGCCTTGTATGGCCGACCTTGCAGATCACCAGTTTGTTGGGCCGAGGTAGGGGATGCACCGTTGTTGGGTCCAAAAATCGTTAGGGAGACAACTGAGAAAGTTGCTCTCATTCGCAAGAGATTAGCCATGGCTTAAAGCCGATAGAAAAGTTATGCTGATAAGAGGAGACGGCCCTTATCTTTCGAAGTGGGTGATCATGTGTTTCTTAAGATCTCACCTAGGCGGGGCTTAATGAGGTTTGGCAAGAGTGGGAAGTTGTCTTCGAGGTTTATTGGACCTTTTGAGATATTGGAGAGAATTGGGGAAGTGGCATACCGGTTAGCTTTACCACCATAACTTTCAGGAGTTCACGATGTGTTTCATGTGTCCATGCTTAGGAAGTACGAACCCGACCCTTCTCATGTGTTGGATTGGGTTGATTTGGAGGTAGATGAAGATGCCTCTTACGAGGAGCGACTGATTCAAATCTTAGATACCCGAGAACAAGTGTTAGGAGGCAAAACCATACCGTTAGTGAAGGTGTTGTGGAGACACCATGGGATTGAGGAAGGGACTTGGGAATGGGAATCAGAGGTCCGCTCCAAGTATCCAGATCTATTTGAGCATGCTTAATTGTTTTATTTTAATTGTAATGTTCCCTAGTGATGAAGGGAAGAATGTTAAATTGTTGATCACATGTTGTTGTATGTGTTGTTAAATTGAGCATGAGCTTATGAAAGGATGATATTTTGTTGTAGACGTTTTATCTCATATACCTAATTTGAGAAATTGTTGTTTTGATGGAGTGATGATGAAGAGAAACATAAATGTTGGTTGACATAAATGTTGCACCTTGATAATGTTGTTAAAAATGATCATGGTTGTTAAAACGCTCTTGTTTAGTGAGTTTATTTAATTTTGGGGAGTTGTTCAAATTTCGGGGACGAAATTTCCTATGGTGGGGAGGTTGTGATGATCAGTTTTACTTTACGTCCCTTCGTTTTCATTTTTATTGGGATTGTTGTGTTCGGACGTCCTTCTTTAATTCTCATGCTTGTTTATTTTGAGTTAGCTTTTCTTTTGTTCCGGAGGGTTCTCTCTATTGGGTTCTTGTTTTAGTTTTGTTCGGTGTTGAATTTCACCAGGTTCGAAGGATGCTCGGTTGAGTTCGGAATGCTCGGGGGTTTGAACCAAAAAATTCTGGGCTACTGGGTCAGGGCTGCACGTGTGGCGCCCTAGGCCGCACGTGCGGGGTGGGGTCTGCACGTGCAAGGGTGAGACCGCACGTGCGGAGAGGGGTGATCTTCAGAAGTGTGCCTACTGCTTAAAAGGCACGAGCGGAGAGTGGTGCGGGAGGACCCCCGCACGTGCGGGGGTGAGGGCCGCACGTGCGGGAAGGGGTGCTCTGCACGTGTGGGGAGGGGCGCCGCACGTGCGGCACTCTAGGCATCCGAAACTCTGTTTTTTTATGTCTTTTGGCCGAACTTATATCACATTTTTGGCTCTTTCCTCTCACTCTAAACACCTTTTTCCTCCTCCTTCTCTCTAGAAAACCCTCATCAAGCATCCAAAACCCCTGATCTCTTGAAGTTCCTTGGGTCTAGATCCATCTCCTTTCTCTAATCTTGAAAATCAAAAGCTAGAGCTTCATTCTTGTGTGGTGGTAGACCAAAGATTCTCACCTCTTCATTCTAGGGTTTCACTTTCTCCTCTTCATTGAACTTTGAGGCAGGGATTTCTTGAGTCATAAATACATGTTTTGCTATATGAATGTTGATTTTAAAGTTTCCATGAGGTTGTTGTGTTCATTTTAATTTTGCACTAAATGAAGAAAGAGAAAGAGAGGGAGTTTTGAAAGATGGGATTAAATTTCAACTTTTCTTTTTATCCGTGAGGATGTTCTTTCTATAAAACTCAAGATGGATGATTTTGGTAGGATTTATAAAGAAAATGGGAAAAAGTTGTCTTGGGTGAAGAACCCTAGAATTTGGGGGTTTTGAAAAAACATGAAAATACACATGAACTTCTTTCATTTCTTACAGCAAGAGAATGAATAAGAGTAAATTTCATCAAATGTTTAGCAAAATTGCAACCTACTTGATCTATGAGAAATAAGATGTCATTTTAGCATTTTTGCCAAATGTGTGAATATGGATTGTTATAATGTGGCAAATTGTTGTGCACCATGGAAGGTAAGAATTGTAAGTATCGAAGATTAATGTTTGAAAATATCACATATAGTCTTGATGAGACTAAATTGCTAAGACTTGTGAAATGAGAAAATTGTAGTTTGTGTTGATGACATGCGATTATCTTATGAAAGAACCATGAAAAAAGGAAATGGGAGATGTAATTGTTGTCATTATTGTAGAGGTAATTGATATAGAGAAATGTTATGAGATATGAAACATCATTGCATTGCATATTCACTTAATTTACCATCATGCATTGTGAAATTAAGTTGAGAATATTTACTTCATTAAAGGAATTTGTATCTGTAATAAGAACAACGGAAATGTGTATGGGGTAAATACGTTGGTAAGTCCGGTTAGGGGGAGTGTAGATGAATTTGATAAGTTGGCCTGAGTGTCCATGGTAAAAGACCAAAAACCCGCGCGGATAGGTGTCAAGCCTTCCGGTTAATACCGGTAAAAATGACGATTTGGTAATACTTGTATAGTCTACCTGCAGACATCACCCTAGGGATTACCAGTGTCGTATTTACCGCTCCTATTGATTAAAATTGGAAGTTTTGAAATGTGTTGAGATTGTAAGCTTTTATTAAGAAACGGAAATTTCAAGAAGAGCATGAAATGAAATTTCTTTAAAAGAGCATGGCATGGCATTGACATTTGCATTTTTATTGAGAGTTTGCATAATTGCATATACTTTGTAAAAATTCTCTATTGGGCATTATGTTCACCCCTATAGGATTTTGGTGCAGGTAAAGATGTGGTGATCCCGCCGAATTGATGGCGTGGATAGTTTTGTGAAAAGTAGATTGCTCTTTTATTTTTGTTGTGAATTTTTGTAAGCCAAGGTCTAGACGTGTAGGGGTTTGAGAGACCATTTTGTGTAACCAATCTATTGCCTTGGAAGATGTAAGCCCTTAAGGGCATTTTATTTGTTTTGAGACTAGATGCTTCACATGCTATAGATTCATGTGTTCTTCATATCGTTGAATGTATACCCGCATGTGAAACTTTTGTATAAACTCATTTATTAACTACGCGATGATGAAAGGATTATTGATTGTTGTTTAGTGAATGTCAATTAAGGTGGTTAGTTCATGTTGATTTATTTCAGGGCGTTACAATTTTTAACCCACAAGCATTGTGGGAGCTCCAATATCCCAATCTTAATTTTCTAATTTTTTGATTTAAAAAAAAAAAAAGCTTAGCATTTATTGACTTCTTCCAACTCACAAGTCTTTTTAACTTCTCTCAAACTTATTACCACACCATTTTCAATTTCTCCCATACACTATGGTTAATGATGGGATTGTTAAATTATTTTTATAAAAAATCTAAAAAAGAATAATTTGGATATTAAAAAAAATATCTAAAACAAATATAAATTTTATTAAAAAATAACAAGCTGCAATTGCGAAAAAAAAGAGGAAAAAAAAGTACATTGTAAAAACTAATTTGTATATTAAAAAAATATCTAAAATAAATATAAATTTTTATTAAAAAACAACAGGTTACAATTGCGAAAAAAAGGGGAAAAAATTATACTGTAATTAGGAAATTACACACCCTTTTTAAGCCTTCTACTATAATTTTATTAAAAAATTACTTTGCTATCAAAAAGTTGAATATCATTATGGTCACATTTGTTTGTCGTCACTACATACATAATGATACTGATATTATAATGAGATAATTTTCTTTAGATAAATAATTTTTATGTAAAATAATAATTCAAACTTAACAAGTGTTTTAATTTTTTATTAGGTACAATATTTCATTTTAAAAAGTTTTTTTTTTTTTTAATTAGATATAATGTTAACATTGTGGTCAAAGACAATACTGGTTCAATAAATCTCGTCGTTCAAGATAAACGGGCAGAGTTTATCTTGCGATGTCAACCATCATATTTGAAGAATATGATATCAAAGGTAGACAATTATAAAATTTATTATAAATAACTTATTCTTACATTTTCAAACACAATGTTATAATTCCAAAATTTTATAGGATAATAGAGTTAAAATGATTAAAGATTATATTGTGTTATGCCAAGATTGTGCCTATGCATTTCTCATACATGTGCCAACAATGCTACGTCAATTAGATTGTGCACCGTGCGTAAACTTTGTTTTAAATATAGATTGGTCCGAAAAATTTTACAAGGTAAAAAATAAATAATATGTAAGTATAATATTTTTACTTTATAATATTTTATAAATACATAATATATGCATTGTTTATCAATTGTAATACTAACTATCATGTTGACAATGCATGAATGTTGATAGATGACCCACAACAATTTAGATTTTAGTTATAATATATCTTATTTATTCAGTGAATTTCGAATAAACGTAATAAATTTTCATTTTTATTACTTCAATTATAAAACACCAATATGTTCTTTCAAAATTACGTATATTTTATGCTAATAATTTAAAAATATGTTTGACATAACTATAAACAATTTTTTAAAATTCAATCATGTTGCATAGCACGAGTGATATGCTAGTTAAGTTATAATTTGTAAGTTATTTAATATAATGACATTTAATTTTGGTTAATACCTTTATTTTTGACATTAAATGTTAATTATAGGTTAAATCTTAACAAATTAAATCACTTAATCAATTTTCGCATTATTCCAAATTAAAAATAAATATTTTTTTACAAACGTACCAAACTGTACCCATATCTTACTTTTTTAAAGATAATTTTACCGTATCGATATACCCATATCGTACTAGTATCAATACTCGTACCCATACTCATGCTTCATATGTGGCTTCTATAGCACCTCCATTATTATTGTATTTCTTTCATGTATCATATTATGTTAAGTAGACATGTTCCATAACAAACCTATATTGTGTGATAAATGTGCAACAGAAAATAAAAATTATTGTGGTGATAAAGAATCTAAAGGTGAAATATCAGTTTCTATTACATTAAAGAAAATACAAACATGTACATTGTTTCATCATAAGATATTAAGATTGAAGCAAATAAAGGAGAAATGAAAATGAACCTAAAAACAGACTATGGTACAAAGTCTCCAACATCACACTTCACCAAGTATGCATATAAACTTGTTTCAATGTTTTTGTGTCACAAGTTTCTGTACCATTTTTGTGCTTGTGTTACTTGGAAGACAACAACATTATGTGCAGGTAGTGAGAGCTTTCATTATCAAAACCATACCCTCTACCCATATATATGATCCTCTCAAATGCTTCACACATGTTGAACAATTAAATGCAATTGCAAACATCCACCTTCCGGTTCAAGTTGATGGCCCCAAATCATGTGGATAGGTATCCAAACTCCTAATGAAAAAAAGATGAATCTTTTACCATGGAGTCGGAACGTATAAGCCCAAGTCATGTTGCAACTTGCTATCAAGCTATCAACATTCACTTCACTTGTTTTTCCTTTTTTTCTCAATTTTCACAATTATTTGATATTTTTTGGTCCAACAAATAATCAAACTTCCAAAATTCAAGATCACACTAATACAATTATATAGAAACCTTTTCATAATCTGTAATGCTACAAACACAAAAATTTTACAGAAAGTGCATAGAATGCAATGCTGGCTACAAAACTCATCACATTGGAGTGTGGGACACATCCAAGATCAATGAGATGCTGCCACCACTGCATTCTATGCACTTTTCTGAAATTTTGTATGGTCTATACCAATTGTTTGATAAAAACTGGTACGATGTTAAAAAACCCATTACCTGGATAGGGAAATTTTAAGCTACAAAGGAGTGCACGGAATGACTTGAAATATCCACAGGTCTTCAGTTGCACCCATTGCATCTTTCCACATTCTTGCTTTTAGTGGAGCTCAGTCATTACTAGTACTACAAGGTAATAATAAGGGAACAAATTGCAGCAATCCCTAACGCAGTGTTTGGTTGGGGGATTTGAGGAGGAAATTGGAAAGGGAAAGGAAAAAGTTGGGTGAAATGTGAATAAAATATACCTACATTTTACCTAGTTTCACACATCTTTTCCCTTTCTCTTTCCAAATCCCCCAACCAAACACAGCATAAATAAAACTAAATTTAAAAAAAAAAAAAATTACTCAACAAATCAAACTATCCTTTAAAAAGGTGGTGATGTTTCCACATGATAAAGAGCAGAAGAATTCCTCAAATTTAGTACAACAATACAGCCTTGCCAAACCTTGTCCCGTATCACTATTTATCAGGTTAGACAAGTCCCACAATGCCCATAGAAAAAAGGAAAAAGAAAAACGTAAAGACAAATCCCACATGCCACACTATTAGGGAAATCAAAGGAAGAATTATGAAACCGAGCAACCAACATACAAACAATAGCTATTCCATGAAACAACATTTCAACGTTCAAATTATAGACAAATACAAACAAAATCATAACCAAGATACTTGTTCATGATTTTTGATAATTGAGATAATTGTACATAATTTATGAAAGACAAGTAAAACTGAGGTAAAAGAATATAAAAATAAGAGCTAGAATGAAGATACTTGTACATGATTTGTGAAAGACAAATTAAAATTGAAGAAAATGAGTATAGAAATAAGAGCTAGAGTAAGATTCACTTTTTTGGCTCCTAGAAAGTCAAAACCACTGAATAAAAATTTTTTTTTTGACTCATCTAACTTCTATGACTATTAGTGAAACAATGCCTTCACTAAAATACATTAACTATTGCATTTTGGACGAACAGGTCACCCAGTGTACATTAAGAAACAAAGAAAAGTAAATGCTTTGAATGGCTGGTTTCCTTCAGAAGGTCATCTGTAACCAAAAACTGTGACCCACTAATGAACAACGCACCCCAATCCCATTTTTTTCTGACAGATTGCCGAGAAAACATTTGAAACATACAAAAATAATTGCAGGTTGTTGAGAATATGCCTGTGCGAATGTAATTCCGGTACTTATTGCAGCAGTCAAATTGTTGAAGTATCCATTTGGCAAAAGCCCGGATCCACATCAACAAAATAGCAGGTTCAAGTTTCACACCCCCTTGAAAGATCTACCACCTTTCATTCCCAGTCCAGTCCCTTCAAGACCTGATGCCAGAAGAGATCTGGAATCTGGCTGCCACTTTAACGCTTTAAGAACGGAAAACAATGATGCCATTGCTGCAGTGATTTCACTATCCTTTATATTGTTACACGATACTACTTTAAGCCTCTGAAGCTCTTTCCATGAGAGAACTACTGCATCTAAACCTTCCATTGTCAATAATGAGCATCCTTCCAAAGATAGAAACCTTACTCTCCTACAAAAAAATAATAATAATTTGCAATTTAAGTCATTTAGGAGCTTGTTTCATTATTCTAATATTTCTAAACAAGAAGCAAAGAGGGGGACACAACAATAAAGGTCATTTACTATGAGCTCCATAAATTTAGTGGCTAAATCCATCCCACTGCAATTCATAGTTTCCATTGTCTCAAATTTGAATTTCACTTGCTCTATCAAATTTATCAGTTCTTTATCAAGCAATTGCCCTGGATATGAGACATGACCAATGTTGTAACCATAAGCTACAGCATTATGCAGTGAAAATCATGATATCAGAAAGCAAGTCCCAAATGATTGGAAAGACCTTTTATCTCCAACTTCTGGCCCTGTTCTAGGTGATTTCCAACATTATAAAAAATTATGTTCTATTTATTTAGTATTGCCAGGATGACTACCAATGATTGTCATTTGATCTTCTATTGTTGGATGTGGCTAATGGACCATCACTTTAAGTAGGTTGCTCAGATTTTAGGTTTTGCATATTGGTATTAAATGGAAAAAGACATAAGAATCAAACATTTTTGAAGTGAAAAGAATTTGATAAATACAATCATCATGCATATGAATGGAAAAGCTCAATTACTTTTTGAAGTGCAAAGAACAAATGCTTTCTTCAATTTGCTTCCTATACACATTCCATGTGCACATGCCAGGGATTAAACATATGTGCACCCACATGTATTACATATATCACGATTATCTTTTATGCTGTATGTGCACATATAATTTTCTGCTATTTAGTTTGACACTAAGATCAATGTAGAAGTCGATAAGATGAATTTATCTTTTTTTGAACTCTGACTTAACCTTTATACAATTTCAGGAACGTTCACAGTAGAAAGCAGAATTTGCTCACTCTCAAGTCCCAATCAAGGACAGGAGGTATACTCATCCTCAGTGAAAAAGTTATAAAACTGACCATTTACATACTAAAAAATCATCAACAAGATCTACTGCATTTCTTTAATTGTTCAGTTTCAGATCAGTTAAGAGATATAAATTATAATAGGCAGCAAAGAAACTATAAAGTTCACAATCAGTTGAAGCTAAAACATGCAGCAAATGAAAGTCATACTCATACCTACAAATAATTGCAATGCCAAATACATTGTTCTCTAATCCAAAACAGTCCTCGAAAATGAGCTCCCTAACAGCCTCACACACTAGAAACAATGCTCTCATCCCCTGCTTATCCCGCATTTGACACCGCTGCAAATGTAATTCTTCAAGAGCAGGACAAGAACCTAAATGCTCATCAGGCCCTGGGCTTAGATCAATATTCTTGCAAGATTTAAGTTTCAAAGTCTTCAAATTCATACAATATGAAAGTGCTGCTAACCACCCACCATCCATTCTGTGATCACACAAAGTTAACTCCTCGAGCATTTGGCAGCACTGCCCAATAGCTTTGATCCCATCATAGCTTCCCTCACAACCAACAAGCTCGAGCTTCACTAACCGCTTACACCCTTGTGCCACAATCGTCAATCCAATATCCGAAATTACCGAATCATAAAACCCATCAACAAAACCAATCAATTTCAAAATCTGTAAATTCTGGCACCCGAAAATTCCACTCAACGAAGAATCAGGGCAACAATGCAGCTCTAATTCCTGCAGAGTCAAGCACTCCTCTGCAACACAAGACAACCCTTGTGCACTCGCACCAATTATAACAAGCCTTCTCAAATTAGGGCAACCCTCGGCCAAAATTCGAACCCCTCTATCAATTACACCCGAATCCAATAAATCATGTTTTTGTATAAACCCACCTTCCAATAAGCATGAATCGAGATAAATAGATACAAATTTATGAGTTACCAAGATTCCAGAATTGCGAGTTGAGTTTAAACAAGATCGAACAAGATCGATATCGGTGAGATTAGGAAACCTGTATAACAGTCGACCCGATTCGAGAAATTCCCAATCTAACAACTTGATAGAGTGAACGAGACGACCGCTAAGCCTCAACCAGCGCTTGCAAACAGCAGAATCGGGTATGTGTTGAGATTCTGGAAGCTTCGAGAGAACCAAGAGAAGAAGCTCGTCGGAGAGGAGAGAGGTGAAATCAATGGAGGACGATTCCGAGTCTAGGTCTTCGATTATTGTTTCGAAGAGCTCTGGAGGCGGCGTTTCGGAGAGAGAGTGGCGGCGCATTTTGAAAACAACATGCCGGAGAGCTTGGTCCTTCACCCAGGAGTCCGGCCAGCTCACGCGCCGCCGCGACGACGGACGGAGGCTCTGCTCCGGCGAAACTGACATCGATTGTTAGGGTTAGGGTTTCGAGAACCGGACTCTGCTTCTTCTACTACGCTTCGAAGGGTCTCTTGCATCGCCACACACACACAAAAAAAAAACCCCTCTTTATCTCGAATTAGGGTTTCGAATCAAATGTGCTTTGCAAAGGTAGCTTCTTGCATAGCCTCTCTCTCTCTCTCTCTCTCTAGAACCTATCCAAATTAGGGTTTGGATTGTTCTTCTTGCTGGTCTTGTTTGCAATTACCTCTTCTTGGCTTTCTCTCTCTACACATTCTCTCTCTAGATGGCTCTCTATGTAGATTTTCTTCGGATGAGATTCTTGGGGCTTAAAAATCTGTGAGATCTATTTGTTGTCATTATCTTGAAGGGAATGGTTTAGTGCGTATGCACATCAAGATTTATTATACGTGGACCAATCATTGTTTAATTTGTTTTTTGTTTTTTGTATGTGATGACGTGTAGATTTGTCATTGGAGTGTTTGTGTGAAGTCGTTGGGGCTTACGGCGGTTGATGTGGTCTCTTTCGTTCATTGGAAATGATAAATAAACACTGGCCTATTTTGGCAATTTAATTAAAAGTAGTAATTTTTTAAGAAAAAAAAGTTTGTGAGCTCTAAATTAAGGATTTTAACAGTTTTAGTTGGTGGGTAGATCTTATGTAATGTGGTATTTTGATTTTGATTTTTTTTTTGATTTTTTACATTATTATTGTTCTTTTAGAGCTCCCAAATTAAAGGAAGGTATAATTTCTGATTTTTTAAAATTTTTTTTTGATTTTTTAGGTAATATCAACTCTTTATTTTTTTATAGGATAAATTATAAATAAATCTCCTGAGATTTGATTAAAATACGAATCACCCCATGTGATTTAAGAAATTATATTCCATTCATTGAGGTTTTTAATTTCATAACAAATCGTCCTTTTATTAATAAATCATCAAGTCAATTAATAATTTTTAATAATATTAAAAACATATTTCAATTAATAATTTAAGTAATTTTATTATTATATAGAAGAGCATTTATGAATTTCATTTTTTTGATTAATTCTGTTAAATAAAAAATTCTTACAATAGAATATTTATAATTTTTCAAATTATAAAAAATAATTTATACTTTAAACAAATCTTAAAAAATATATTTATTATTTACCCTTTTTTTATATAATATTTTAAAAAAAATTAAAAATTAACTTTTAACTAATTTTTCAAAACAACCAATGAAATGTTGGGCATACGTGTGTTGTCTAGTACTTGATGGACTTGATGTCGGTTGTCTAGTACTAATGACTTTACAAAGGTGGTTTAGGGGGGCCAAAAAAAAGTTTATTAGTTTGTTAGGTTATATTACTTTTTTAATATATTTTTATAATAAGTCCAAAAAAAAAAAAGTAATTTCTCAAAATAGGCCTAAATCATTGTTAAAGTTTTTATTTATAAATTTCATTTAAAGTTCTAACTTAAGAAGTTTATGAAGAAATTTTTTAACCCAATTAATCCCATGTATATATATTTTTATTCTATAAAGTATTTTTTCTTGATTTACACTATTTTCTTAGACTCTTATGCCGTTATTAATATTAATATTTAATGTCTCTAAACCCTAAACCAAAAAAGCTCCACTTTCATCAAACTTTAATGTTGATATTTAATGTCCCTAAACCCTAAACAAAAAAAAAGCTCAATTTTCATCAAACTTATTAAAAATTTTGATAATCTTATAAAATGGATACCTTTCCATAAAGTTTTTTAATGATTTCAACGCCTTGAGAATTCTCTCTCATTTGATGTGAGCGTTTACAACACATTTTTTAAAAATTTTCTTTCATCTAATATAGTGATGTGAACGTTCACAACATGTGAACATTCTTATTTTTAAACAGTGATAATATGTTATATTTCTCCCTTTTGTGATTATGATTACTATTGGTAATGACAATCAATATTAAATATTAACATCATGCAATTGACAACACATAATGTAATTGCCCCTTTTTATTATGAATATTTACGGCATGTTTATATTTAAATGAAAGTTGAGAGTTGTGGTTGTGTAATTTGATGCAATGTTGATATGAATCTTAACATGTAGAGATGGCAACGGGGTGGGGCCGGGCGGGGCGGGGCTGGGGACTACACTCCCCGTCCCCGATCCCCGAAAGTGACAATTTTCCCCGTCCCTGTCCCCGATCCTCAACGGGGAAATCCCCGGATTATTGTAACATTTCAGGTTTTTTTTTTTTTTTTTTTTTTTTTTTTTTTTTTGGTGGTTCTTTTTTATATGAAACATCCTATTCAATTTGTCAACATTTTTTCAAATTAAAAAATCTGTAAGCATTCTATTCAAACATAATATTGGGACTGCTCAATATGTCAACATGTCTTCAAAATAAATCTGTCAACATGTTTTCTAAATAAAAAATCTGTGAACATGTTTTCAAAATACTAAATCTGTCAACATTCTATTAAAAAATCTGTCAACATGTTTTCAAAATTAAAAATCTGTAAACAACAAAATAATATAGGGACTGTTCAATATATCCTATTCAATAATATTGGGACTGTGCAATATATTGGGACTGTTCAAAAAATCTGTAAACAACAAAATAATATTGGGACTGTTCAATAAAATAACATCTGTCCACATAGCATCTGTGAACAACAAAATAGTCCCATGCATAGCCCACACAAAAGAAAATTCAGCAACCACATTACAAGCACAGAGAATAATTAGTCCCAAGCACAACCTGCAAGGGATAGGCTACCCAAAAAATAAAATTAAAAAAAAAACAAATCCATTACAACATATCAAACCAAATCTATCATGAAAAAAAAAGATAAAAAACCAAGATTGTTTGTCCAAATACTCCTACAATTTTCATCATCTCCTTCAACTTGAATTCCTGTTAAATAACAAAAGGAAAAAAAAAAATCAATACTAATAATGAATATATAATCAATTAAAAAATGTTAACAATTAATCAATACTAATAAAAAATGTTAACAATTAAAAAAAAAAAAGATGACAATTAACACAAAAGTGGCACACGACACATCCAAGTCGATCTCATCATCATCATATATAGTCGCATAGCCTACCGATTCCAATGTTGAATTTCCTAAAAAGTAAAAAATATAAATTCAGTATTGAAATTATTCCATGGTAATATAAAAGTGAAATAATAATATGTAGATTAGATGAAATAATAATATGAGTACCTTTCATCTCTACACCTTAAAACCAATATGGTCTACGATAGAGAGGGGATATTTATGCAAGATTATGGCATGTGACAACTCTTTCCTAGCAAAATCTTGTTAAAAAATATAAGAATTTATTTTTAGACTGTCTCTACTAAAGTTGTTAGTTAAAACTTTTTGCCTCATGTCCATCACTTTTTTCCTAGTACAACTCTTATGATGATCATGGAATGCCTAGTTCCATTTTTTAAATCACCTCCAAGATGCTTATTACAATAATTACATATTGCCTTCAACACCCCATTGACTTGTTGTTTCTTAAAATGTTCCCACACAACACTAGGTTTTCTTTTAGTTTCTTCACAAGTATTAGACTCTTCTTCTAAATCAATAACATTTTGATTAGAGAGGGGAGACGGTGAGTTCGTAGGTGAGTTGGTAGCTGGTGATGAATGTTGTGACGCGTCACTCTCAAATGGTACTTGAGAGTTAACTGGTACTTCAGAGTTAACTGGTGCTTGAGAGTTAACATTTGACATTTTTAACCTTTATAAAAATAATATGGATTGAATTAATGTTAACAGAGGTAACATAACATTAGATTACTGGAACTGAGAAACAAATTAATAATAACTAAGCTAATGGATTGAATTAATGGAGCTGAGAAACAAATTAACTAAACATTTGAAAATATCAAAGAAACAATTAATAACTAAGCTAAAACAAACAGACATATATGTTCTTGTGAATTACCATGAAATTCATGCTAACATGTCAATCATCACTTGGACGTGAAGAATTAAGGTAGCCACTATTTTGATCATAGATAAAACTTTACATTTACAAGAAAAAAATAGGATAGGACAAAAAAATAACTTCAATATAGCACATCATTTCATAGTTCTAAAACAGTTGCTAATACAATAAAGCAAAAGAACATAAGAAAATAATGTTATGAACCCAATGTGGGATATGAGTGCAGAGAGAGAGAGAGAGAGAAGGCACACCTTGCGATACGAGTGCAGAAGAGTTCTTTCTAATTTTTTATCAAGTTTTTTCAAAGTTAACCCACTGCAGATATACACAAACCAATACATATGCTTAGTGCCATGCTGATAGAAATGTCTCATAAGAAGACACCTGAATATAAAATGATAAGCAATAACAAAGAGTTCTCTGAATGAATCAAATCAATCCCTTATAGGATGTAAAGAAAGTAGTTGAGATTACAGCTTTTCCCCATTCTCCCCCCTCAATTAATAACTAAAAGCTAAAACCAACAGACAGATATGTTCTTTTATTTGCAATAAACTTTGAACTGAGAATAAGAACTGAGATTACATTACATAACAAATCCTAGTTGTGTTTCTTTATTATCAAGTCACATAACTTTGAAATCCATTACATAAACTGAGATTACATATTTTAACAATAAAAACCATATCATATATATATATATATATATTTAACAGATCAAGAACTCAAGTGATTAATTAGATTGAGATCAATAACAGATCACGAACATCAATAACAGATCGAGATCATATATATATATTTAAAATAAATAAATTTAGAGAAACAAAAAAAAAAAAAAAGAGGTCGAAAAGAGATACTACACTCATAGATATATATATATGTATGTATGTAAACCCCCCCATAATCGAAATCCCGAGAGAGAGAGAGAGAGAGAGAGAGAGAGAGAGAGAGAGAGAGAGATACCCTTTGAAATCAGCGGTGAGGGAGGACCGCTGGCTAGGGAGGAGTGGCGGTAAGGGGCGAGCAACCGTCGTGTGTGAGAGAGAGAAAAGGAGGCAGCAGCGGCGGTGAGGAAGGAGGATTGACAGTGAGGTACGAGCGGTGGCGAGGGAGGATCGGCGGTGACGGATGATCGGCGTCGTCGTTGTGTGAAAGAGAGAGAGAGGAAGGCGAAACCCTAGAGAGAGAGAGAGAGAGACCAGGAGTAGAGAAGACGGCTTTGTGTTGTGTTTGTGTTTTGTGTGTGTGTTCAAAAAAAACCCTACACACGCACATATGTTATATATAAGCAGGGGCAAAAGAGTAATTTCATGTCGGGGGGAAACCGGGCCGGGGATCGGGTCCGGGCCAGATCCGGGGCTGAAACATGTATCCCCGTTCCCAACCCGAATATCATAGGGGATTTAATTTTTAATACCATCCCCGGCCCATTGTGGGTATTTTTCGAGGAATAACCGCTTAATTCGGGGTCGGGGGATCGGGTCCCCGTCGGGCCGGGTTCCGATTGCCATCTCTATAACATTACCTTTATCACAACGTCATTTGAGCAATTATGAATTTTATTTTTTTGGTTAATTCTGTTAAATAAAAAATTCTTACAATAAAGCATTTGTAATTTTTCAAATTACAAAAAATAATCTGTACTTTAAGCAAATATTAAAAGATGTATTTATTATTTACCCCTTTTTATATAATATTAAAAAAAAAATTAAAAAATTAACTTTCAACTAATTTTTCAAAACAACCAATGAGAAGTGTGGGGCATACGTGTGTATTGATAAAGTTTGGGCTCAAAATTGTTCCAGATGGACTTGACGTCAGTTGTCCAGTACTGATGACTTTACAAATGAGGCTTAGGGGGCAAAAAAGAAGTTTAGGAAAAAGATTCGGACCCCCTCTGGGGGTTACCCTCACGACCCCTACTAGCCTCTGATTGGTCAATTTTTATTTATTTATTTATTTATCTCCAATCACCAGCCCCACGTGTGTGTGGGAGTGGTGGAGGTGGAGGGAGGCTTGAGGGGGTTTCAATCACAGCCCAAGAAGTTTATTAGTTTGTTAGGTTATATTATTTTTTTAATATATTTTTATAATAAGTCAAAAAAAGTAATTTCTCAAAATAGAACTAAATCATTGTTGGAGTTTTTATTAATAAATCTCATTTAGAAGTATTCTAACTCAAGAAGTTTATGAAGGAATTTTTTAACCCATTTAATCCCATGTATGTATACTTTTATTCCATAAAGTTCTTTTTCTTGATTTACACTATTTTCTTAGATTCTTATACCTTTATATTTAATATTTCTAAATCCTAAACCAAAAAAGCACCATTTTGATCAAACTTTAATGTTGATATTTAATGTCCCTAAATCCTAAACCAAAAAAAGCTCCATTTTCATCAAACTTATTAAAAAATTTGATAATCTTAAAATGGACACCTTTCCAGAAAGTTCTTTAATGACTTCAATGCCTTGAGAATTCTCTCTCATCTGATGTGAACGTTCACAATACCTTTTTGAAAAATTCTCTCTCATCTAATATAGTGATGTGAACGTTCACAACATGTGAACATTCTTATTTTTAAACAGTGATAATATGTTATATTCCCCCTTTTTGTGATTGTGATTACTATTGGTAATGACAATCAACATTATGTAATTGACAACACATAATGTAATTGCCCCCTTTTTATTATGAATATTTATGTCATGTTTATATTCAAATAAAAGTTGAGGGTTGTGGTTGTGTAATTTGATGCAATGCTGATATGAACCTTAACATCACCTTTATCACAACGTCATCTGATGTGAACATTTATACGTCATGTTTATATTCAAATGAAAGTTGAGAGTTGTGGTTATGTAATTTGATGCAATACTGATATTAACATCACATTTATCACAACGTCATCTGATGTGAACATTTACATGTCATGTTTATATTCAAATGAAAGTTGAGGCTTGTGGCTGTGTAATTTGATGCAATGTTGATGTGAATCTTAACATCACCTTTATCACAACGTCGTTTGATGTGAACATTCACATTCACATCCTTTGATATAAACATTCACATTCACGTCATCTAATGTGAACATTCACATCATCACGTACAGTCATGTTTATATTCAAATGAAAGTTGAGGCTTGTGATTGTGTAATTTGATGCAATGTTGATGTGAACCTTAACATTAACTTTATCATAACGTCATTTGATGTGAACATCCACATTCACGTCATCTAATGTGAACATTCACGTCATCACGTACAGTCAACATTTGGATGCATGGGAACTACCAAAACATAATAGCAATCAATAAAGAACCATGTTTAATTTTTTGTGTGTAATATATATCAACATTAAATAGTGGTGTGTAGTTAATGCATTTTTTTAGAGTGAAGATAAGGGGAATAAGAATGGTCACAGAAACTACCAAAACATAATGACAATCAACATTAATGGGGGTAGGAGAGATTGATGGTGTTTTGGTCTTCTTACCTCAAATAGGACCTAATAAAATAGTCAAAAAGAATATGGGTTGGATGGAATAAAACTCTTAGAAATGGAATTTATCAAAAAAGCTCTCATGATTGTTTGATGCGATTTGGTTGAGTGCAAATATTTTTTTGGTAAATTGTCAAGTTAGTTTTTATACTTTGATCTTTGTATTATTTTAATCTTTATAATTTTAATTGGTTCGATTTTAACACTAAATTTATGATTTTATCTCAACTTAACTTAATTGATTATAACTCTTATTAATTTTTATGAAAAATAAGCATATAAGTGGTATATATAATATTTTTCAGAGTAAAATTATAAGCCTACTCAACTCAGTGAGTCAATCCCAACTAATTCAGTGATAATTTTTCTTCAAAAATATTATCGACATTATCAATTGGACCAAATTGACACAAAACCTAAAATTAAGGGTCAAATTTGAGCTAATTAAAATATGAAGACCAAAATGATATAAGGAATGTAGGGACTATTGATATAATTTGTCCAATATTTTTGATATTTAGACTTACGCTCCGTTTGTTTCAACGTAAATTTACATTAAAAAAAAAAAATTCTTATAAATTGATTTTGAACAAAAAAAATGTTTTTGTTTTTGTTTTTGTTTTTGTTTTTTCAACGTTTGGTTAACACTTTAAACAAAAATATTTTATTGTCTAAAAGAGAATTTTGATTCAATAAAGTGTCATTTATAACTTTTTAATGAGTTAGAAACTTATTTGAAAAGGTTAAATATGTTGAAAAGAAAATGAGTGAGAATCAACTTTGTAAAAATTGACACTACAACAAAAAGCATTTTTGGCAACATTTTTTAGCAACCAAGCAAAAATTTAGTCACCAAAGATACATGATTGGCGACAGAATATTTATGGTCTCTAAAAACTAAACTTTTGGCAACGAATTTAAATTTTTGGTCGCTGTTGAGTTTGGCGCTAAGTGAAAATTCTGTGCGGGAGCACTAAAAATTTTCGGTAACCAAATTAATTTATGGTAACAGAAATTTTAGTCACCAATTGTATTTGTTTGGCAACAAACATTATTTAGTCGCTGAAAATCTGAATGATATTTATGGCAACCGAATTAATTTGGTCACCAATAAATTATTAGTCTTTGTCGTAATTTTTTATTACCAAAAATAGTTGACTGAACATTTTGGGTGAATAAAGAAACAATTGACCATCGCTTCACTGTCTCATTTTCTCACTCCATTAGAAACGACACAACATAGGTATGCTCTTCTTCTCTTCCGCTCCCTCCTCCTCTCCCTCGTCCTCTTCCTCTTCCTCTTGCTCTTTTACGCTACCGAATGCGAAAGGCACAGCACGCTGGGTGGCAGCAGCGTTGGACGGCGCTGATCGCGACCCTCTCTTTGGGTTGCTACCCTCTTCTCTTCTCTGTCTTTGATATCTTCTTTGAGAATTGATTGTGTGTGTGACAGTAACACATTACACATCACAGCTTCTATACACTCTTACACACAATCAATTCTCAAATTAAATCCTGACTCCTCTAACATCTCATCGTATTCACAAATTGGTAAACAACATTTGTCTCACCTCTTGCTCTTCCACCACGCCGATCACCATTGCCGCCACCTCTATTAGCCTTGTCGGTCGCTGCCTCCACTAGTAGCATTGTCGGTCATCGCCACATCTTCTTCGCTCGCCGATTTGGTACGTGATTTCTCTTTGCTCTTTTTCTGCTATCTCTTTTTCTTATTCTCTGTTTTGGGTTTTTTTGTAGTGTTTTTTTTTACGAAATGGGTCTCTAGATTGGGACCTTTTGCTTCTTGATTTGGTGTTTCTGTGTTTTCTAGGGCTGGAAAGAGAAGATATATATATTCCCTTGTATTGGACAGATGTTTTGTAATAGGTTTTCAATCTTGTTCAAATTTGAGTTTTGTAATGGGTTTTTAAGAGATATATTCAAATATGAGTTTTCAATCTTGTAATGCAAATTTCTTCATTTATTCTCTTGCTGCATTTTTTTTCCCCTTCAAATTTGATTTTTTCCCCCCCCTTTCTATTCTTCTGGAGAAAAGATTGCTTTGCTTATTAACAGTTTGACATATATGCATCAATTACTTTCTCCATACCTAACAGAAACTAGGATCTGATTCTTTCTTTGTTTTTCCTGTTTAACTTTTGAGTATAATTGTTGGAGACATTATCTAAAAATTTTGTGTAAGAATTATATGGTTGGTGATTTATGAATCTGTGAATAAAATTGTGTGAAAGAATTATTTTGTGAAAGAATCTGTGAATAAAATTAATATTTTTGTAAAATTAGTATTGCTGATATATGATATATGATATACATAAAAAAAGGTATCTGAAATTTTATCTGAAAATGAATTATATGATATACATTTAAAATTAGTATGATGTGAATCTTATCTAAAATGACCTTGATTTATAAATATATATATATTTTTTCATTTTCTATTTGTTTTTTTAGGGAAGGGGAGGGGGTTTTGGACTTAAGATAATTAATCCAATCCCATATGATAGTATCTATGCTCTTAGTTTTATGTCGATAACAGGATTTTCTAAGTGTTATATATGTAGCTTACTCTCAGTTTGGCAATATCTTGTTTATATGTGTGATATGCATTTGTATTGGTAGTTTTGTAGGAACTGTTGGGACATCATTTTCATGTGTTGTACTGGTTGTCATGACTCATTCTTGTTATTTGGATGTCAAAAGTATATTTATTGATATTCTCTCCTTTTTGTTCTTCTTCTTGTGTGTGAATCGTGATAAAGTGAATGTTTTATTGACAGATGGTCAATAAAGTGACTGTTTTATTGAATTTATTTTAATTTTTTTGTGACCTCCTTGGAAATGTCTAAGCACTATTTTTTTCCACTTTGTTACTATAGTTGACAATTAGGATTTCAAATTAAAATTTTCACTATAGCTAGAACATTTTCATATAGTATCTTCTGATATGTAGGTTTTGTATTGGTTATTCTTGGAATATCAGCATATGCAATTATTTTAATATTAGGATTAATGACGAATCAAGGCCTTTCAAGTTCTCCTATATTAATTGGTTTTTAAAAAACAATGATGTGTACTATTATTCCCTATGAGGAATTCGTAAACAATTTGAAATTGGTCAGATAAGAGTTTAAAATTAATATTTAAATTCATAGAAGTAGTGCTTTTTATATACAAACAGAGTTTTTTTTTTTTTGCATGTAATTTTTACTTATAATTTTTTCTTGTAGGTTTTGACTTGTATGATGCCATACCATGACATTGCTTTAATTAATATTTATTTTTGCTTCAATCCAAGTTTCCAATCTATGTACATGACACTAAACTGACGAAATTAGAAACATGCTTTTGGCACTTTGGTTGGGAATACTTGATTCAATTGTTGTCTAGATTAGAAGTACAATAATTTATTTAGATGTATAGATCACATTTTGGTTCGATATATAGTAATATAATCAAATCGTTTATTTTGCACATATCCATGGCGAGTAAGTATGACAAATACGGTAGACAATTAAAAAAATTGAAGACAGGACATGAGTATCCTTATATGTTATTTGACATTCATTTCATACTCATAACTCCCCATTAATTTCATGTATAGTGCGATTTTAATTTAAACTTTGATTTACAATTGCCAAGGTTATAGGTTATTGGTTAATGCAGAGAGAAAAAAAAGTTGCACTCGTTCGTTGGGGGCAATTACTACATCAGGTAATCCTTGACTATTTGTTAAGGCATTTTTAATTTATTTAGAGAATTTTGGCACTTTTTTATTAAATTTGTGGCTGTTAAAGGATTCACTTATTGTATTCTTAATTTCTTTTTACTATTGTGAACGTATCACAACACATGCACATAAAAATCTGGAATCCTAATGTTTTGAGCATTCATGATATGACAAACAATTAAATGACCCAAAGAACTATTTGATATGTAAATAAGATAAGACCAAATATGCTAATTAGGGGGTGGCTGTTGTGTTTTGCTTCAAAAATCCCAATTCCATGTCTAATTCAACAAATAAACAAGTCAAATTACCAAAACAGATGAATATGCTTTTACAAAAATAACTAAACTAATATGTAACAATTTGAAGACCATAATTTATATAGCAATTCTAATTTATATATCAATGTCATCACTTACTATAGAATTCTTTTTCACCCTTTACTCTACATTGCATGCTCTACTTGAATAGTAATTCTTGTTTATCAGTTGTTATTATTAATACAACTTGTCAATAAATTACATATGTGTAATTGAGTTAAAGGTATATTTTAGTAGGGATTGGGGTGGGTGCTATCATGGCATCTTGCTGTCATATCATTATTTGTGGGGTACAATGCTATCAAACTATTCATATTCATTCTAGTTTTTATTTGAGCAACTTTTTGACCTTAATGTAAATTAAAGAAATCTCAAGTTTAAGATTTAGGTCCTTTTGATTTCAATTTAGTCATGAAAGTAAGGGTAGCACTTTGGATGAAATCTCATTCCATTGATAACTCCTACTCAGTTGATATTTGCTCTTGTTTTGGAACCTTGAAATTGGATTTGATCAGTATTCCATTATGACAAAATTTGAGCTAAATTTTGGTTGGACAATATGAGACTGATTTACAAACTTGTAAAAATATTGCTTGTAATTAGTTTATATATGCCAAGTTTTAACTGGTGAATCACATGTTACTTTTTGGTTTTGGTATAATGAAATCTTGTAATTCACCGTAGGAAAATTTGCTCCTAATTTGTTCATCTATAATGTAAAACCAATGTTTTGAGACCAAGAATTTTATTATTAACATTTTAATATTATAATATTTTTCATATGTTTGATAGATTGGCAATGGATGGAACATAGTTCGGGGAGCATCAAAGGATTATATTTTGAATTTTTGAATATATTTTGTCATAGGTTTTTGTTATGAATTTGCTAGCTTTGAAGTTTTTTTGAAATTACATGTTTGAAGTTAGGGATTGTAAGGGATTTGAACTTACGTTGGATGTTTTGGATTTGATATTTTGCTTATGTTTAATATGCTACTACTTTTGAATTAAGTTTATATTTTGGATGCTTTGCACAAATGTGTTAATTTGAATTACATATTGCTTATGTTTATAAGTTTATGAATTATGTATTGAACAGGGAAATTGTAAAAAAAAAAAATAAATATAAATAATAAATTTTTGGTGACAGGCTTTTCAGTTGTAAATTTACTTTTGGTGACACTTTGTTTCTGTTGTTGAAAGTTTGTGTGAATAATTTTTTTAGCGACCCAAAACTTGATGAGTTGCCAAAGTTTTAACATCCAACAACCAAATCATTTAGTCGATGAAAGATATTTTTAGTGACACATTTATATGTCACTAAAACCTAACATATCATCCGCTTAAGGTTACTTTTAGTGACTAAATGTTAATTTATGGCGACAAAATTTTGTCTTTTGGCGACTAAAATATTTGGTCGCCGATTTATTTATAAAGGCGACCATAATTTATTTGGTCACCGAATCATTTAGTAACAGGGTTTCAGCGACCAATTTTGTTGATGTCACAGATGCTTTCAGCAACCAAAATTACACTTTTGGTGACTTAAAAAAAAGGTATCTAAAAGTGCTTTTTTTTTTTGTAGTGTGACTTATGAAAAATTTAAAGGTAAGTCAGTTTTAGAAAAATAACGCAAAGTTCCTTAAAAAATGTTTTGCTTACCTTTTGTTCAATCAAACAGCGAAAATGAGCAAAATATTTTTTGACAAAAATAATTTATGTCAAAACAAATGGAACCTTAATTACTCAGAAAATTTTCACAATTATCATCTTATAATTCAAATTTATTCTATATATAAACTCCAGAAAATTAATATCCACCACACAATTAATCACTCAAGAAAATCTAAGTAGATAAGTTTGGGTTCCAAACTTATTCTTTGAGGTATTATAATCAAGATTTCAAGTTTAACTCTCTCTCCTTCTTTTTTTTATTTTATTATTTTTTTTAAGTTAGTTAGTTATTTGGGCAATTGTAAATAAGGTTGGTTGAACGAGCCTTTTAAGTTTGGGCAAAATATTGTATCAGTGTTAAAAGTGTAGGTTTGAATTTTCGCCTTAGTGCAAGTTCGCAACTTATTACTATATAGTTGAGTGGTTATACTATGGCCCTATTTGGAAAATGACTATTTTAATTGACTTTTTGACTTTTTACTAAAAGACATGTAGAAAAATAAAAAGAGTAATGTTATAATTTGTAATGACTTTTTAACATTTTGACTAAAAACCTAACTTCCCAAACAAGACCTATGTAAACACTACCTAAAGGTGACTTACGTCTTCGATGATTAGATTTTTTTTCTTAGGTGATTATTTGAAAATAAGATGAAGGCAGTGTCGTGTGTCCCACTTTGGAAGTAAATGGTTGAAATTAGTCTTCACTAAAACGATGTCGTTTTGGTGAAGGATTTTTTTTTCTTTCTTTCTTCTTTTCAGAAACAAACGTGACATAGAGAGAGAGATAGAGAGGATGAAGCGCAGAAGAAGCTCACCGTGCCACCGCCGACGAAGTGTCCTCAGCCATTGACAGAGCTACTTTTCAAGAAACTTCAATAGATTCGAAATAAACATAGGTTCATCCTTCATACTTGAAAAATTAGGATTTTGATATAAAAAATTAGAGTTTTCTTTGAATGGTAATAATAATATAAGCTTGTTGCATATGTTGATTGAGAGATTCCGAACAAAGAAAATATTGGGTTGTTTGAGAAGCGCTAGATTAGTATACTTTTGATTTTTTTACGAAAAAACGTGAAATATGGGTTGGGTTTGAAGTGATGTGGTAGAGAGGTGATGTGACTTAAATAAGATGATTGTGACCTAAATAGAATAATGTGCTAAGATAGTATGTGCTATTTTAGCACATGTCAAACAACCACGTACTATTATTATAATTTGGGGCTTTTTACCTGATTTCTTTTATCTATTCTTGGGTAAAAATTATGGTTTTGATTTGGGGTTTTTTACATGATCTTTTTAAATCTATTCTTGGGTAAAAATTAGGGTTATAATTTAGAGTTATTTACATGATGTCTTTCAAATATTTTCTTGAATGGTAATATAAGCATGTTGAATGTGTTGATTGAGAGATTCCTAGCAACATAGGTTTATTTTGATTTGGGACTTTTTACATAATTTCTTTCAAATTAATATTATTTTGATTAGTTTTTTTTATTTTAAATATTGATTCAGAGATGATAATTGTTAGACCATTTTAATATCTTTTATTTATTTATTTGGTGACCTTTTGTCTTGTTTATGAATTTTTTTTTTTTTGGTGACCTTCTGTTTTGTTCATGAATGGAGATTAATTGGAAGGTCATGGGCTTGGTGGTGAGTTAATATTTGGAGGTTTTGGGACTCTGTATTTTCTCTAGTTTAATGGTCATTATTTTTTGGTGTAATTTGTAAGGTCCTAGTAGCCTATAAATTGTTCCTCTCATCTACTCTTTTCTAGACCAACTATTTTTTACACTTGAGAGATTACTAGCCAAAGAAGGGTATTTTTTCTTGGTGGAGCTTTAGGTTCACCATCTTGTGCAGAGTTGACCTAAACCATACGACAAGTGATCAGGCTGTTATATCTTGAAGGGGACAAGTCATAGTTTAGTGACTGCTGCATCGGTATTTGGGTTCTTCCTACCGCAGTGGGCTTGATCTCCTTAAAAAAACGAGATATATGTGCCTCAGCTTGATCTATTTATATCTCATTTTCTTTGCATTATTTATCAATAAAATATAATTCTTCTGGTATTTTCACCAACAATTTTAAGGAGACCTAGATTTGGAACAAGTACTAGAAAATATCAATGACGGAATTGTAGATCTCAACAAGTCTTTCAAGTTCAAGGGAGTTCATTTTAAGAGGTGAAACGCAAAGTTCTTTTTTACCTTAGCCTTTTGAAAGTTGCTTATGATCTTTCCGAGAAGAACCCAAACAAAATCCCGATCGAGGAGATGAATGATGAAGACTACGAGGCACATGAAGCAGAAGTGGCTTCATATAATACAGATGAGTATAAATGTCATTTTTATCTCTTAAATTGCCTTGCTAATCAATTTTATAATTACTATGACACCACTTACACGTTCGCAAAGAAAATTTGGAAAGCTTTACAGACTACGTATGATACTGAAGAGGTAAGAGCAAAAAAGTATGTAGCTAGCCAATTTTTTTGCTTCCAAATGGTGGATGGAAAATCTATTGTGGAGCAAGCACAAGATTTCCAAATGATAGTTGCAGAAGTAAGATCTGAAAGCATCAAGATTAGTGACAACTTGGTAGTTGTAGGACTTGTTGACAAGTTACCACCATCTTGGAGAGAATTCCAAAAGAGCATGCGCCACAAACAAAAGGAGATTTCCTTAGAGGCATTGATCACTCACATCCAAGTCGAAGAGGAGGCTAAAGGCCAAGATGCATTAATAGCACAAGAGGGTAATGCCAATTCCACTACAAAGGTAAACTTTGTTTCAGCAAATAATAATTTACCCAAAGGTCACAATTCCAAGCATGCTTATTTGAAACCTTATAAAAAGAATATGAAGAATTATGGTAAACCTCACAATAAATGGATTAATTCAAATAAGAACCAAGGTCCACCACCTCCACAAAATTTTATATGCTTTGTCTATGGCAAAAGTGGGCATATTGCTCGAACTCACAAATTTCGAAAACGTGCACTTGCCCCAAAGGCTAACATTATCGAGGAGCCATTTGTGGCAATGATTACAGACATTTGCATGGTTAATTATGTGGACGGTTGGTGGGTAGATTCTGGTGCTAATAGACATGTTTGTTATTATAAAGCTTGGTTCAAGGTATATGCTCCCTTTGATGATGAGAAACAATTATGCTTGGTGACTCTAGTCAAACCAAGATACTTGGGAGTGGTGAGGCTGACCTTAAGTTCACCTCTGGATGTGTGCTTACTTTAAAAGATGTGCTTTATACACCGTCCATGAGGAAGAATTTAATGTCAAGTTATTTGTTGAATAAGGCTGGCTTTAAGCAAACTATGAAATCTGATCCATATGTGATTACCAAGAAGGGTATTTTTGTGGGTAAGGGTTATGCTTGTGATGGGATGTTCAAACTAAATGTTGAGATTAATAAACCATTTACCAATTCGGTTTATATGTTGTCTTTTATTAATTTTTGGCATGCCCGCTTGTGTCATATTAACAGTAAATATGTGGGAATCATGAGTAGTTTAGGATTAATTCCTAAAGTGAATTTTTTTTTTGAGAAATGTGAAGTTTGCAGTAAAGCAAAAATTACCAAGAAGCCTCATAAAAGTGTTGAGAAAAATACCGAATTGCTAGAATTATTTCATATTGATTTGTGTGAGTTTGAAGAAATTTTAACTTGTGGTGGTAACCGATATTTTATCACTTTTGTTGATAATTTTTCAAAATACACAAACTTATATTTATTAAAAAAATAAAAGTGATGTTTTTGAGAAATTTAAAGAATTCCTTCTTGAAGTGAAAAATCAATTCGGTAAAAAGATTAAGAGAATTAGAAGTGATAGAAGTCAGGAGTATGAATCTCTTGGATTCAACTCTTTTGTTCAGTCATTGGGAAGTATTCATGAGACTACTCTACCATATTCACCTTCATCTAATGGTGTAACTGAAAGAAAACATAGAACGTTAATTGACTTGACGAATGCTATGCTTATTGATTCAGGTGCTCCTTTAAATCTTTGGGGCAAGACTATTTTGACAGCTTGCCATGTGATAAATAGAGTGTCACACAAAAAGACTAAATTTGTACCTTATGAGTTGTGGTGGGGGCATAAACCAAATTTAGGTTATTTGAGGGTTTGGGGTTGTTTAGTTTTTGTGAGGCTTGCAGATCCTAAACGTCCTAAATTAGGTGAACGAGCTACCACTTGTGCTTTTTTTAGGTATGCGTTGCATAGTACAACTTATAGATTTTTTGATATGAAAAATAATATTATTTTTGAATCAAGTGATGCTATTTTTCATGAAAATAAATTTCATTTCAAATCTAGAAATAGTGGGGGTCAAACAATTTCTAAAAATATTTTATCCATGCCTAGCTTTTCTACTCCATCTCAAGTTTTTCAAGAACAAGAAAATTCTCAAATCCCACCAAGGAGGAATAAACGAGCTAGAGTTGAAAAAGATTTTGGCCTTAACTATTATCTTTACAATGTGGAAGAAATTTCTCTTGCGGTGCAAGAAGCTTTATCATCACCTGATGCTATTTTTTGGAGAGAGGCTGTAAATAATGAGATAGATTCACTACTTTCAAATAAAACATGGAAGCTAGTGGATTTACCTCTAGGTTGTAAAACTATTGGGTGTAAATAGGTCCTTCGTAAAAAACTTAAACCGGATAGAACTATAGACAAATATAAAGCGAGGCTTGTCGCTAAAGGTTTTAAGCAACAAATTGATCTTGATTTCTTTGATAACTTTTTCTTCGGTTACTAGAGTTACATCCATTAGACTGTTGATAGCAGTGGCTGCAATTCATGATTTAAAAATTCATCAAATGAATGTGAAAACAACATTTTAAAATAGAGATCTAGATGAGGAGATTTACATGGACCAACCCGAGGGTTTTGTAGAGCCTGGCCAAGAAAGTAAGGTGTGTAAGCTAACTAAATCCTTTTATGGTTTAAAACAAGCTCCTAAACAGTGGCATGAGAAATTTGATTTATGCATGCTTGAGAATGACTATAAGACTAATGAATGTGAAAAGTGCATATATTATAAAAACTTGTGAGAATGCACATGTGATTATTAGCCTATATGTGGATGATCTATTTATCTTTGACTCTAATTTGCATATTATAAATGAGACTAAAAATATGCTTGGTGAAGCCAATTTTATTTTGGAAATTAAAATTTCCAAGACTAATGATGACATTTTTCTTGATCAGTCGCATTATGTTGAGAAAATTTTAAAGAAATATAACTTTCTAGACTGTAAACATGTTGCTACTCCTTTGATGCAAGCATACATTTATCTGTTGTCACAAATGAAAAAGAAGTGATTAATCAAAAGGAATATGCTAGCATGATTGGTAGTTTGAGATATACTATTGACTGTACTAGACCTGACATTGTATATGCTATTGGAGTACTTCGCAGATTTACTAGCACGCCAAGTTGAGATCATTGACTAGCCATGGGAAGAATTATGAGATATTTATCTAGTACCAAAAATTATGGTTTGCTTTATAACTAGTATCCTGCGGTACTTGAGGGATATAGTGATGCCGAGTGGAACACTTTGTCAGGTGATTCTCTCTCTATCTTGGGTGGTGGTGCTATATGTTGGAAGTTTAAAAAACATACTATAATTGCTAATTTTACAATGGAAGCTAAGCTTATAGCGTTAGCTTCAGCATGTGACGAAGCGAATCGGTTGAGAGATTTGTTATATGAAATCCCTTTTTGGGAAAAACCAATTCCTCCTGTGTTAATTCATAACACTACTCTATTGGCAGAGTGAACAACCATTTTTATAATGGTAAATCCAGACCTATTCGAAAGAAACACAGTAATGTGAGATCTTATTTGAGTAATGGCATCATAACTGTGAATTATGTAAAATCTTGTGATAATCTCGTGGATCTGTTAACCAAGGCCTTGGCGAGAGGGTCTGGAATACATCGAGGGGGATGGGTTTGAAGCCTATAAAATTATAAACCATGTATGAGGACACCCAACCTGGGGACCAAAGATCCTGTAACTAGGTTCAATGGGAAGAACGAATCATATGGTGGTTGTAAAGAAATGCACTCCTTAATATTTTGTTGTCTATCCCTATGATGTAAGTGCATTTGTCCTATAATGTTGGGGGGTTGAGTTTTTATATTCTTAATGAAATTCTGTAGCTCTTGTTGAGTGGGGTGTGTAAATTACAGGAACATTCTTGACAGATTTCACTTATGTGAGCATGGAAGTGGGGCCGCTTTCTATGAGGACAAGGCTTATTCTCAAATATGCTCATGAAAACTGGGATAGGCACAAGGCCGTAATGTGCTAGCTATTAAAAGTTTACGTCAACACCTGGATTATTATGTGTGAGCAGTAATACTTTATTTTCCCTAAATAGTCATAGTTCAAGTCTGGGACTACTACTGACTTTGGAGTAGAGGTTGCTGTTTCACTAATGAAGGTTTAATGCAGAGCACAACTTCATGATGCATACTAGTCTATCTTTGTTTGGTAATCTCTCTTGTCATTGTTGATATTAAAATGAGTGGGGGATTGTTGGACCATTTTAACATTTTTTATTTATTTATTTTGATGACCTTTTGTCTTGTTCATGAATTTTATTTTTTTTATGACCTTTTGTTTTGTTCATGAATGGAGATTGATTGGAAGGTCATGGGCTTGATGGTTGTGACACCCTAAATATTTAATTAACACCGCGTTACTACAAAAAAAATAAAAAAATAATGAAAATATATATATACATATAATAAGAGTAAAATAAAATATTTAATGTGATGGTTGTGTATGATAAAATGTAAGTTAAATCAAGAGACTTTATTTCTATCAAGAATATGGATCAGAATTAAGCTATGAATTATTGTAGTAAGCTAAGAAATATTTATTAGGAGATAAGGCTCTACTGGGAGATAAGGCTCACAGGATTAAGGGATAAGGCTCATAGGGGATGACTAAGCATACCTAGTTATAGTTTCATGATTTCGGGCACAAAGAGGCTGGTGACTCACCTAGTGAAAGTCCCTATATATATATGAGAGCTTAGGTTAGTAGTCGGAATAAAAAAACAAGCAACAAAGAGGGAAGCCTCTGAGAGGAGGGAAAATAAAGGTTAATGGTCACTATTAAGGTGAGTTATATTATACCTTTAGTCACCATAATATATTTTACGTATGTTTTGGGTTACTATAAATTATTTTACGTAACCTATGTTTTATAAATTATATTAATATTTTCATTACGTTAATTATTTTCTGAACTCTATTTGCTTAAATTGAAATCCATGGATATATTTGTTTAACTTTTAGAAATTATTTGATAATGATTTTGCAAACAATTATTTTCTGTAAGTATCACCACGAGAGTCCCATGCCTTGGGGGACTTAAATACCCATTGGCCTCTGTTTGGCCACTTTGTGGTCCTCTGTTTGTCATGGATCCATTGACCTCTGTTCTGATTGTCACTCTTGTGACCTCTGTTCTGTGCCGTGGTTATGGTTATTTATTTACATAATTTCCGTATTTCAGTCTCTACCACTTTAAATAATTTGTTATTCAGATTAAGTTATGTAAATGTTTTAGCTTAACTAACTATCCATGGTTATTTTGTGTTCGCTATACTCTTGGCATAATATTTCTCACTCTGTTGTGTGCTTATAGCTGTTACCCTTTTAGGTGATGAGATGTGAGGAAGACCCGTAATCTCGTGTAGTGGAACCTGCACAAGAATTTGATACTGATCCATTTTTTTGTTTTTTTTTCTCCTTTTTGTTTCTACTAGGGCCAGTCACTGAATAATAAAAATATAAAAACCCTACAGATGTGTTTTATTTTATCAAAATGGTAGAATGAAGTTAAGTTTCTGTTTATTTATTTCATACTTCCATTTTGCCTCCGCCTGTGCCATTTAATTTGTTAAGCTTAGAATTATTCAAGAAGTTGTGATTCCAGCCCTAAGCCCTTGGGGTTGGGTCGTGACAAAGGTGGTATTAGAGTAATGGTTTTAACAAAAAATATATATGTATACATATACACCTAGACCTACATAACCTGCGACGTTAATTCTTTTATATAAAATCTCACGTTTATTCTGGTGATGTAGGAATGTCCGAGATTAACCTCGATGAGGCATTTTGGGAGGAGCTTGAGGCCATCAATTTGGAGGGTATTTTAGTAGAACACCCCGCCCTTGCCTCACCAGAAGGATAGGAAGACTCAGAGGATATAATTAGGAGACTACACCCAGGCCTTGCCCAATTGATGGGTCGGCCAATCTATATATAGACTGATCCTACTGATGTACCATACTTACTATGGAGGTAAAGCCGTGTCTATACACGCGGACGATTTCTCGGACCCACCCGTGTCTTTGACCTTGCTCCAGGATATGACCACCCCGTGGGCTCGCCTTTTTCCGCACCCCGCCTTTCGGAAAGGGTTTGAAAAGAAAGGCCTCACATTTGGGACTTCCACGGTTTTGAATCTAGTCTCACAAGTGCAATGTGAAACTGATAATCAACAAAGAGTCCAATCTGACAAATCTTTTTGAAAAATTGATTTTAAATAAAATAATGCCAAAATTGGACTGCTTTGCTAGATACCGAGTCGCTGCCTAAATATTTTATTTTTGGGGAAATTTAGGAAACCTGACTCGTGCCAAAGGCCACGTGTCCGTCATCACCAAAGTTGCCTCGACTCGGGAACTTAGGTACGAGGGAGGAAGGTTATGAATTGAGCACCCCCGCTCGTCCGATCAAAGATCGGCCTCTACTAACCATGATATGTCATTTTATAAACCTTATGCATTCTTATTCCAGTTATTAATCTAACCTTACTATGTGATGCGCACAAGCAAATATAGACTAAATCGCAAGAATTGGAACATTTAAAGTCATGTTTGTTTTGCGAAAATGGTTTGAATTTGCCACCCTCAAGTGGGCTTAAAGATGCGGATTTGCCACCAAACATAGTGGGCTTAAAACAGGATTTTGCCACGACAAAGTGGGCTTAAAACACATATTTGTTGAATTGTTCCAATTCAAACAACAAAGCCTTCATCCACAGGCATTCATGCAGTTTAGCATTCAAGCACATAGCCTCGTGGCAAGCATGCAAATCATAGCAATACTCACACTCATGCAAGTATGCTAAAGCATAAAAGCTTACCGAGTACTCCAAGCTAGGAAAGAAAACAAAGTTTAGAAAAATGTATGATTCCTAACTATGTTAAATGACTAATGCAACACATGCAATAATGCAACTAAATAGGCTCGACTACTTAATCATGGTATTTGCAACACCTTGATAGCATACTTTGAAGCACATATTCAAAGAAGTATTGAAATTACAATGCAGTTTGAAAGATGCGCCGAGCCTCGGTGCATGCAAGACAAATGAATGGATGCAAACATGTGAGCATAAAGCATGCTAATTGAAAATGTCCCTAATCTAACCATCAAAAGCGATTAAATAAAAGGGAGAACAACGTGAGGTTGGAAGAAATACACACACGCACGCGCACACACACACACACACACTTATTACAACATTACGCTCTCGCGAAGGAGGGTCCGAATGAATAAGCTAAGCAACTAGCTACACTAACTATTACAACACTTGAAATGAATTAACTAACTATTTTAAGCTAATTAATTATTACAAACTGGAATCGAATAACTAGTTACACTAACTAATTAATTACAACACTTGAATTAACTAGCTATTCTAAGCTAACTAAAGCGATTAAATAATTAACTGTCTAAGCTAATTAAATAATTACAACACTTGTATGAATTAGCTACCCCTAATCAGCTAAGCAAAGTAACTAAGTGGCCTCGGGGGGCGAGGGACATATGCATGCTCGGTTGGTTTCCACCCGAAAATGCCACTACCTCACTGTTGTAAGACTCTGTTTGCACACTTGAACACCAAAGAAGCTACCAACTTCTAGAACACCTCTGCTCCCATTTTCCATCACACTAAGAAAATTTCTTCATTGATGGCCGGTTGGCTACCAATGGTGGCCGTTGGCCATTGCTGGTGGCCGGTCAGCTGCCCCTGCCCTGAAGTTCCTTTTGCTGCAACAGAGAGCAAACAGAGGCAAAGCAGTGTATTCTCAAGGAGTGTTTGTACTGTTACGCTCCTTATCATCACACAAGTTCAAAGGAGTGTAACTCTTGGCCCTCAAATCATCAACTAAGCAATTTCCATGCATGATGGCTAAGGAACCAAGCTTATACAAGCTTAATGAATGCACAATAAGACCAAAACAACCACCACCCTATCATGCATGATTAAAGGCAATGGAGACCAAGGAAAGTGGCACATTTCATCACTTTTGAGTATGAAATGTCCCATTTTCCTTGCGTTCGAATTAATGTCCAATTCGAACACATACAATGCAACACAAAAGATGCTTATCTTGCCTCTTTTACTTGTTCATTTTGCTTACTCATTTTACATTATCGATTCATTCTTTAATCAATTAAGTCCATTGGTGAGTGTCCTATAATGGAAAGAGGGCTTAAACCAAAGGTGCCTTAGGCATGAAAGAGACCTCATGCCGTTAGTAATGAACCCCCAAAGGAATTAAACCATTAAGCATAAATGTCTCAATTTCACACTTAAGCAAACAAGGGGTTTAAAACCACTTTCAAAGCAAACAAAAGGGTGAAGACTTGAGGGAGATTGCAGAGATTAAAGTGCTGAAATTAAGTGCAAAACAACACTAAAATATGCTATCAACTCAAAACAATGATTAATAAAGCACTAAAACATCAAGCTAGTGAAGGAAATCGTACTATAACCATACCATACAAGGCTCAAATGACTTAACCAGCCCAAAACAGAGCTAAAACAGGTCAAAACAGAAGCAAAAACATGCTGGACTAGAGCTAGGTTAAGCTAGAAAAACATGCTAACATGCGAAGCTGGCTAGATATGCAAACAAGACACAAGGAGGGGAGGCTAACCCCTCCAATTTTGGATTTCAAAAGCTAATTTTTACCATTGAAAAACATCTGAGATTTAGTGGTTAAAAGGCCCAAAAAAGTTGATTTGAAAGTGAGGAAAAATAGCACAAAAAGCTTAACAAGCTAAGGAGCCAAAAGGGTGGACAACCCCCTAACTCAAAAAGGCTCAAACCATAATTTTTAGGTCACAAAAAAAGAGTTTTTTACACTTCAAAAACAGCCTTAAAATAGTTGAAAAAGATAGGAAAATAAGTATGCACAATAAGCTTAAATAAGGTAAGTGCTCTACCTTTGAAACAAAGCACAATTTAGATATAAATCCAAGCTCAAACCTCCTTCCAAAGCTCAAACAAGACTCTAAGGGACCTCAGCTCAATGGTGGTCAAGTTTGATTAAGGGTTGGTATGCAAAAGTGTGGAGGAACTAGGCAATTAAGCACAAAATATCAAGTGAGAGAGAGAAAGCTAGAGAGAGAGAGATATTTTTGGTCCAAAATGTTCTAACCCTCAAAAATGGGGAAGGAACCCCCTTATTTATAGAAAAACCCCTTATTTATAGAAAAACAAGTCTTGAGCTTAGATACATCTCACCATCCACGCGTATGAAGATGCAACTCAGTGAACAATAGCTAGCACAGCTGTCAACAAAAATCTGGAAAAAGAGACCAATCCCCATTGGCCACCATTGGTAGCCGACAAGCACAAGCCATGGGCGACAAATTCTAGGACTGGCCGACAGGTCACCCTCTCTTCCAGGCTAGAAGTAACAAGCTCTTTGTCCAAAAACATGCACAAAATTGATAAGGTTTAGAGGCTCAAAGACAAGGTGTTCCGCCGAGGACTTCGAGCGCTCAAAACGAACACAAACAAACACAATCATTGAGTGCACAAACGATGACATCCAAGTTTTGAGGACGGTCAAAAATGGGGTGTCTACACACGCACTACATCGTTGGCCCTTTGCCCCCAGATTTTGTAGCAAGAAGGGGAAATGTGTACCCCGAGGACTACATTTTTACCACTGTCCCTAACCCATTGGAAATTATTAATATTCAAAATGTTAATTTTAATAATGCCCTATCATACATTGAGCAATCGGGATGGATAGTCGATTGAGCATTTTGGGGCTACATACAATCCGTCCCCATTTACACCGTCTAGGCAGCGTGGATGTGTTTTGGTGTGATATAGTTAGGATGGGAATTTGAACTTTTTATGCAATACTACTTTCCGTGGTTGTTTGACCCACCACTCTAGATTTGGTAGAAGAAAACTTTTTGTAAGCTAACCATGATGAGTTCTGATCCCTCTTTTGTTTATGTATCACAGGGATGAGACGCTAACACAATTGTTTGATTTTTGGAACAAAGATATAATATTATATTTGCAAAATTAGTAAAGTTGGTATTTTAGATATGCAATATATGCTGCGTTATGAATGTAATGTCTCGTTTATTACTTTGTAGAATGGCCAATAATGGTAACATAAGCGAATCATTAGTTAGTGACACTGAATTGATGGAAAAAATCATGGAAAGAGCAGTTACTAGATTTTTGCAAGCCTTGCAGGCTAACATCAACAATGGGATGCCAGAACGGCAAGAAGAGCCGGTAACCATAAAACAGTTCTAGGATCTCAAACCCACCACATTTACCGGCGGTCCAGACCCAATGGTAGCAAACACTTGGGTTAAAGACATGGAAAAGATTTTTTGCGCCATACCCTGCACCGAAAGACAAAAGGTAACTTTCTCCACTTTCACTTTCAAAGATAATGCACAGGAATGGTGGCTTCTTACCCTAGAGAAAGAAGAAATTGTGACTTGGGCAAGATTCTTGGAAGTGTTTTATGCAAAATACTTCCCAGATTCGTTGTAGGAACAGAAGGCATCGGAATTCATACATCTAAATCAAGGAATCATGACAGTGGCCAAATACAAGAGCAAGTTCACACAACTCGCTCAGTTTGCGACATATGTCATCCCCACCGAAGCTCGAAAAGTGAAAAAATTTAAAGCAGGATTGGATGCTGAAATCAAAGATAGGCTTGAGGTTTTGAAACTGCCAATCTATGCAGAAGTGGTAGACCAGACGTACATTATAGAAAAGGGGATTAAAGCCTCACGTTCTGGGAAACCAAGCCAAAAGAAGCAATTATGGGAAAGACACAACAGAAGATCCGGTGTTACACCTCCCAAGAGGGTGAATACGGCCACAACCAGCTTAGGCAATCAAAGCTCTACTAACCATACAGGTGTCACCATTCCAACTTGCCCTACGTGTGGAAGGGCTCATTGGGGACAATGCTATCGAGACACGGGAGCGTGCTTTAAATATGGTCAAGTTGGCCACTTGCTGAGGGACTATCCAAAGTTGACCAATCCTACAGCTAGTCCCTCTGGCCCAGCCAGAAAACCCGCAGGACCTGGAGGAGAGAGAAAGGACCAAAAATGCCAAGGAAGGGCTTTTACCTTGGTACCTGGAAAACTAGAAGGTACCGAAAATGTTGTGTCAGGTACACTTTTTGTCTGTGGTCATTTAGCTCATGTTTTCATTGATTCCGGTTCAACTCATTCTTTTGTTGCACCATACTTTGCTGCTAAGTTGGCATCAACACCCGAACCCTTAGGATATATATTATCTGTATCTTTTCCCTCTAGTAATTCTGCTCATAGTACTGATGTGTACAAATCTTATGCTATATCCCTAAAAGGAAAAACCTTATATGTAGACTTGATTCCCCTCCTCATTGGTCACTTTGATATCATCCTCAGAATGGATTGGCTGATTGCCAACCATGCCTTTATTGATTGCAAAACCAAAAAGGTCTCCCTCCGATTATCAAACCAACTCGAGCTTGTCTTTGATGGGACTGGAGTTTCCATCCCTCCATGTGTCATATCCTCCATGACAGTTGTAGACATTCCATTTTTGACGGCCTTTCAAGACTTGGATGTTCTTACAGGTACATCCGGTGATGAGTCTATTTGCTCGCCAAGCGCTCGAAGTCCTCGGCGGAACACCATAGGTTTGAGCCTTTCAAACCATGCACCCATTTTGTCTCATTTTTGGACCATGCCTTGATCTTTCCCTCTTGGAGTCTACGGTGGCCTGCCGGCCATCTGTGGAGGCTGCCAGCCAGCATTTCTTGTCTGCCGGCCATTGATGTGCTTTGCCGGCCATCAATGATGCCTTGTCGGCCATCAGTGTTTTCTACAAATATTTTATGCCAGCTGTTTGCACAGATGCTTGCATCTGTCCACACGTGGAGGGCTAGATCTCCTTGTATAGATTTCATGTTTTCTATATATAGGGATTCCTTCTCTCATGTTATGAGGTTAGAAGATTTCAAACTAAAAAATTCTCTCTCTCTCTCTCTCTCTCTAGATTTCTCTCTCTCTTGCAATTTTGTGCACACTTGCCTAGTTATATCACTCTTTTGCGTACACATCCTTAACCAAACTTGATCATCTTTGAGCTGAGGTCCCTTGAGGTCTTGTTGGAGCTCTTGAAGGTGGTTTTGACTTGTATTTGTACCTAAAGTTATGCTTGGCTTCAAGAGGTATAACACTTGTCTTTTAACTTGTTTTAGTACACTTGTCTTCCTATCTTTTTCTACTATTTTTGGGCCATTTTTGAGCTGTAAAAATCTTTGTTTTAATGGCCTGAAATTGGTGTTTTAAGCCATTGAAGGTTAGGGGGTGTCTCACCCTTCTTTATTCCTTGTTTCTAAGGCTTTTGCACATTTGTTTCCCACTTTCAAACCAACTTTTTTTTGGCCTTTAAACCACTGAATTCCAGATTATTTTCAGTGGCAAAAAACATGTTTTGAAGTCCAAAATTGGAGGGGTTAGCCTGCTCTCATTGTGTCTTGTTTGCTAGCCTAGTTCATTCTATATGTTAGCATGATTTTCTAGCTTTTTGTAGCTATATTCCAGCATGTTTTTGCCGTTGTTTTAGACTACTTTAGCTCTGTTTTGGGCTATTTGGGTCAGTTGAGTCTTGTTTTGCATGGTTGTAGTGTAAAGGTCCTCACAAGCTTGGGGTTTCAGGCCATTAGACACCTCTTGTTTGAGTTGATTGCATGTTTTATTGTTATTTTGCACTTCATTTCAGCATTTATAATCTTTGTAACCTCCTTCATTTCTTGACTTTTTTAATTTACTTTGAGGGTTGTTTCAAACTTGGGATTCTTTAAGCTTGAGATTGAGGTCCATGCTTAATGGTTTAATCCTCTTTTGAGGGTTCACTACCAACGGTATGAGACTTCTCTCATGCCTCAAACCACCCCTTGGTTGACACTTCATTCACTTTAGAAAACTCTCACCAATGGACTTAATTGTCTAAGCAATGGTTAGTAAAGTTAAAATGAGTAACTAACAACTTGAGACTAAAATTGAGCAAGATAATAACTTATGTGTTGTGTGTTCAATCGGATGTTAATTGAACATGAGGAAAATTGGGACATTTCATACTCAAAGTAATGAAATGTCTCAAGTTTCCTAGGTCTCCATTACCCTTGATCATGCATGATAGGGTGATAGTTCTTGAGTGTCTTGTTTTGCATTTATTAAACTTGCACATCTTGAATCACAAGCCATCATGCAATGAAATTTCTTCGATTGGTGGTTTGTGGCTTAAGTTCACAACTCATTGGATTTGTTCATGAAAATGAGGGTTTAGTTGTGCAAACAATCCTTGGAAAAACCCTCTTTTTGCTCTATTTGTACTCTGTTGCAACATGGTGATCAAGTGCATCAGTGGCCAGCAGGGCACCATTAATGGCTGGCAGGCCACTTTCATGGCCAGCAGATGGCCGGCAGTCTCTACCAGTGGCTGGCTGGCCACTGATGCAAACCTCAGCAGAATATTGGTAAGGTGGAGCAAAATGGTTCTAGAAGTATTTAACTCTGCAAACAGAGGCTTTCAAGAGCAAAACGAAGATCTTTTCGGGTGATATTCGAGCATGTGCATCTTCCATTTCCTGAGGCATAGTAGTGGCAGCGTAGTTAGATATCTTAATTACTTAGCTTGCCTACATTTGTGTTGTAAATTAATTAGTTACCTTACTAATTAGTTCATTCAAGTGATATAATAATTAGTTAATTAGTTTAGCCAGTTATTCATTTGGTTTGTAATAATTAGTCTAACTAATCTAATTAGCTTAGTTAGCTTAGCTAGTTAGTTTTTGTTCTTATTCATTCGGACTCTCCTTCGTGGGAGCTAAATGTAATAATGTGTATGTCTTCCAACTCCACGTCTTTCTCCCTTTTACTTAATCACTTTCGATGGTTAGTTTAGGAGTATCATGTTTCAATTAGCATACCTTATGTTGCATATATTCATTTTGTCTTGTATGCACTGAGGCTCGGCGCATCATTCAAACTGCATTGTAATTTCAATACTTCTTTGAATATGTGTTTAACCGCATGTTATCAAAATTGCTTCATATGCCATATTAGTAGCCGAGCCTAGTAATTGCATATTGCATGCGTTGCGTTAGACATTTAACATAGTTAGAATCATGCATTTTTCTAACTTTGTTTTTTTTTTTGGCTTGGAGTTTTAAGTGAGTTTTTAATGTTTTAGCATACTTGCATGAGTGTGAGTGATTGGCATGACTAGCATGCTTACCATGAGGCTAAATGCTTACTTGATAAACTGCTTGAATGCCTGTAGATGAAGGCTTGTTGCTTGAATTGGAACGATTCAACGAATGTGCGTTTTAAGCCCTCTATGTTAGCGGCAAATCGCTTTTAAGCCCACTATGTTTGGTGACAAATTCGGAAACTTTAAGCCCACTTGAGGTGGCAAATTCAAACCCCTTTTTGAAAAAACAAACATGAGCTTGAATTGTTCCAAATTGAGCAAACTAGTCTATACTTGCTTGTGCGTATCACATAGTAAAGCTAGCTTAATAACTGGAACAAGAGCACATAATGTTTATAAAAAATCATATCATGATTAGTAGAGGCCGATATTTGATCGGGCAAGTGGGGGTGCTCAATTCATGACCTTCCTCTCTCGTACCTAAGTTCTTGGGCCGAGGCAACTTTGATGACGACGGACATGTGGCCTTTGGCATGAGTCATGGGTTTCCTAAATTTTCTCAAAATAAAATGTTTAGGTGGCAAGTCTGCATCTGGCAAAGTAGTTTCGCATTTTTGATCCTAAAATCAATTTTCCAAATGATTTGCTGAATTTGGACTCTTTGGTGTTTATCAATTTCACATTGCACTTGTGAGATTAGATTCAGAACCGCGAGAGTCCGAATTGTAGAGCTTCTTTTCGAGTTTCCGAAAGGGGGCGCGAAAAAGTCGAGATACAGTTTCTGGTGACTCTGTTAGGGATTTAGAGAATTTAACTCAAGCTCATGATATGATATTTTATTTACACTTATGTATTTCTTTGCATTTGCATTTGCATTGGTTTGCCTAAGTCATTATGTTTGCCATCTGCTATTCCTGAACGGTTTGCCAGAGGCTTGCTTGGAAAAGCTTGCCAAAATGCTGACTAGTTGTGGGCTCTGCCACGATGGGAACACAACCCTTGGATCTGGACTACCACCGTACCGTTTGATCCTCCTTTCACTTCTGGTGTTAGGTGTGAGAGGTATATTAGGTAGTTTTGTTGAGGTACACTTTTTGACCAATCGGCCTAGTTGCATATCAAAAGCCGTAAAGACTGTTCCAAATTAGGACATGTTGCTTACCCGAATGCAGGATTGTGTGAAACCACTTTGCTTGAATAGTTAACCCTAGTTCCTGACGAAACTTGGACAAGGTAACCCTACCCCATCATAGGGGTGTTTTGGCTCTCACTTAACTAGTATGTTCTTTTAGAGTGAAACTCTACAGGAATGTACGTATCAATTGCAAGGTTGGGTATCAATTTTTAGGGGCATAAATCAGTGTTGAGTGCAGTTCTACAGCTTATGATTACGACTGTGTGTTGTTAGTATCTAAGCCGAGGTGTTGTGCGGTTTCTGATTTTTGCTTTCTTTTGCTTTATTTCTTTTTGCAAGGTAGTTTTTCACAATTGCTTCGGATGATTCTGTTACCCCCCAAGCACTCTGGACCCGTGTAAGAAGACTTTACAAAATCCAGGGATCTTGGTAGGTGACAACCAGTGTTTGCTTCACTCTCACTGGTTAAGAGACGGATGAGGGTTAGGCATAATTCACCAGTCCAGCAGTCACCTTTTACTTGGCCTGCGCCCAGTCAAGCGTAGTCTTCTGCTTCCATTCCAGTAAGAGAGTATTCGCCAGTTCAGATGGCTCAACATCCCTCAGTTAGCATGGAAGACATGCTTTGTCATCTCCAGCAAACCATTGAAACCATTCAGTTAGATGCTGCCCACCAAGCCGAGGTTACAACCCATCAAGCGGAAGTAATAAATAGGCTCCAGCAATAGCAACCACCGCAAGCAGCGGCTTCTGCTTCCATGCACCTCCTGTGTGTATTCCAACACCCAGAGTCACTGTCAATGTCCAAGAGAATCTGGGCATTCCGGTAGATCTAATCCCACCTCAAACCTCCAAGGCACCAGTGTACCCAATTGATGCGCCATTTGAATTTGAGGTTGACCCCATCGCACTAAAAGTCAACAAGATAGAAAAGCTTTTCAAGCGGGCACAAGGCATGACCTGACATTGAGGATGGATACACAGACTCTGCAGTAACTCTATCGGACAGGTTCAAGATGCCACACATAAACTGGTTCGATGGCTCTAGGGACCCTATGGTCCATCTCTAGCTATTCTCAGACATCCTGCGGCCAATAGGCCTCACCAGACTTCAGAAGCTGTCACTTTTTGGCCGGACCCTGTCGGGTATAGCGGCTATCTGGTATGCAAAGTTGGAAGACTCTATGAAACGGAGTTGGGAGGAAATGACTAAGGCCTTCATCGCGCAGCACTCCTACAATACCCAAATCGAGGTCACAACCCATGATCTTGAAGCGACCCGTCAGGAGCCAAATGAGGGCTTCTCGGACTTTGTGACCCGGTGGAGGGCTAAGGCCTCGATGATGACTATTAGGCCATCTAAGAAGGATCAAATCAGAATGGTGGTCCGCAATTTGCAAGGGAGATTATTGCAGAAGATGACAGTCTTGCCATTGTTTACATTCACTGAGTTCCATAAGATAGGGGTTCAGATTGAGGATGTGATGAAACAGGGGTTGATAGCCGACGAGAAGGAGAAGCCCAAGAGGCCCTTTACACACAGTTCCAATGCAACCACGAGTGGTAGCACCTCTCCACGGCCTTCGGATGTGAGTATGGTCACCACCACACCCAAAACTGCCAACCCTTTCACCAATACATCCAACACAACTCTACCAACCTCAACCAACCAGGCCAGATCTCAAAGGGTCTTTACCCCGCTCTACATGCCTTTATCCAAAGCCTTAGGGGTCTTGATCAAAAAGGGGCATCTTAAGCCACTAGAGCCTCGCCCTCTACCCTATCCTTTCCCTCCGAAACACAACCCGACCAAATACTGTGCCTTTCACCAACAGCACGGTCATGACATTGATCAATGTTATAGGCTGCGTCATGAGATTCAAGATCTCATCGACAATAAGGTGATAGCACTTCCCCAAAAACCCAATGTCACTACAAATCCTCTCCCACCACATAATCAAGTCGCTCTACCCCAGCATATAAACCTCATCCACACACTGGCCGTCCCTTATGACCCCAGTATATATATCACCCCTTTCCACTTACCTAAACCAGTGTTGTTCATCCCTAAGAGCATGGACTTGTGTATGATGAACACGTCTACACTCCAACCTGAACCCATGGTAGTGACTATGGTAGATGAAGGGAGGATGGCCTTGGGGGAAAATGTCAGTTCGTTGCTCGAGGGCTCTGAGGACTTATCTAAAAGGGTATACAACCCGTACTGCTATATTGTGCCAATTTATCAAGCTAAACCAGAAGTGGTGTTGCCAGCTGGGACGGAGGTCAGTGTAGTTCAAGAGGATGGCCCAAGTCAGGGATTAGATGATCTGGCCGGCCTAGAGGAGGACATAGACAATTTGCAGTTCTTTGATGAGGAAGATCAAGAGGACGTGCATATTGATTGGTTTGATTTGAATGGGTCGACAGACAATTCTGGGTGGTTAAGTGATGGGCTCGATAAAGATGAGGGAACTGAATTGAAGCCAGAAGAACAGAAAGCAGGAACTGCTGCAATGGCCAAAATGGTCGATGAGAAGAGCAAACTGCCGGAAAACACCAGTGTAGAACAATCGGCTCAGGAACTGGGCATTGTTAGTACTGTACATATAGAGTAAGAAGCAACACTGAAGCGTTTTGAGCAAAAAATGGGTGAAAACAGCTGGAGAGCTGGAAAAGCCCAACACCCTGCAGGGGGATTTGTGATGAGAAGATAATCCGAACGGAGCTGGACAATTGCTTGTCGGCAACCGAATGAATCTGGTGGGATGACAACGACCTACACTTGGCCCATGCTGATGAGGATTTGGGTGAAGATCTTCCCGACAACACTTAGTATGTGGAAGAGGTCGACCATATGACGAGAAATGGATGATATTTCAAACCATCGCATCTGGACCAACCCGAGGCATTCGGGAAGGATAAAGAAGTCGAGAGGCAGAAGGAAAAATAGTTGGAAGAAGAGGCTGTGTTGAAATAGTTAAAGAAGATTCAAGTTGATATATCTATTTGGGGTTTGCTCATTGTTTCTCGCGTACATCGACAGGCTGTGCTATCAGCAATGGATAAAGCCAAATTGTCCATTAACACAACTCCTGAACAGCTTGTTGGCTTAGTCTTCCCGAGAGGCGCTATGCCAACTTTAACCTTCTCGGACAAGGAACTGCCGCCGGAAGGCTCTGCACACAACAAGCCTTTATACATATTAGTGAAGTGCTGAGAAAAGTGGATACCAGTGGTATTGGTCGACACCGGGTCAGCAATCAATGTCTGTTCGTCGCGCACAGCATATGCCATCGGCTTGAAATCGGTAGATTTTATGCCTACAGCCTAGGTGATTTGGGCGTATGACAATACAAGCAGAGAGGTGATGGGAACAGTACAAATCAGAGTACAGGTCAGCCCAGCTTAACAAGATATTAAGTTCCATGTCCTGGATGTTTCGGCCACTTTCAATTTACTACTTGGGCGACCCTGGCTGCACCAGGTGAAAGCTGTCTCTTCTACCCTCCACCAAATGCTTAAGTACCCCCATAGGAAAGGGATGGCCGTAGTCTTCGGGAATTCATCTATTCATCCTCCGCCAGAGGTCACTACACCTGTGCTGGAGATTGTGCATAGTGAAGAGGATGTTTTCCTTTGGGGTTTACCTTGGGCCCGGGTAGTGCAAAATATCTTGGATATTGATGAGGGCTTATATGTTAGCCCAATCTGTATATTTCATGAACAAGCTCCAACACATGCCAGGAATGGGGCTGGGAAGGAGCGGCCAAAAATGCATCACTGCATTGGCCGATGTGCCACATAACCCGCATGTCTTTGGTCTTGGTTATGCGCCCACTAAAGAAGATTGGGTTAGGAAAGGGAAAGAGATGGCCGGAAGAGCCAGAGCTAAGCAGATCGGGAAGTGCTATGAACTTGTGCAAAAACCAATCCGGAGGACCTTGAATGGCTATTTTGTTCGGGAGGGTGAAGACTTCCCATTCTATGGATTCCCCGAACCCTGGTTTAACTCTGAAAGGTAGCGGGTTCCTAGCTTTGAGATTTTCTTTGACTTGCAACTGCAAGACAGTGATACAGAGGAATAGACTGAACCGACTGCTGAAGCTGCAAAGAGCACAGAAAGTGATTCCGACAGCAGCGAGCTTGAAGTAGGAGCAGCACTGGCATGTCTCCTTTCGAATCCTCCGATCGACTCAGAGAGCTTGGGGGATAACCTAACCGTTTCCATGATCGGGGACCAATCGGGTGTGAACCCTTCTAGCAGCATCTTAGATGCATCTGACGCACCATCCCTCATTTGGCAGCTGGAGGAGGGCTACCTGTCTAGTAGTTCTGAGCCAGGTAGTGAACCAGAATTTGATTCCACAGCATTTGTGGAGTCGGAATCAGATTCCGATGCTTCTGAGTCTGGGTCTGGTATTCCTGGGGTTGATAACCCTGATGCCGAGGTTTTGTTTAGGTTGACCTTTTCTTTTTCCTTTGAGTCGGTTATAAACGAGGAACTGGATTAGTTTAACCTTGTGAATGAGAATGCCACTGCAGATTTTAAGTATTGCTCTGTGCCTCTTGTTTATTGCATTGATCATGATTTTCAAAATTTTGATGAAAATGATGAGGAAGGAATTCCTCTGGTTTTGAAAATTTTGATTAATCGAGAGGATGAGAGGTTTGCAAAACCCCTCACAGATGAAATCATTGCTTTTAATGTGGGTACTAAGAAGGGTCCGCGTCTGGTCCAGATCGGGTCCACGTTGTCTTCGGGGGAGAGTGAGTGCTTAGTCGCTTTATTAAAAGATTTCAAAGATGTTTTCACGTGGTCTTACGAAGACATGCCTGGAATCGATCCTGAGATTGTACAACATCGGATCCCTTTTGACCACGAGGCCCGACCCATCAAATAGAAGTTACGGAGAATACGTTCGAATTGGGCTTTGAAGATTAAGAAGGAGGTCACCAAGTAGATAGACGCAGGGTTCTTACTAGTATCTGAGTATCCAACTTGGTTGGCCAACATCATCCCAGTGCCGAAGAAGGATGGTAGAATTTGGGCGTGTGTGGACTTTAGAGATCTGAACAGAGCCAGTCTGAAGGACGACTTTTCTCTACCGCATATCAATGAATTGGTGGACTTCACCGCGGGTCATGCATTGTTCTCCTTCATAGATAGGTTTTTCGGGTATAACCAGATTCTGATGGCACCTGAGGACAGAGAGAAAACCGCCTTTACTATGCTGTAGGGAACCTATTGCTACAGGGTGATGCCGTTTGGGCTGAAGAATACAGGGGCTACCTATCAACAGGCTACAACCACAATTCTGCATGATATGATCCACAAAGAGGTCGAGGTGTACATGGACGACATGATTGTCAAGTCCAAAGAAAGAGAGGGCCACTACACCGCCTTAAAGAAATTCTTTCAACGGATCAGAGAATATAGACTGAGGTTGAATCCACAAAAGTGTACTTTTGGCATGACAGTAGGGAAAATGCTGGGTTTCTTGATTACATAGAGGGGCATCGAGGTAGATCCTTCTAAAATCAAGGCCATCCTAGAAATACCACCACCAAGGACTGAAAAGGAGGTGCGAGGCTTTCTGGGTAAAGTGCAATTCATAAGATGGTTTATTTCTAAATTAACTTCAACTTGTGAACAACTATTTGGTCTCCTAAAGAAAGGAAAGAAATTTCGATGGGATGACCGATGTCAGTTTGTTTTTTAGCAGATCAAGTAGTACATTCAGAATCTGCCTGTGTTGTCGTCGCTAGAGCCGAGGAAGCTCTTGATTCTGTATTTGTCAGTCACGGACACAACGATGGGATGCATGCTTGCTCAGGAATCTGAGGATAGGGTGGAGAAAGCCATCTACTGCTTGAGCAAGAAAATGCTAGATTATGAGACCCGTTACACCCCGTTGGAAAAAGCTTACTTAGCCTTGGTATGGGCTACCAGGAAGTTGAGGCACTACTTGTTAGCTCACTCCGTAATTCTAGTTTCGAGATTAGACCCCATCAAATATCTCTTTGAAAAACTAGCGCTTACGGGTAGGCTAGCCCGTTGGTACTCCTCTCTGAATTTGATCTGAAGTATGTTACTCGCAAGTCGGTTAAAGGGAAAGCAGTAGCGGAGTTCCTAGCAGATCACCTAGTGAAAGGGGATGAAGTGGTAGACTACCTGTTCCAGGATGAAGCTATTTTGCAAGTTGAGGAAGAGATTTGGACAATGTACTTTGACGGAGTGTCTAACCAGTACGGTTATGGGATAGGTGTATTGCTGATAGCACCCGATAATTCCCATATACCTTTAGCCTTCAAACTCTATTTCAAGATATCCAATAATGAAGCAGAATATGAGGCATGTATTGCTGGTTTGGAAGCCGCCCTGGAACTAAGGGCAAAAAGATTGGACGTCATTGGGGACTCAAACCTGGTTATGTCTCAAGCAATAGAAGACTGGAAGGTTAAAGAAGAAAAGATGAAGATCTATCATCAGACCTTGGATATTCTGATTCCTAAGTTTGAGAAGCTAACTTTCACGCATCTACTAAGAGAGAACAACAGGTTCGCTGACGCCTTATCAACTTTATCTTCTATGATAGACATCCTATTTGGAGTCCGGATGCGTCCAATCATCATTGAGCAGAGGTATACGCGGGCCTACGAGACTATTGCTGCAATAGATGATGTGCAAGATCAAAACCCCTAGTTCTACGATATCTGGAACTTCTTGGAAAAGGAGGTTTATCCACCAGGGACAAATACGAAAGACAAAAAGGCAATACGGCGGATGGCCATTCAATTTATCATCTGTGGAGGTAAACTGTACAAGAGGGGTCATCTGGGAATGCACAAGTTGTGTGTTGACGTAGAGGAATCAAAGTGCCTAATGGAGGCCATCCATTAGGGAGAGTGTGGAGCGCACAAGAACGGAGTAATGTTAGCCCAGAAGATTCTCATGCAAGGTTACTACTGGTCTATTATGGAGGAGGATTGTATCGGTTTTGTTCGGCGATACCACAAATGCCAAATCAATGCGAATCGTATGAATATCTTGCCATCGAAGCTGTACAACATGACTTCACCATGGCCTTTCTCAGTCTGGGGAATTGACGTCATCGGCGTAGTCACACCGAAAGGGTCAAATGGGCATGAATACATTCTGGTGGCAATTGATTATTTCATGAAGTGGGTGGAAGCTCAGTCTTATGCAGTGTTGAAAGCAGTGCATATGGCTAAGTTCATCCGAAACAATATCATTTGCCGATATAGAGTCCTAAACGAGATCATTTCAGATAATGGTTCCCATTTCAAGAAAGAAGTGATCGACTTGTTAGAGAAATACAATGTAGCTTTTCATAAGTCATCTACTTACCGGCCGCAAACCAATGGAGTTGTTGAGGCTGCCAACAAGAACATCAAGCCTATTCTATAGAAGATGGTTGAGACCTATAGGGACTGGCTAGACAAATTGCCATTTGCACTCTGGGGCTATAAAACTTCAATCCGGATGTCTATTGGGGAAACTCCTTATTCTTTTGTCTATGGGATGGAAGCTGTTCTGCCAATCGAAATAGAAATTTCGTCACTGCGGGTTATGGCTGAGTGTCAGATAGCAGAGGCGGACTGGCAGCAGAGCAGGTTTGAAGAACTGATGCTATTTGATGAGAGAAGGCTGAAAGCATTGTACCATGTTCAGGGTTATCAATGTAGGATTGTTAGGAATTTTAACAAGAAAATTAAGTCCAGAAATCTCAATGAAGGGGATTTGGTGTTGAAAGACAACCGAGTTCCCATCCATGACCCTAGGGGCAAGTTTAGACCCAATTGGACTGGTCCTTACATCATCAAAACTATCTGGTCGAGTGGAGCTGTTATTCTCATGGACTTGGATGGCCTAGAATTTTCCTAATCGATCAACATGGACAAGTAGAAGAAATACTATCCCTGAGAAGCTCGCTAGGTTGAAAACCTAGAAGGGCGACCTAGGCAAAAGTTAGAGCATAAAAAATTGGAAATAAAGAAAAATTGAGCTCGCAAGGATGAAAACCCTAAAAGGCGGCCTTGGGCAAAAGTTAGAACGCAAAAGGAGAGAGTTAATACTCGAGTGAACCCGAATTGAACTACGTAAGGCTTGATTCCCATCTTCGAGATACGTAGGCAACTTCATCTTGAAGTTCGGCCATAAACACCTCCAGATCAACTGTCCTGTCCATGTGTTTGATCAGGTCATCTTTGTCCGTTCTTTGTCAGAGAGTTTGGTTGTGATCTTCTCTGAGAACTGGTTATAGTGCTGAGCAGTGTTATGCAGTCAAGGGGCAATTTGTGATCTTCGGATTTGGGGTTGTACATCTCGAGGATAGATTCCATGTGTGTCAAGTGATGATCCTTATCGAAAATGGTTTTGAAAAGTTTTGATAAAAGTTGATTTTTGCTCAAATTTTACCTTTTACAACTTAGACCATTTTGATTAAAAACATTTGGGTGTGCCTGGTGTTCACACCATTCTTTCTCCTTCCATATGCAACATGTTAGAACCTCGGTTGAGACCTCGAGCGTGCTCGACGATTACGTTGCCCTTTGCCTTTCTTGCGTGTCTCGTAGTTAAGCCTGCATATTTTCTTACATCCTTTCTGCATGAAATATAGTTTGGCTTGTGTTTCTCGCGCGTGGCACGTGGTTTTCTTTTCGAGTTTGGAATTGTTGTGCCTTGTTTCAGTTTGTTTAATTATGGCATTTCTTTGCATAGCATTTGCATTTAAATGTTTCATTGTGTAGCTGCATTGGATGATCATAAGTTATGTTCCTGCATCATGCATACCATTTGCATTTTGCCCCAGAACTACACTGGTTTGATTCCTTGCAAAGGGATACGTAGACAGCCTGCGGGTGTAACCATTTATTTCTGTCTTGATTGTTTGTCCAAGTCTTACGGCCTTGTCAAAATGAGTCGTCTCTAGGCTTTGACATTCACTTACGTCATTTCATGACTCTGAGTTCTGTTAAAGAGGGGCAACTGTAGACACCCCATTTTTTTACGGCCTTTCAAGGCTTGGATGTTCTTACAGATACATCCGGTGATGAGTTTGTTTGCTCGCCAAGCGCTCGAAGTCCTCAGCGGAATGCCACAGGTTTGAGCCTTTCAAACCCTGCACCCATTTTGTCTTATTTTTGGACCATGCCTTGATCTTTCCCTCCTGTAGTCTATGGTGGCCTGCCGGCCATCACCGATGGCCAGCCGGCCACTAGTGTTTTCTGTATATATTTTATGCCAGCTGTGCTAGCTGTTTGTACAGATGCTTGCATCTGTCCACACGTGGAGGGTTGGATCTCCTTGTATAGATTTCATGTTTTCTATATATATGGAGTCCCTCTCTCATGTTTTGAGGTTAGAAGATTTTAAACTAAAAAATTCTCTCTCTCTCTCTCTCTCTAGATTTCTTTTTTTCTTGCAATTTTGTGCACACTTGCCTAGTTATATCACACTTTTGCATATGCATCCTTAACCAAACTTGTTCACCTTTGAGCTGAGGTCCCTTGAGGTCTTGTTGGAGCTCTTGAAGGTGGTTTTGACTTGCATTTGTACCTAAAGTTATGCTTGGCTTCAAGAGGTATAATACTTGTCTTTTAACTTGTTTTAGTACACTTGTTTTCCTATCTTTTTCTACTGTTTTTGGGCCATTTTTGAGCTGTAAAAATCTCTGTTTTAATGGCCTGAACTTGGTGTTTTAAGCCATTTAAGGTTGGGGGGTGTCTCACCCTTCTTTATTCCTTTCTTCTAAGGTTTTTGCACCTTTGTTTCCCACTTTCAAACCAACTTTTTTTTTGCCTTTAAACCATTGAATTTCAGAGTATTTTCAGTGGCAAAAAACATGTTTTGAAGTCCAAAATTGGAGGGGTTAGCCTCCCCTCCTTGTGTCTTGTTTGCTAGCCTAGTTCATTCTATATGTTAGCATGATTTTCTAGCTTTTTGTAGCTATATTCGAGCATGTTTTTGCCTTTGTTTTAGATTGCTTTAGCTTTATTTTGGGCTGTTTGGGTTAGTTGAGTCTTATTTTGCATGGTTGTAGTGTAAAGGTCCTCACCAGCTTGGTGTTTTAGGCCATTAGACACCCCTTGTTTGAGTTGATTGCATGTTTTATTGTTGTTTTGCACTTCTTTTCAGCACTTATAATCTCTGCAACCTCTTTCATTTCCTGACTTTTTTAATTTGCTTTGAGGGTTGTTTCAAACTTGGGATTCTTTAAGCTTGAGATTGAGGTCCATGCTTAATGGTTTAATCCTCTTTTGAGGGTTCATTACCAATGGTATGAAACTTCTCTCATGCCTTAAACCATCCCTTGGTTGACACTTCTTTCACTGTAGAAAACACTCACCAATAGACTTAATTGACTAAGTAATGGTTGGTAAAGTTAAAATGGGTAACTAATAACTTGGGAGTAAAATTGTGTAAGATAATAACTTATGTATTGTGTGTTCAATCGGACGTTAATTGAACATAAGGAAAATTGGGACATTTCATACTCAAAATGATGAAATGTCTCAAGTTTCCTAGGTCTCCATTGCCCTTGATCATGCATGATAGGGTAATAGTTATTGAGTGTCTTGTTTTGCATTTATTAAACTTGCACATCTTGAATCACAAGCCATCATGTAATGAAATTGCTTGGATTGGTGGTTTGTGGCTTAAGTTCACAACTCCTTGGATTTGTTCATGAAAATGAGGGTTGAGTTGTGCAAACAATCCTTGGAAAAACCCACTTTTTGCTTTGTTTGTACTCTGTTGCAGCATGGTGATCAAGTGTATTAGTGGCCGGCAGGGCACCATTGATGGCCTGCAGGCCATTTTCATGGCCGACAGTGTCTACTAGTGGCTGGCTGGCCACTGATGCAAACCTCAGCAGAATATTGGTTAGGTGGAGCAAAATGGTTCTGGAAGGATTCAACTCTACAAACAGAGGCTTTCGAGAGCAAAACGAAGGTCATTTCGGGTGATATTCGAGCATGTGTATCTTCCATTTCCCGAGGCGTAGTAGTGGTAGCGTAGTTGGATATCTTAATTACTTAGCTTGCCTACATTTGTGTTGTAAATTAATTAGTTACCTTACTAATTAGTTCATTCAAGTGATGTAATAATTAGTTAATTAGTTTAGCTAGTTATTCATTTGGTTTGTAATAATTAGTCTAACTAGTCTAATTAGCTTAATTAGCCTAATTAGCTTAGCTAGTTAGTTTTTGTTCTTATTCATTCGGACTCTCCTTCGTGAGAGCTAAATGTAATAATGTGTATGTCTTCTAACCCCACGCCTTTCTCCCTTTTGCTTAATCGCTTTCAATGGTTAGTTTAGGAGCATCATGTTTCAATTAGCATACTTTATGCTTGCATACATTCATCTTGTCTTGCATGCACCGAGGCTCGGCGCATCATTCAAACTGCATTGTAATTTCAATACTTCTTTGAATACGTGTTTAACCGCATGTTATCAAAATTGCTTCATTGCCATATTAGTAGCCGAGCCTAGTAATTGCATATTGCATGCGTTGCATTAGACATTTAACATAGTTATAATCATGCATTTTTCTAACTTTGTTTTCTTTTGGCTTGGAGTACTAAGTGAGTTTTTAATATTTTAGCATACTTGCATGAGTGTGAGTGATTGCCATGACTTGCATGCTTACCATGACGCTAAATGCTTACTTGATAAACTGCTTGAATGCCTGTAGATAAAGGCTTGTTGCTTGAATTGAAATGATTCAACAAATGTGCGTTTTAAGCCCACTATGTCTAGTGGCAAATCGCTTTTAAGCCCACTATGTTTGGTGGCAAATTCGCAAACTTTAAGCCCACTTGAGGTGACAAATTCAAACCGTTTTTCGCAAAAAACAAACATGAACTTGAATCGTTCCAAATTGAGCAAACTAGTCTATACTTGCTTGTGCGCATTACATAGTAAAGCTAGCTTAATAACCAGAACAAGGGCACATGATGTTTATGTAGACACCCCATTTTTGACCGACCTTAAGACTCAGACGTCATCATTTGTGCGCGCGATGATTGTGCATGTTTGTGCTTGTTTTGAGTGTCCGAAATTCTCGGCTGAGTGCCTTGTCTTTGAGCCTCTTAACACTCTGTGTTTTGGCCTTGTTTTTGGGCCAAACCTTACTGCCTCTTGGCTAGGGGGGGGGGGAGGAAAGGTCTTGCCTGCCACTTTTCTCCCTTGTAGGCCACTTGAAGTGGTCGGTTTGCTAGGGGAGGTGGCCGGCCGGCCACCTAAAGTGGCCGACGGCCAATTTTCTCATTTTTCAAATACTTTTAGATCTTTTGAGCCAGCTGCTAAGCACTGAGGCTCATCCTCCATACATGAAGCAAGCTTTTTGCTTGCTTGTTCTATATAAGGGGAGGTCCCTCCCCCTATTTGAGAATTCTGAAATTTTAGAAGCAAAATTTCTCTCTCTCTGTGGAATTCTCTATCTCTCTCTCTATATTGTGTTTGAAAGTGATTTCTCTTCACATTTTTGCACACAACCCCTTAGCCAAACACCACCACCTTGGAGCTGAGGTTCTTGAAGGTTTTGTTTCGGCTCAAAAAGTTGGTTTTGGCTCAGAAGTATCTTATTTGCTGCTGTGCTTCAAGGGTAAGGCATTTATCCCTTTTAAGCTTGTTTTTGTACACTAGTTTAGGCCACCTTTGCATGCTATTTTGGCCTAGTTGTCAACTACAAAAACCTCTATTTTTAAGTGTTAAAAATGGTAGTTTAAGGCCCTTTTGGAGTTAGGGGTGGTCCACCCTCTTTTGTAGCTTGTTTGCTAAGCTTTGTGCCATCTTTTAAAGCCTTTCAAACAATCTTGTTTTGGCCTTTTAACCACTGAATTCCAAGGGAATTTCAGTGGTAGAAAGTTGGTTTTGAGGTCCCAAATAGGATGGGGTGGCCTCCCTTCCTTGTGTTTTGTTTGCATGTGTTGATGGCCTAATAAGTGAGCTTCTATTTCTACCTTTTTGAAGCCTAGTTCAAGCATGTTTTTGGCCTTTTTTTAACATGTTATAACTCTGTTTTTGGCTGGTTAGAGCACCTCTTGTTTGCCTTTTACACTTGTAGTGCAATCATGCTTACTAGCTCAACATGCTTAATGAGTTAGCCTATCATTTTAGCTTGCGTTAGCTCTATCTTAGCATGCTTTTGCTCATGTTTTGCCATGCTCTAACTCTGTTTTGAGTGGTCTTGGTCCTTTGAAGCTTGCCTTGCATAGCTATAGTGTAAATGACTTTACTAGCTTTGTGTTTTAGGCCCTCTAGCATGCCTTATTTGTGATGTTTGCATGATATGGAATCATTTAGCATGTGATTTCAAAGCATATACCTCTGTCCTACTCTCATATATATCGTTCTTTAATTGCTTTCGAGAGGTGTGCTTTGTGCCTTGTTTATGAGCCAATATATGAGCATGTCTTTCTTATTTTTCATGCTACCATTTCAAATTGTTTTGGTCACTGTTTTACCATGTTTGAGGTCTGTCTAGGGCTGGTCTGGCCATTTGAGCATTGTATTGCATGCCTCTAGTGTTGTGTCTTTCACTAGTTTTAATGCTTTTGGCCTTTAACATGTCGTGCATGTGTTGTTTGCATGTTGTTGTATTGTTTTTCATGCCACTTTAGCACTAAAATATCTGCTATCTCCCACATTTCTTCACTTTTGATTTGTTTTGAGGGTTGGTTTACCTTGTGCTTGTGTTTAAGCTTGATAGAGTTTGTGCTCAAATGGCTTTAACCCTCTTATGAGGATTCCTCCTAGCCAAAGGCATGATCTCTCTCATGTCTTAAACCATTCTTTTGGTTAACCCCTCTCTCATTAGAGGACTTTCACATTGGACAAATCAAGTAAAGAATGGTTTGGTAATGTAAAATGAGTAAACAAGAAATGGACCAAGTAAAACATGAATAAGATAAGCATTTGTGTTGCATTGCATGTGTTTGGATCGGACGTTAATCCAAACATAAGAAATGGGGGACGTTTCATACTCATAGTGATGAAACGTGTTGCATTTCTTGGTCGCTATCACCGTTGATCATGCATGATAGGGTGGAGGCACTTTGAGTCTTATGTGTGCATTCACTAAGCTTACTAAGCTTGTACAAGCTCGGTCCTTTGGCCATCATGCATTGAGATGATTGATTGGTGGCTTGAGAGCCGAGCGCCACACTCCTTTGAGCTTGAGACATGATAAGGAGTGCGGCAGTATATACATTTCCTTGTAAATACATTGATGTGCCTCTGTTGTTCTTTGTTGCAGCAAAACCAAAAGTTTGGAAAAGTAGGTGGCCGACCGGCCACTTTCACTAGCTGACCAGCCAGTTGAGGTGGCCGGCAGCCACTTTTTGTGGCCGACCGGCCACCAGTCCATTTTTGTGTAGAAATGATCTTGTTTTGGAGCAGAAACAATGCGGAGGTCGGTTCAATGTTCAGAAACCAAGGTGAGGGCAAACAGAGGCAATTGACGGTAAAGCAATGGATTTCCGAGTGGACGCCAACTGAGCATGCATGTCTCCCTCGCCCGCGATGCCACTTTATCGCTTTATTAGTTAGTTATAGCTAATTAATACGTCTGTTGTAATTAATTAGTTTAATCTGTTTTGTAATATTTTGATTAGCTTAGCGTAGCTAGTTATTCAATATGTTGTAATTAATTAACTTAGCATAGTTAATTAGTTGATTTGTAATAATTAGCTTAGCTTAGTGTAGCTTAACTTATTTATTCGGACCCTCCTTTGAAAGGGCGCAATGTTGTAATAAGGGTGCGTGTGTGTGTGCATGTCTTCCAATCTCACGTCTTTCTCCCTTTTACTTATCAGCTTTTGATGGTTAGTTTAGGGCATATCTCGATTAGCATACCTTATACTTTGCATGTTTGCATCATTCATTTGTCTTGCATGCACTGAGCTCGGCGCATCATTCAAACTGCATCGTATTTTAATACCTATTTGAATACGTGTTTCAAAGCATGTTATCAATTGTTGCATTCACATGCCATCTTAGATAGCCGAGCCTATTTAATCGCATTATTGCATGTGTTGCATTAGTTATCTTACATAGTTAGGATCATGCATTGTTTCTAACTAGTTTTCTGTTTTGGTTTGGAGTACACTATAAGTTTTTACACTTTAGCATCCTTGCATAAGTGTGAGTGTTGCCATGTTTAGCATGCTTGCCATGAGGCTATTTGTTTAAGTGTTTAACTGCATGAATGCCTGTGGGTGGAGGCTTGGTTGCCTGAATTGGAACAACTCGACGATTGCGAGTTTTAAGCCCACTTTGCGAAGTGGCAACATAATGTTTTAAAGCCCACTCGAGGGTGGCAAATCTGCGCTTTAGCCTACTTGCGAATAGCACTTTCAAACCATTTTCAAAAACAAACATGAGTTGTTTTGTTCCAATTCTCATGATTATGTCTATACTTGTTATGTTGTGCGTATCACATAGTAAAGCTAGCTAATAATCAGAATAAGAACACATGGTTTATAAAACAACATATCATACTTAGTAGAGGCCGATTCTTTGATCGGGCGAGCAGGGGTGCTCATTGCATGATCTTCCCCTCTCGTACCCAAGTTCCCGAGCCGAGGCAATTTTGGTGATGACGGACACGTGACCTTTGGCACGAGTCAGGGTTTCCTAAATTTTTCAAAAATAAAATATTTAGGTGGCGACTCTGTAATCTGGCAAAACAGTCCATATTTGACGCTTTTTTATTCAAAATTGATTTTCCAAAACCAATTGCCAGATTTGGACTCTTTGGTGTTTATCAGTCTCACATTGCACTTTGTGAGATTAGATTCCGAATCGTGATAGGAGTCCGAACTGTAGTAAGACCAATTCACGCCCTCTTCGAAAGGGAGACGCGCGAAGGAAGTCGGGTCTACAGTTTATAAAAAATCATACCATGATTAGTAGAGACCGATCTTTGATTGGGCGAGCAGGAGTGCTCAATTCATGACCTTCCCCTCTTGTACCTAAGTTCCGGAGCCGAGGCAACTTTGGTGATGATGGACACGTGGCCTTTGGCACGAGTCATGGGTTTCCTAAATTTTCCCAAAATAAAATATTTAGGTGGCGACTCTGTATCTGGCAAAGCAGTTTCGCATTTTTGATCCTAAAATCAATTTTCCAAAAGATTTTTCGGATTTGGACTCTTTGGTGTTTATCAATTTCACATTGCACTTGTGAGATTATATTCAGAACCGCGGGAGTCTGAACAGTAGGGCTTTTTTTCGAGTTTTCGAAAGGGGGCATGAAAAAACCAAGCTACAATAGCCCAATGACTTCTAAGAAAGGGTTATTGTAGTTATATTTGTTATGGGATCGATACACAAAAAGAGGTCTTATAGACACCCCATTTTGACTGCCCGCAAGACTTTGGCGATTGGTTCGATACACTCGATGATGAAAGTTGAATTGTGTGTTTTGAATTCACAGCGATTTAGATTCAGTCAGGCTCTCGAAATAACCTCAAATCTTCAATATTTACCTTGTTTGAACCTTTAAGTCCCATTTTTGAACCTTTTTCCACCCTGAGCTGAGTTTGAACCAAAAAGCAAGGAAGGGCATCAAGGCCTAGCCGTGCATCAGTGATGGCCGGCCGTGGCTATAACTGGTCGGCCGGGCCTTGGTGGCAAGAAATACTGTTTTGGGAGGCCGCCGGCTGTCCATTTATGAAGATATTTATAATATTTTTGGCTCAAATTCTATAAAAACGAAGCTGTGTTATTGTTTTGGAGGTTGAACAAAATTTAGAAAGCCTATACACCTTGAGAACTCCTCCCTCCTCCTTCTTCCATAGCAAGCAACCTTTGAGCTAACCTAGCTCCCTTGTGTCATCTCCATACACCATACACAACCTTGTCTCACCATCTTAGAGCCTTGGTTGATCTTTAAGAAGCATAATTCAAGCTTGAGAGTGGGTTGAGACCAAGCTTGGATCATAATCAAAAGCAAACTTATTTGCAAGGTATAAGCTTTTTTATCTTCTTTCTTGCTTTCATATCTTTAATTTCCTACCTAATTCTTATTGTTTTGTGTTGCTTTGAGTCTATTCTAAGTGTTTAAGATTGGGTTTGAAGAGCTACCAAAAGAGTAGAGAGAGTTTACACCCTTTCTATATCTTTACCTATAGCTCAAACCTTTCTTTTACACTCCTTTTCTTTGCTCCTTGCACTTATTTTTAGAGGTAAAAAAGGGCTAAAAATCATGTTTTGAGGTTTCAAAAGTGAAGGGGTTAGCCACCCCTCATTGTTCTTGCTTCCTAGCCTTGGTTCATCTATTTGTTGTTTAGTTTTTTAGGCTTTTTTCATGCATTTTTAACCTCTGTTTTTCATGTATTAAGGGTTGTTTTAGGGCTGTCCAAGCTTTTTAAATTGATTCATGCTTTGGTTAATTCATTTGTTGTCTCATAAGTTTGCATACATAACTTGTTGCATGTTGTTCCAAGCTTTTCTTTACTTATTTTTCACGTTAAGAGTCTCACTCTAACAATCAATCCACCATCCATCTTTTTCATTCTTGAGAATGATTTCAACCGATTGAGGTTGCTCAAAACATGTAAGAGAGACTTCTACTTCATGGCATAATCATTTTGGAGATTCATTGTCAATGGTATAGTCTTTCTCTCATGTTTTTGAAGAACCTCTCATTTGACGTTATTTCTTGTTTAGAGGACTTTAACATCACCATGGACAAATGGATTAAAGAATGGCAAGGCTTCATAAAATTGGCTTAAAACTTGGAACAACCCATATAAAAAAATGGTTAGAATCACTTGAACTTGGCCGGACGTTATGCCAAGTTCCTTGTGTCAAGAGTCGTCACATGCTAATTCATGGCATTTTGATGATTCTTGAAGCGTTGCAACCACCCTCTTTGAGTTCACTCCATGACAAGAGGGATGGGTGGTCTTGCATTCATTGACTTTTTGTCCAAAATTGTATTCGAGATCATCAAGCAATCAATGTGCTCATTGATGGCTTTGGAATCAATTTCAACCTTCTCTTGAGGCTTTCCTATGACAAAGAAGGAAGATGGGACAAACAGAGCTTAAGAACACTCTGTCTGCGCTAGTTCACCTCAAAACACAAAAATAGAGTTTTGCACCAAATTGAGGCACGGCCGGCCATCTGTAGACCCGGCGGGCCATCATTGATGCACGGGTTGCCCTCAGTGTGAGGCCAGCAATGCAATTTTGCAAAAAACAGAGGCAATGGCTGAAGGTGAAACAGAGTTGGCTTGGACAGACAGAGTAGCTCTCAGCCACTGTGGATGCAGCCCTCATCTGTTTTCACTTACGCTTTTGTCGAATGCGATTAATTGTTTCATTAATGTTATAGCTGTAAGTTAATCTTATTGTAATTAGTATTGTTGTAGCCATCAGCTTAGATAATTGGTATAGCTAGTTAAATTGTTGTAATAAAGTAGTTAATTAGCTTAGTTAAGTTAATTATTATTCATTTGCCCAGTTTTGTAATAGTTAGTTAATTCAGACTTTTGGACATTGATTTGCACCCTCCTACGTGAGGGATCAAATATTGTAATAATGTGTATGTCTTACAACTCTACGTTTTTCTCTCTTTTATTTAATCGCTTATGATGGTTAGTTCAGAGCACGTTTCATTAGTATTCTCATGTTTTACATCCATTTGTCTTGCATACATCCAAGGTTCAGCTCATCATACTAACCAAATGTCCAAATTCATTTCTTGAAATACGTGCTTTATCGCATGTCTTGAATGAAATCATATGCCATGTTCATAGCCGAGCCTATAAAATATATAATGTGTGTGTTGCATTAGCCATAATTGCATAATTAGGAACATGCATATGTTGCTAACTCTTTCACCTTTTTGGCTCGGAGTACTAGGTGAGCTTTTACGTCTTAGCATCTTGCATCAAGTGTTTGTGTTGCCATATCTACCATGCTTGCCATGAGGCTAAGTGCTTAAATGATATAATTGTTTGACTGCCTATGGATGAAGGCTAATTGCTTGAGTTGGGATGATTTGATTAAATGTCCATTTTTAAGCCCACTTTTTCAAGTGGCAAATTCACAAGACAATTTCAAAACAAAACATGAGATCAAATGTTTCAAATCATGCAAAACTAGTCTATACTTTGTATGGGCATCATAGAGTAAAGAATAGCCTAAAAATCGGAACAAGATCATATAATGTAAATAAGAAACACATCATGATTAGTAGAGGCCGATCTTTGATCGGGCGAGGGGGGTGCTCAATTCATGACCTCCCCTCTCGTACCTAAGTTCTCGAGCCGAGATACTTTGGTGATGACGGACTAATGGCCTTTGGCACAAGTCTCGGGTTTCCTAAATTTCCCAAAAATATTTAGGTGGCGACTCTGAAATCTAGCAAAGTAGTCAATTTTTGGCATTTAATTAAAACATCGATTTTTCAAAAAGAATTGCCGGATTTGGATTCTTTTTGTGTTTTCACTGTTTCACATTGCACTTGTGAATTTAGATTCAGAACCATGAGTGGAGTCCAAACTGTAGGGTTATTCGCCTTCCGAAAGGATCGCGGAAAGCCGAGCTACAGTTTCTGGCGACTCTGCTGGGGATTTAAAAAACTTGACTCGAAACTCATGATGTGACTTTTTATTTACACTTATATGTTTATTTGCATTTGCATTTGCATTGGTGCGCTTAAAGTCACTGTGTTTGCCGACTGCTATTCCTAGATGGTTTGTCGGAGGCTCGCCTGAAAGGCTTGCCAAAAGGCTGACCAGTCATGGGCTCAGCCATGTTGGGAACACAACCCTTAGATCTGGACTACCGCTGTACCGTTTGATCCTCCTTTCACTTCTCAGTGTTAGGTATGAAAGGTATATTAGGTAATCTTGCCAAGGTACCCTTTTGACTATTCGACCTAGTTGCATTTAGTGAAGCTATAGTGACTATTCCAAATTAGGACAGGATGCCACCCATTTGTAGGATGTCGTGAAGCTTGTTGTGTGAAATAGTGCAGTTTAGATCATGCTAAAAATCTAGGACAGGGTAACCCTACCCCCTCATAGGGGTGTTTTGGTTCTTATTACTTGATATGTACTTTTATAGTGAGACTGTACAGGATGGTTCATATCAGTGAGGTTTGAAAACAGAATTCAGTGGGGATTTCAATTTAGCTATACGTCTTGACTGTTATGAATTGAGGTCGAAGTGCTATCCGATTTTGATTTTGTTTTTCTTTTTTTCTTTTTGCTAGGTAATTTACCATCATAGCTTCAAAAAGACCCGATATTCCCCAAGTTGTGTGGACTCGTTTCGGCAGGCTGTGCAAAGCTCGACACCTTGTTGGTGGTCAGGCCGTGCTAGTCTCGCTTCCTCCAGTCACTCGACGGAGAAGGAACAGTCGATTAGTAGATTCTGTACAAAGCACTACACAAACACCTACCTGTTCTCAGTCAATCAATTCACCAGCATCTAGTTCACCTGGGTTAGTAATGGCATAGAACACAGCACGAAACGGAGAGGAATTCGCTGCTATGATAATTGTCATCCAAAGAACTATGGATGCTGTAAACCAAAGGATGGTTGCACAAGATGAAGTCATTGCCGATCTGCGACATATATCTAGGACATCAGCATCAACCGTGCATCCGGTCCCTACTGCTCATCCAAACCCAAATCCACCTCCGCCAGCAGAAAATCTACCAGTCCTAGATCCTCAAGACATATTCCCCCCAGCTCCAGCTTATCGTCCTTTGGTTCAACCTCCTCCAAGGATTTTTCCTTTCGATATCAATGAAATTGATCCAGCCTTGGTCAAAATCACCAGATTGAAGAAAGCATTGAAGAAATCCCAGGGCTTCAACTCTATTCTAGATATCGAAGATGAGTACACTGAGGCTTCAGTTAGACTATTGGAGAAATTTAAGATGCCCCACATTGACAGATTCAATGGAAATGAGGATCCAATTGTGCATGTCTGATTATTTTCAGATGTATTGAGGCCCATGGGTTTGTCTCGGGCGCAGAAGCTTTCATTGTTTGGAAGAACCCTGTCTGATATGGCGGCCATTTGGTACGCTAAATTGGAGGATTCTACAAAACGGAATTGGGAGGAGCTATCTAAGGCATTTGTCAATCAATACTCATATAACACTTAGATAAAAGTAAATATTAGTGAGCTAGAGGCTACTACCCAGAACCCCAAAGAATCATTCATTGATTTTGTCGCCCAGTGGAGAGCCAAGGCAGCCCGAATGACAAATAGGCCTGCTGAAAGAAAACAAGTCCGCCTAGTAGTCCAGAACCTAGAGCCAGACATGCTGCAGAGAATGATAGTGGTTCCGTTGTCCACATTTGCTTCTTTACATGAGCTGGGGGTCCAAATCGAGTGTGCATTCAAAAAGGGTATTATCCACAAAACAAGTGAACCCGTAAGAAGGCCATTCTCTCGGAATACTAATGCTAGCAGTAGCACTATTTCGCGGCCTGTAGATGTCAGCAATGTTGTCATAATGACCAAAATGGCTGATCCTTTTGCTACTGCCACAACCTCCTAACCTTCACAAAATAGCGGTCCACCCCGAAACCGTAGAGTCTATACCCCTCTCCATATGAGCCCAACTCAAGCTTTCAAGTTATTGATGCGAAAGGGACATCTCAAGCCTCTCGATCCTCATCCAATTCCAGACTCATTGCCACCCAAACATGACCCTACCTAGTACTGTATCTTCCACCAACAACATGGCCATCCCACAGACATGTGCTACCGCCTACGTCATGAGATTTAGGATCTCATTGACAACAAAGTCATCGCCCCACCCGCAAAACCAAATGTAACAACCAATCCACTTCATGCACATAACCAAGTCCCCTCGCCCAGAAACATTAACCACATCCATACACTACCGCCCACCTTCAACCCCAACATATACATTACCTCATCCCACCTACCAAAACCGGAGGTGGTCATTCTAGAAAGCACAAACATGTGCATGATAGATCTAACACCACAAAAACTCGTGGCAATAGAAGTGGAGAAAGAGAAGAATGCATTGAAGATAGGGTCGCTTGATACCCGTGTCATAGAGAAGAGGGTCTCGCTTGTGGAAGAGTATGATCCTCGCTTATACATTGTGGCCATCAATCAGCCAAAGCCAGTGGTCATATTGCCGGACTTTCTCAGCATCAATGCTATCAGGGAAGACCAAATGGCATAGAATCAAAATGAGTGGCCCAAGCAAAGCCTGCATGACTTAGCAAACCTGGAGGAGGATCTGGCAGAATTAGAAGAGGATCTGGAGGATCTTTACTTCTTTAAAGAAGAAGACACAAGCTGTGTACAGATGGGATGGTGGGACCCAAGCTAGCCAAAAACTAGCAATGGGTGGTTGAGTGAGGAAGAGTCTGATCTGGAAGAACAGACAGGAGAGACCGGGGGAGAAGAAGAAGTCGCTGTTAAGGGTAAGGCTGAAGCTGCACCTCCTACTGAGAAGGAACATGCACAGAAACAGTTTCAAAAGGAAAGGATAGAGGAAATCCAAGCGAAGATAGCTCTAGAACAAGGTAAAGGAAAAGGGAAAGAAGAAGCTGAATCCACAACCAACAGTGTTCAAAACACTAAGAAACAGAATAGGATCCTAAGGACCGGAAAAGGATGGTGAGGAAACTTAGAAAGTACCGGGATGTTGAAACCCGAGCTGTGGTGGAAGAAGAATGGTATGATGATGGAGCGAGTGATATTAATATGCTCTAGATAGAACCTGATGCAAGCCCAGTCATGACTGCAGGAGAGTGGTGGGAAGATAGTGACCTGAGTCATGCATAAACTGACGTAGGTTGGAAAGCTGATACCCCAGATGACACCTGGTACACTAATGAGATCAATCACATGACCCGGAGTGGTCGGTACTTCAAACCCGTAGCGTTAGACCAGCCAGAGACCTCTGGAAAGGAGGCTGAGAAAGCAAAAGAGAGGGATGTGGAGGAGAACATGGTCTTAAAACAGCTTAAGAAGATTCAGGCTAACATATCCATTTGGGGACTGATAATGGCATCTCGGGAGCATAGACAAGCCTTGCTCGAAGCAATGAACCGAACCAAACTGCCCATTGATACCATCGTTGATCAATTAGTGTCATTGGTCACCTCTGGGGACGTTACGCTAGTAATATCCTTCATGGATAAAGAATTGCCTCCCGAGGGTGCCAATCACAACAGGCCTTTGTATGTAACCTTGGAGAGCCGAAAAAAGTGGATTCCGGTGGTATTAGTAGATACCGTGTTGGCGATCAATGTGTGCCCAGTCAGAACTGCCTATGCCATCGGTTTGAGGCCGATTGACTTTACACCTACGACCCAAGCTGTCCGGGCTTATGATAATACAAGCCGGGATGTCATGGGAATGTTCAAGAGCAATATCCTGATCGGCCTGTCCGAACATGAGGTAGAATTCCATGTCATGGATATTCCGGCCACATTTAACCTACTACTGGGAAGGCCCTGGCTCCATCAGATGAAGGCTGTGTCATCAATAATCCATCAGTTAGTGAAGTACCCCTTTAAAGGCGGGATTGCCACCGTGTACGGTAACTCTACAATCCATCCTCCCCAAGGAACTACTGCACCATTACTGGAGATCATACATGGAGAAGAGGACATGTTCCTTTCCGGCTTCTCTCTAGTAGAAGCCCAGTTGGTCCAAACCATCATAGCAGAGGGCGATGGAAATTATGTGAGTGTGCAATCCATATACATGATGAACAAACAGGGGCATATGCCCGGATTAGGACTAGGCTGGAGCGACAGATAAAGAGAAACTGTTGCTAAAAAGCTGAGTCATAACCCCCATGCTTTCGGGCTGGAATACAAACCTACCGCCGCAGATTGGTAGAGAAAAGGACGAGTTGAGAGAGAGGCTAAAGGCAAAGAGGACTAAGAAGCAGTATGAGTTAGTCCACAAACCTATATAGGGAACCTTGAACGGATGCTTTGTCCGCCAAGGGGAAGATTTCCCATTCTGTGGATTCCCAAAGTCTTAGTATGACTGTGAAACAAAGACTAGGTATCCGGGGTTCGAGATCTTTTTCGGGCACCAGTTACGAGAAGAGGAGGATGAACAGGCAAACCTAAGCACTGACACGGATCAAGGAAAGACTACAAACCTGGACATCAAAGAAGAGGAGCTGTTAGGAAAAACATTGGCTGACTTATTGATGAGTTCCACTGCTGGAGCCAAGACCACCAACTTGGGGGATAGTTTTACTATCTCAATGATCGGGGATACCCCGGCAACGTATTTCTCCAATCTTATCATGGATGCATCTGAGGGTCCACGCCTGGTCTGGAAGTTCAAGCAAGGGTTCATCAATAGTTCTTAATCGGATAGTGAGTCTAGATCTGATTCCACTGAGTCTGTGAAATCGGAGTCAGATTCGAGCTCCTCTGAGTCTGGTACTTCTGGGAGTGGTAACCTGGATGCCAAAGTCTTGTCCAGGTCATCTTTTAGTTTTCCCTTTGAGTCCATTGTAACCGAAGATCCAGACTTTTTGAATGGGAATGTTGTGAATGTTGTCTACTTCTTTGTGCCTTTGGTTTGTTGTACTGATCTTAATTTTCAAAATTTTGACATAAACGAAGAGGAAGAAATTCCTCGGGTTTTGAAAAATTTGGTTGATTGTGAGGAGGAGAGACGTGTTAAGCCATGTACAGATGAAATCATATCAATTAACGTGGGTACCGAGGAAGATCCTCACTTGGTCCAGATCGGGTCCACACTGTCTTCGGAGGAACACAACCGTTTAATCGCTTTATTAAAAAATTTCAAAGATGTTTTCGCGTGGTCCTACGAAGACATGCCTGGAATCGATCCTGAGATTATATAGCACCGGATCCCTCTCGACCCTAAGGCCCGGCCAATTAAGCAAAAGCTGCGTAGAATTCACCCAGATTGGGCTTTGAAGATTAAGGAAGAAGTCACCAAACAGATTGAGGCAGGGTTCTTGCTTGTATCTGAATATCCGACGTGGTTGGCCAACATTGTTCTAGTTTCGAAGAAGGATGGCAGAATCAGAGTTTGTGTCGACTTCAGGGATCTGAATAAGGCTAGTTCGAAGGATGATTTTCCACTGCCACATATTGATGAGTTGGTAGACTTCACCGCGGGCCATGCATTGCTCTCATTTATGGACAAATTTTCCGAGTATAAGTAGATTTTGATGGCACCCAAGGATAAAGAGAAAACCGCTTTCACCACTCCGTAGGGCACCTATTGTTACTAAGTCATGCCGTTTGGGCTGAAGAATTCTGGGGCCACTTATCAGAGGGCTGCAATTGCCATTCTGCATGACATGATCTACAAAGAGGTTGATGTGTATGTGGACGATATGATTGTCAAGTCTAAAGATCAAGAGGGCCACTACACCGCCTTGGAAAATTTCTTTCAGCGGATCAGAGAGGTATAGATTGAGGTTGAACCCCCAAAAATGCACTTTCGGTGTAACAACAAGAAAAATGCTGGGATTTTTAATCACGCAGAGAGGAATTGAGGTAGATCCTTCCAAAATCAAGGCCATCTTATAAATGCCACCACGAAGGACTGAAAAGAAGGTGGGCGACTTTTTGGCTAAAGTGCAATTCATAAGGCAGTTTATTTCAAAACTAACCTTGACTTGTGAACCGCTATTTGGTCTCCTAAAGAAATGAAAGAAGTTTCAATGGGACGATCGCTGTCAGTTCGCTTTTGAATAGGTCAAGTAGTACCTGCAGAATCCACCTGTGTTATCATCGCCAGAACCGGGAAAATCGCTGATCTTGTACCTGTCAGTGGCAAACTCAACCATGGAGTGTATGTTAGCTCAGGAGTTGGAGGCCAATGTAGAGAATGCCATTTATTACTTGAGCAAGAAAATGCTGGACTACGAGACCCGTTACACTCCTCTTGAGAAATCTTGTCTAGCCTTGGTATGAGCTACTTGGAAGTTGAGGCACTACCTGTTAGCTCACTCCGTAATCCTGGTTTCAAGATTAGATCCCATCAAATACCTCTTTAAGAAACCAGCGCTTACGGGTAGGCTAGCCCGTTGGTTGCTTCTTCTCTCCGAATTTGATCTTACATATGTTACACGCAAGTCTGTTTAAAGGGAGAGCTGTAGCGGAATTTTTGGCTGATCACCCAGTAGAAAGGAATGAAGCGGTGGAATACCTTTTCCCAGATGAAGATATTCTACAAATAGAAGAGAGAACGTGGATGATGTACTTTGATGGAGCAGTCAATCAATACGGTTATGGGATCAGTGTGTTATTAATAGCACCTGATGACTCTCATATACCCTCAGCCTTCAAACTTCAGTTCAAAGTATCTAACAACGAAGTAGAGTATGAGGCATGTATCGCTGGTTTAGAAGCCACCCTGGAACTAGGGGCAAAAAGGTTAGACGTCATCGGGGATTCGAATTTGGTTGTGTCTCAAGCCAACGGAGATTGGCAGGTTAAAGAAGAGAAAATAAAGGTTTATCATCAGGTCTTGGACATGCTAATTCCGAGGTTTGAAAAGTTAACATTTACCCACTTGCTAAGAGAGAACAACCGATTCGGTGTTGCATTAGCAACTCTATCTTCCATGGTAGACATTCCATTGGGAGTCAGGATGCGTCCAATCATTATTGAACAGAGATACACACCGACCTACGAAACCATTGCCGCAATAGATGAGGCTTCCGATAAGAACCCCTGGTATTATGATATCTAGAATTTTCTAAAAAATAAGGTGTATCCACTAGGAGCAAATGCCAAGGACAAAAGGGGAATACGGCGTTTGGCCATCGAATTTATCATCTGCGGAGGCAAGTTGTACAAAAGAGGCCATCTGGGAATCCATAAGCTGTTCGTCGAGGAAGAAGAATCAAAGCGTCTTATGGAGGCCATTCACGGAGGAGAGTGTGGAGCCCACATGAATGGTGTAATGCTCGCCCGAAAAATCCTTAGACAAGGTTACTACTAGTCAACCATGGAAGAAGATTGTATTGGTTTTGTTCAGCGCTATCACAAATGCCAGATTCATGCTAATCGTATGAACGTTCCGCCGTTGAAGCTCTACAACATGACTTCACCATGGCCATTCTCTATTTGGGGGATAGACGTTATCGGCGCAGTTACACCAAAAGGGTCAAACGGGCATGAATTCATTTTGGTAGCAATCAATTACTTCACAAAATGGATGGAAGCCCAGTCTTACTTTGTATTGAAAGCATTGCATGTGGCTAAGTTCATCAAAAACAATATCATTTTCCGATATGGGGTGTCCAATGAAATTATCTCCGATAATGGAACGCACTTCAAGAAAGAGGTGATAGATTCGCTCGAACAATATAATGTGGCTTTCCATAAGTCATCAACCTACAGGCCGCAGACTAATGGGGCCGTTAAAGCTGCTAACAAGAATATCAAGAGAATTCTGCTGAAGATGGTGAAAGCCTATAGAGACTGGCCAGATAAATTGCCATTTGCACTCTGGGGCTACAGAACCTCAATCCGAACATCTACAGGGGCAACCCCCTATTCTCTTGTCTACGGGATAGAGGATGTTCTGCCGATCGAAATTGAAGTGCCCTCACTACGAATTATGGTTGAGTGTTAGATAGCAGAGGTAGATTGGCAGCATAGTAGGTTTGATGAATTGATGTTGTTTGATGAGAGAAGACTAAGGGCATTGTATCATGTCCAGGGCTACCAACGTCGAATTGCTAGGGCTTTTAATAAGAAGGTTAAGTCCCGGAATCTCAAGGAAGGGGACATGGTGCTGAAAGAAAATTGATCTCCCATTCATGACCTTAGGGGCAAGTTCAAACCTAACTAGACTAGTCTTTACATCATCAAGTCAATCTGGTCAGGATGGGCGGTTATTCTTATGGACTTGGATAGTCTGGAGTTCTCGCAACTGATCAACATGGACAAGTTGAAGAAATATTACCCCTGAGAGGCTCGCTAGGCTGAAGACCCGAAAGAGCAACCTAGGCAAAAGTTAGAGCATGAAAAATTAGAAATAAAGAAAAACTAAGCTCGCAAGGTTGAAAACCCTAAAGGGCGACTTTGGCAAAAGTTAGACCGTAAAAGAAGAGAGTTAATACTCGAGTGAACCCGAACTGAACTACGTAAGGCCTGATTCCCATTTTTGGGATACGTATGCAACTTTATCCTGAAGTTCGACCGTAACTATCTCCAGTTCAACTGTCCTATCCGTTTTCCTAATCAAGTCATTGTAGACGTCCCCGAACGCATCCCGGGGGAAGGAGTGCGAGTCCCCCCCGTTCTGGTTCGATATTGGGTCACTACAGTTCGAAGGACTCAAATGTCACGGTTCTAAATCTTGAACCAAAGAGTCCAAATTCGGCAAATCATTTTGAAAACAGATTTTTTGAAAGAAGTGCCAAACATGGACTGCTTTGCCAGATACAGAGTCGCCACCTAAATATTTTTTAATGGGGAAATTTAGGAAACCCTGACTCGGTGCCAAAGGCCACGTGTCCGTCATCACCAAAGTTGCCTCGGCTCGGGAACTTGGGTAAGATTGGGGAAGGTCACTTCGTGAGCACCCCCTCTCGCCTGGTCAAAGACCGGCCTCTACTAATCATGATATCTTATTTTGAAAACATTGTATGTTCTTATTCCGGTTATTAGCCTAGGTTACTATGTGATGCGCACAGCATACAAGTATAGACTGAGTCGTCTGAATTGGAACAAAACATTTCATGTTTGTTTTTGAAAGATGGTTTGCTACCCGCAGGTAGGCTTAAGACGCAGATTTTGCCACCCTCAGGTGGGCTTAGAAAACATGGTGTTGCCACTATCTAGTGGGCTTAAAACAAACATTTGATGAATGGTCCCAATCCAAATAACACAACCTCCACCCACAGGCATTCAAGGCAGTTATATCATATAAGCAAATAGCCTCATGGCAAGCATGCTAACATGGCAACACTCACACGCATGCAAGGATGCTAACGCATAAAACTTACCGAGTACTCCAAGCCAAAACAGAAGCTTGTTAGAAATCATGCATGATCCTAAGTATACAGAAATGCCTAATGCAACACATGCAGAAATGCAAACTATAGTAGGCTCGGCTATCCTAAACATGGCATATGATGATGCTACAACTAACACGTATTCAATTTGGAATTGAAATACAAATGCAGTTTGTATGATGCGCCGAGCCCAGTGCGTGCAAAACAGATGAATGATGCAAACATGCTGTCATGCTGTATGCTAATTGAAATATGTCCTATATCTAACCATCATAAGCGGGTAAATAAAAGGGAGAAAGACGTGGGGTTGGAAGACATACATCACACTCACCCACACTTATTACAATTATGCCCTCGCGCAGAGGGTCCGAATAAATATACAGTCCGAATAAAAGAATATTACAGTCCAAAATAATACAGATTCCTAATTAATTAACAGATTAACTAAGAAAAACTGTAAACTGGCATGCAAGCCAGGGACTGCCTTGATTCTGATGAATGATGTATGTTTGGGCTGCTTTGCGCGGAAATCCACGGCGATGCCCCGATTAGCCTCTGTTTTGCAATGTTTCTCGAAATGCGTGCCAGACTTCGAAAAGTTGCTGATTCTTCATTTTGCTGTAACAGAGAGCAGGAAAGGGGCATAGCAATGTATTTCACAAATATATGCATGCCTCGATCCTCGTGCCACCAATCACGCACATCGATGCATGATGGTCGAGGAGCCGAATTGCACAACTCAATATAGAATGAATGCAAATGAATGCTACAACAAAACCTAACTCCATCATGGGTAATCCGGAGTGTCGGTGACTTAGGAATTGAGATCCGTTCCGTCACTCGGAGTGCGGAACGTACCTCGTTTCCTGTGCCCGGGCTAACTCTTATCCCGAACACGATGCAATATGCATGATATGCATGAAATGCAGATAATATACAATCCTAACATACACAATGCTATTAAAATGAGATGCCTCGAAATGCGTGCACGCGGGCACGCAAACCGAGGCAATGGCCCTAAGGCATGAAATGGCAATACGCGATGCAAATTGGACTTACACTAACATGAGAGAGCCTCAGCCACACTCACATAAGAGGCCGATGAGATGAAAATGAAGTGCCTCGAAATGCGTGCACACGGGCACGCAAACCGAGGCAATGGCATACACGATGCCATGAGACTAAAATGACATACAGAATGCAAAATGGACTTACACTAACATGAGTGAGCCTCAGCCACACTCACATAAGAGGCCGTCGGATGAAAATGAAGTGCCTCGAAATGCGTGCACACGGGCACGCAAACCGAGGCAATTATCCTAAAGCATGGAATGGCACTCTAAATGCAATATGGGCTTACACTAACATGAGAGAGCCTCAGCCACACTCACATAAGAGGTCGTCGGATAAAAAAGAGATGTCTCGAAATGCGTGCCCGTGGGCACGCAAACCGAGAAATGGCCCGAAGGCATGGAATGACATACGAAATGAAATGAGGGCTTACACCAACATGAGAGGGCCTCAGCCGCACTCACATAGGATGCCGTAAGATGAAAAATGAGGTGCCTCGAAATGCGTGCCCGTGGGCACGCAAACCGAGAAATGGCCCGAAGGCATGGAATGACATGCAAAATGAGACATAGCATATGGAATATGGAACATGCAAATTTCAGCAGCCAAAATGATGCAAAACAGCCCCCGAATCATAGCAAAATTATACCCGATGCCCGAAATAAGTCCCGAAATGCAATGGAATGGCCTACAGCTATGTCAAACATGCACAATATGGACATGAAGTGTAAAGACAGATGCTAGGCAGTCCCTAAACTAGCATTTTTCCAGTACAAAGCATGGCCAAACAACAATCATAGATGGGGCAAAAACAGCATGCAAAAATGGGGGAAAAAGGGGAAATAATGAAGTAAGTGGTATATGCAATGCTCAAACTGAAAAATACAGTTCTACAACACTGAAGAGGGACCAAAAATATGAACATTTACAGCTTATGGTAACCCCCAAAACAGTATGTAGATATGCTCAACATAGCATGCAAAATATGAGCCAAAAGAGGGCTATAAAGAGAGGTATACCAAACATTCACCAAACAGCCTAATACCCTTGACAAAATATGTCAAGAAGACCAAAATATGACTCTTTCCAGACCTGATGATGGCCAAAAACAGAATCTAGATAGGCTTAACAAAGCATGCAAAAATGGGGGTCAAAGAGGGGTATAATGACAAGTATAACATGGAGACCCCCAAAAAAGTTAATCCCTTCTACAATGTTGTAGAGGGACCCAAAATAAGCCTACTCATAGTTCATGACATTCTCCAAAATAGATCACATGTAGGCCAAACAAATCATGCAAATTTACGGTAAATATGAGAGATTATGAAGCAAGTGCATGATAGAGAGGCCAAAAAGGGTTGAGCCCTTCTTCAATGTTGAAGAGGGGCTCAAAATAGGCCCACTCATAGTTTACATTATGCTCGAAAACAGATCACACATAGGCCAAATATTCAATGCAAAATAATGGCATACAAGAGGATATTGAGACAAGTGCAAGATGGAGGGCTCAAAGAGGGTTGAGTCCTTAAACAAACATGAAGAATGGCTTAAAAAAGGCCTAGTTTCAGTTAGGGTCGGAGCCCAAAATAGTAAGCAAATAGGGCTAAGAAATGAGGCAAAAAAGTGTTACAAAAGAGGGAGATTGAGACTTACCCTTGAAGACCTCTTCTTTTCTACCTCTTGGCTTGAGGAATGTTGCTTCTAAGCCTCTGAAAAGCCTCTCCTTACTGCTGTGGTGGAGTAGTGGTAGTGGTGCTTGGTGTTGATGAACAAATGGTGCCAAGACTTGAAGATTTTTGAAGGTTTTGGAGAGGGAGATGTATGCCAATGTCTATGAGCTCTTAAGGGGAGTTTTTCTAACTCTAATGAAGAAGGTGGCCAGCCACTTATAAAGGCTAAGAAGGGGGTGTAAAAGAGGAGGGAAATGCACCCAAGCTTTCCCTCCAAAATATCCCCCGGATGCCAAGATACTTTGGAGAAACAGCTATACAGCTGTAATGAACTCAAACTGAGGATGCAGGCCGGCCATGCCCTTTTGTTGCAGGTGGCCGGCCGGCCACCCCCCATGGCCGGCCGGCTAGGGGTCAAAAAGGTCACAAAGAATTACTGGCCGGCCACCAAAGGTTAGTGTCCTCCCATGTGTGTACAACAAGGCCCTATGGTTGGAATCTGGCAACTCTGAACCAAGAGAGACAACAAGCCACTTAAAAGAGGGGTTCAAAAGGGTCAATGAGGATTACTGGCCAGCCATGTGTTTTTAGGGTCCTCCCATGTGTGTACAACACAAATATGTGGTTTTGGCTCGAAGAAAATGGCCCTAGGGTGTTCAACATTAGCCCGGAAGTGAGAAAAACGGGCGCCGGGGGGCGCCGGAGGAGCATAACTGGTTGTTTGAGACAATTACTGTCCTCCCACCCTTCAGTGACCTTCCTTATGGTAAAACAGAGGTACCTGCCAAAAATGAACAAAAACCGATGCAAAACGAATGCTCGGGGGCCAAAACACGCAGTTCGGGGTCCCGAAAACCGGCCGTTAAGCACCGAAAGTGGTGTTTGGCTACGAAGTGGGTATCTGAGACCCCAGTGTCCCTTGAAAGGGAGTAAATGAGATGCATGCCAAAAACCGGAGGAATCGGAGATGGTCGGGTGGTCCCGAACCGAGGCACACGGCCTGACGGCTCCGAAAACCGGGATCCGGGCTCCGAAACGGGCAAAATGGCCTACGACCACGAAATGTAGCCCACGGCCACTGAGAGATAGTCTACGGGACCTCTCCCTCCCCTCAGGAAAGAAAACAGAGAAAACCTAGCCCGGTTCGCAAACCAAGGCAAGGCACAGAAGAGAGTTCGGAAGTCCGGAGGCAGGGCGCACGGCCGCGACTCTGAGACTTCTGAACGAGCACGATATGCAACATCACCGAGCGCTCAATCGGTGACGTCTGAGTCTTAAGGTCGGTCAAAAATGGGGTGTCTACAGTTGCCCCTCTTTGACAGAACTCGGAAGTCAAGAAGTGACGGGAGTGAATATCAAAGCCTAAAGACGACCCATTTTTGACAAGGCCGAAGACTTAGACAAACAAACAAGATAAGTAGAGATATGTGCCCGCAGGCGTGCCCGCAGGCAGGGGCAAAATGCAAAATGATATGCAGGAAGCCAAATGCCACTCGATGTTCGTGCAAATGCAGCAAGCTGTAATAAAGCAAGTATTCGCAAATAAATGCAACAGTTTTAAGCAAGAATGCAAAGCAACAACTACATTTCATGCAGTTAAGAATGCGGAGAATCATTCAATTCTCGTCGCGTCTCACACGGAGAAGATACGATACCTGCGCGATTTGTCTGGTCGCACCAGCCCCAAATGAACCGTACATACAATATCGTGCCTGCAAAAGAGAGAAATTCAACAAGAACAATATGCTAACAACATATATTCAATGTGATTCCTGTGGTTCCGAAAGTTTGACACACGCAGTGTTGGTGAGTGAATGCATCGCAATGCGAGAAAGGAACACGCGTGACAACGCACGCTCAAACACAGAGGTATGGTACACCAAGAACTCATGCATAACAATGCAAAATGTTCATAAGAATGCAAGTTATATGCAAAACAATGCAAAATGAGCACGAATCAGGGTGCCCGTTTGTTGCGAAACAACGAGCTGGGAAACGCGCATTTCGGCGAAGGCAACTTGATCGCGGCCTCTGATTCACCTCCCGGAGAGGTTACAACATGTTCAAAAAGGATACACCTTGATTTTGATGAGTAATGATGAGACACATGTCAGAAATTGCAGCTGAAGTTCCGGCGGAGCAGTTTCGCGCCAGAAAGTGCACTTTTCTTGAATTTTTTCAGGTCCCGGGAACTCCGATCTTCCTCAAAATTTGCAGGGACCTAGGGGAGGCAGTGGGGAACACCACCGGCCAGATGGTTGCCCAAGGGGAGGCCACCGGCCAGGGGCCAAAAAGGGAATGGCTGGCCAGCCCGAAAAGGGGGCCGGCCGGCCACTGCCCAAAAGTAGGGGCAGTTTTGTCATTTTGGCTCATTTCTATATATATCCTCACCCATTCACTCCGAAATCATTCCCACAGCTGCAAAAACTCCTTCCCTTGCTCCCCAAACCATTTTTTCCTTCAGATCTGCACTTTATACGCGCTTTTCGGCCTTCCACGCAAGTTGTTTTCGTGAAATCTTTCAGTTTTAAGCACTTTGAACCGATTAAATTTTGATTTCGGGGCTCCATTTCTCATTTTCACCACTTGAGGTAAGTTTGTCTCAATATTTGGAAGATTTTCTCGGGAGTTAACTTTTGTTGACTTTTCCATTTCCCGAGAGTTGACTTTTGTTGACTTTTTCCAATTTTGGCTCATTTTGCTCATTTTTTGCTCCTTTTGTAGATTTCTTGAAATGGCGGGTGATTTTCCTCACGGTGGAGGCCCTCCAGGTGTCGGGGATGACTTTGATTTTATGACACTGCCCCCGAGAGTCCGCCCTTTTATTCCCGGGAGATACGCCCCACCGGTACATATGCTTCCGCGGGTCGTTTTTCGTCGTTTCACTGGGTTCAATGACCGGGCACCCGGGGATTTACTTCTGCGAGAGCCGGAGCAGCACCTCTCTCACGATGCACGAGAGGTATTTTACTTTATTTCCTGCATTTTCTCGTATTTCGTGCCTTTGCCATGCTTGTATACACAGTTTTAGCTTACGACATAGTGCTTTGTTTGCATTCTGAACATGTGACTTAAACACTTGAATTGCTGAACATATCAGCCTATGAATTAATTGTGAGCACATGGCATACACTGATTGAAAATTGAACTCACGGCCCAATACTTGAATTTTGAAATGAACACACAGCCCATCCTTGAATGTTGAACACACAGTCCATTGTTTAGGTGAACACTCGGCACACACTAATTTAGAGTTGGACACAGAGCCCGAATTGGAGTGAACACGCAGCCCACTGATTTTCTGAAATTTGAACACGCAGCCCAAATAACAAATTTACTGAACACGCAGCCTAGATAGAAGTGAACACGCAGCCCACATAAATAGAGAACAGAAACCGCAGCCCTGACTCTGATTTTCTGAAATTTGAACACGCAGCCCAAATAACAAATTTACCGAACACGCAACCCAGTTAAATAGTGAACACGCAGCCCACATAGATAGAGAACAGAAACCGCAGCCCTGACTCTGATTTTCTGAAATTTGAACACGCAGCCCAAATAACAAATTTACCGAACACGCAGCCCAGTTAAATAGTGAACACGCAGCCCACATAGATAGAGAACAGAAACCGCAGCCCTGACTCTGATTTTCTGAAATTTGAACACGCAGCCCAAATAATCAAATTTACCGAACACGCAGCCCAGTTAAATAGTGAACACGCAGCCCACATAGATAGAGAACAGAAACCGCAACCCTGACTCTGATTTTCTGAAATTTGAACACGCAGCCCAAATAATCAAATTTACCGAACACGCAGCCTAGTTAAATAGTGAACATGCAGCCCACATAGATAGAGAACAGAAACCGCAGCCCTGACTCTGATTTTCTGAAATTTGAACACGCAGCCCAAATAACAAATTTACCGAACACGCAGCCCAGTTAAATAGTGAACACGCAGCCCACTGATTTTTCTGAAATTTGAACACGCAGCCCAAACACAGATTTACCGAACACGCAGCCCAGTTAAATAGTGAACACGCAGCCCAAATAACAAATTTACCGAACACGCAGCCCAGTTAAATAGTGAACACGCAGCCCACTGAGATAGAGAACAGAAACCGCAGCCCTGACTCTGATTTTCTGAAATTTGAACACGCAGCCCAAATAACAAATTTACTGAACACGCAGCCCAGATTTAAAGCGAACACGTAGCTCACTGATTTTTCTGAAATTTGAACACGCAGCCCAAACACAGATTTACTGAACACGCAGCCCAGATTTGAAGCGAACACGCAGCCCACTGATTTTGAAATTTGATTTGATTTGCACACAGCTCATTCATTTCATTAGCACACAGCTCATTCATTTCATTAGCACACAGCTCATTTATTTCATCACTGACACATGTATTCATTCTGAATGCAGGTTGGCGATCGCACCGTGCGTGGATACGGCTCTACCGCCGTGAGAGACTGGTACGCTGAGCTTCCAGAGGCTGTTCGGGATCTGGTTGATCTAGCAGGATTCGGAGCATTCTGCGTGGGATTATCACGCTGCCCTGCTAGAAGGACATTGTTAGCTGCCTTGGTGGAGAGATGGTGGGACACCACCAATTCTTTCCATTTTTCTGCCACCGGGGATATGACCATGACTCCGCTAGACTTTGCCGTACTCACCGGCCTAGACATAGGCGGTTGGCCCATTCCTTATGACGAGGATATGGGAGAGTGGGAGGCCGCATGGTTACATCTGTTGGGGGCCCGTCCACCTGTAGACAGAGCTTCCGGGAGAGTCCGGTACACTTGGTTCTCTTCCCATTTCCGGAGGCCGGAGATGGAGCCTGAGTCTCCTGGGGAGGTCGAGCAGTACGCCCGTGGCTTCCTTATGTTCCTCTTTGGCACCACTCTGTTTGCCGATAGGGGGAACACTGTTGGGTTGTATCTTCTGAATGCCCTAGTGGACCTATCACAGGTCAGTCGGTATGACTGGGGTGGCGCTGGCGTGGCTACCCTCTATTGTTACGTGAGTGCAGCCTCTCGCGGGCGGAGAGACTTACTCGGCGGCTATTGGAGAGCCTGGGAGGTACGTTCTGTCCTCTTGATTTACATTTCTGCTCCTCATTACTTGTTCATTGCACACACGGCGCACTTTGCACTCTGTATTCTGCCCTTGGCACTTTGTATTCACATTCTGTACTGTTTTTCTCAGCTATGGGTGTACGTATACTTTCCCACATTAGCCCCGGAGATGGAGGTGGCAGGACTCCTTATGACTCCGTTTTCACTGGTATTCGAGGGCGAGCACCGACCGAGACCTCGAGAGACTCTCTTCTACCTGCGACAGTATTTTGATACTGTGCGGGCGACAGAGGTATTTCAGAACCCTCAGTCCCTTTTATTTTCATCTTTGACCTGCCCTGTATGTTCCTGATTTCTGATGGATCTGTGCACTGGTTATCCGCAGATTACTTGGCAGCCCTGGGCGGTCTTAGGTGATGGTCTCCGACATCAGTATCCCGGAGGATCGAGCAATTCCCAGTATAGGTTCCTACTCGAAGGACCTGTTGGTAGGGCATGGTTCCTGGGGGAACGCTTTCTGCGTCAGGTGTGGGGGTACTATTCTCAGGACCCTCCTGCTGTACCTCCAGCCACTATGCGGACTGCCGATAGACTCTCTGCCCAGGAGGTCATTAGTGACATGCAGGGCACCGATGCTTTGTTACATCTCATGGAGGGGGGCTACGCCACCTATCGTCGCATATATCTGATGCCCCCCTTGACGGGAGTGCGTGCTCCGTCACGGAGGCCTACTGATGTACCATCGTCGAGTCGGGCTCATACCACGGATATCCCCTCCTCTAGCAGAGCTGGTGTGTCTAGGGGGAGAGGTAGTTCGATTCCTCCGATCCCTCCGTCTCTTTATCATCCTGGGTGGCCAGACATGCCGACCGAGTTGACGAGTTGGCGGTTCAGGACTCCTTACCAGGTCCCGCTAGAGCCTCCTCTTCCTGAGCACGGATATGTCAGAGATCCTGATTCACCCCCGGTATGTTTTTCAGCTTTGATTCATCAGTTAGATATTTGACGTTCATCCCTTTACTGATAGTTTTGCATTTGTATTTGCAGCCTCCAGTTGAGTACACAGATGAGCTACTTGGGATGCTAGCCACATTCGAGGGTATGATCCTACGGAGGGAGGCACAGCTGGCCATTATGGGCGTGCAGGTATTGTCCATCTTTCCTGTATTCAGCATACTCCTGATGACATACTGGTTTTGAACGTTCTACTGTATTGATAGGCTGTATAGAGCACATCTGACACACACCCCACTCGTATACTGTACTTGCATCTGCTTTTCATATTTAAACTGATGTATTGAACTCTTCATTTTCAGATGCCTCCTGTATATGCATCGTCGCAGACCAGGCCACCCGGGCCTTCTCAGGGAAGTCGAGGTACTGGGCCTGTTCGAGGTACTGGGCCATCTGGCCTTTTCGGGGAGCTGGGCCATCTAGGCCTTTTCGAGGAGCAGGGTCGTCTCGCAGACGCAGGGCACCCATTATTGAGGAGGAGGAGGAGGAGGAGGAGGTCGCAGACCGTGAGTCAGAGACATCTGCTGGGGAGGGAGACTCTGGTCTTGGTTCTCAGGGAAGTCGAGGTACTGGGCCTGTTCGAGGTACTGGGCCATCTGGGCCTTTTCGGGGAGCTGGGCCATCTAGGCCTTTTCGAGGAGCAGGGTCGTCTCGCAGACGCAGGGCACCCATTATTGAGGAGGAGGAGGAGGAGGAGGAGGTCGCAGACCGTGAGTCAGAGACATCTGCTGGGGAGGGAGACTCTGGTCTTGGTTCCGGGAGTGGAGACCAGGCTGAGGGGGATCCGGAGGATGATAGCTCTGACCCGGATGGTGATGATGGTGCAGAGATTATCCCGCAGAAGAGGATGAGGGGGCCTCCTCATTCCCGTTCCCGAGGACATTGATGCTATTTCCTGCTTTATTTTACTTTTTGCTAGTAGTTTGTAGCACTCTGCATATTGTTAGGCAGTTTTATTTTCTGTAAAACTTGTACCTTTGTTCTGTTGCAAAACATGATGGAATGAAACAGCTTTTGAAAAGGTGTTGTATACTCTTAGCATCGCATTGCATCATTTTGCACAAAAATGGAATTGAATGGAAATGTGCCTTGTGTATTTACCGGGTCAGGTAATGAGTCGACACAACAAAACAAACAACTCAACTCGTTAAGAAAAGACAAGATCTTAACAAGTTTACAACTCGATAAGCAAAATACAACAATGTTAACGATTCGATAAACAAGACTTAACAAAATTGCGTAAACAAAAGAGTAACAACTCAAAACACCAAATGTGATAGCTCGACAAAACTTACAACTCGATAAACAAAACGACAACTCGATAAGCAAAACAACAACTCGATGGGCAAAACAAAGCGTACATTCAGATGATCTGGGTGACGGAACGCATCCGAAACTGAGAGAAATGGAGGCCTTTGACATTCCCGATGCATCGAGATGCCTCAAATTTCCTTCCGGAGGGTAAACAGGACTAATGAGCATGGTGGGCCCCACTTTGCTTTTGGAGAACCATAGGTGGCCGGCCTACTAGAATAGGTGGTCGGCCGGCCACTTTTCTCTGCAGCCTCCAGAATTTTGACACTTGTCCCCTGAATAGTGTTTTCTCCTCTATAAAAGCTCCAACTTCGAGATTCATTCATTTCATCACTGCTTTGCACAAAAATGGAGGCATTTCTCTTAGAGAATCTCACATCTTGGATTTCTTCCCTAGATGGCTCGGAAAAGTTTGAACTTCTGAGGTTTCGGCTTAAATGCACTATTCCCGCTGAGCCGCACTCCACTGCACCTTCCTTTCCTCCATGCCACGGCGAAGTTTTGGAACCCGGTGACGCACGTTTTCAGCTTCAGCAGTCAAGAGGTATGTCCCACTTTTGAAGATTTTCAAGTCTTGCTGGAATCCGAGCGCGGCGAGGAACTCTTGCCCCAACTCAACTTTGGCTATGCTCAATACTTAGGGCGGATGTGCGGGCTCTCCGCGCATGACGCTCGATCCCTGATTTGTAACAGAATGTTGGATATCCCAAGTTTGGTCTACCGATTCTCCGATGCCGGTGACCGCAGCGACCATCAGTGGCAAGGCTTCCGACAACATGCTCTCTGTTTGTGCATGTTATCTCATTTTCTGTCTGCCTTAAGGTTTGGAGGATCCAGGGTCCGTCTGATTGAAGTTGCTCAAGGCTTGAAAGAGGGAAAGAGTTGCATCGCCATGACATTGGCCGAGACACTGATGGGCCTGGATACCTTCTACCGTCGGGAGACAACCAGATTTGCAGGGAGTCCACTACTACTACAGGTAATGTTTCCCACCCGATCTCACATATGTATTTGCTCACATCACTCGGCCCTCAGGCTCAGTTTTTCTCACAAGACCCTTATCTTACTTTTCTCTCATCGCACATCTCTCTATTCTTTATTCTCTCATTTTTCATCCCTCTCCAGATATGGTTGATGGACAAACTGCAAGTTGTGGACTCTTGCCCTGCTTACTCAGCCCGCAGCTACTTCTTTCGACCACGCTTAGTCGACGCCCCTGATGAGGGATGGTGGTTTGAATGGATGTGTAATGTGTCAGCAGATCGCACTGCTTGACGTTGCCTTTGGCTTAATCTCCCGGCGATGAGCTTCAGCATGTCCCGACAGGTCGGGGTTCGGCTGATCGGCTTGGCTCACTGTGTATTCTATTTCCCATTCCGTATTCTGCGCCAGTTCGGCCGTGATCAGACTTGCCCACCAGAGGGGATAGAGTATCCGGCTACATTCTTGGTTCGAGGCGCACAGCTGGCTCGGCAGGCTGCAGCGTGGAGAATTAGAGAGCTCCTGGCCCCCGCCCCTACTTTTAGTTATGCTTTGTCTGACGAGTGCTGGGATTGGCTCAATGAGGAGGCACAGATTGGGCCTAGGTCGGCATCGGAAGCTTCAACTAGCTCTAGGAGGGGGCGCAGGGACACCTGACTTGACTATGCCCCAGATTTATTGCTTTATTAGTACTTTCAAGTTTTCGTTATGAATGTAATAAAAAGCAACTTCAATTGTATGTAAGAGCAAGAGAACTCTGTTTTGAAAGCAATGAAATTGAAGGTTGTGGTACTGAAAATTTCCCGTTTTGGTCCAAAAAAAGGTCTTAGTTGTGAAAAGATTAATTTGAACAAAGTCAACTTTTATTAAAACTTTTCAAAACTATTTTCGATAAGGATCAGAACTGGACACGCCTGAGATCTGTCACTGAGGTGCACAACTCCGGATCCTAGCAACTGGAAAGTTGCCCCTAGTCTGAATGGGACCACAACACTTCCTGGCAACGGAAAGTTGCCCCTAGTCTGAATAGGACCACAGCACTTCCTGGCAACGGAAAGTTGCCCCTAGTCTGAATAGCACTGCACCAGAGATTACGATGAATGCTGATGGATAAAGATGACTGAGATGATCAAAATGGGCAAAGTAGATCGGGGAAAATGTTTATGGCTGAACTTCAGGATGAAGCTGCCTACGTATCCCAAAGATGGGAATCAAGCCTTACGTAGTTCAGGCTTAGGTTCGCTCGGGTATTTTTACTCTCCTTTTGCGCTCTAACTTTTGCCAAGGCCGCCCTTTGCGGGTTTTCAACCTTGCGAGCTCAGTTTTTATATTTTCAAATTTTTTGTGCTCTGAGTTTTGCCTAGGTCGCCCTTTCGGGTTTTCGGCCTAGCGAGCCTCTCAAGGGTAGTATTTCTTCAACTTGTCCATGTTGATCGGTTGGGAAAACTCTAAGCCATCCAGATCCATCAGAACCACAGCTCCACCCGACCAGATAGACTTAATGATGTAGGGACCAGTCCAATTAGGTCTGAACTTGCCCCTTGGGTCGTGGATGGGAGCTCGGTTGTCCTTGAGCACCAAATCTCCTTCCTTTAAATTCCTGGACTTAACCTTTTTGTTAAAAGCCCGGGCAATTCTGCGCTGATAACCTTGAATATGGTACAGTGCTTTCAGTCTTCTCTCATCAAAGAGCATGAGTTCTTCGAATCTGCTCTGCTGCCAATCTGCCTCGGCTATTTGACACTCGGCCAATACTCGTAGTGACGGAACCTCAATCTCAATAGGTAGAACGGCCTCCATCCCATAAACCAATGAATACGGAGTCGCCCCAGTAGAAGTTCTGATTGAAGTCCGGTAGCCCCACAGAGCAAACGGCAGCTTATCTGGCCAGTCCCGGTAGGTTTCCACCATCTTCTGTAGTATGCGCTTGATATTCTTGTTGGCAGCCTCAACTGCTCCATTAGTCTGTGGCCGGTAGGTAGACGACTTATGAAAAGCCACATTGTATTTCTTCAACAAGTCTATCACTTCCTTCTTGAAGTGGGAACCGTTATCTGAAATTATCTCATTTGGGACCCCATAGCGACAGATGATGTTGTTTCTGATAAACTTTGCAACATGCGAAGCCTTCAACACCGCATAAGATTGGGCCTCAACCCACTTTGTGAAATAATCTATCGCTACCAAGATGAACTCGTGCCCATTCGACCCATTTGGCGTGACAGCTCCGATCACATCAATTCCCCAGACTGAAAATGGCCATGGCGAAGTCATGTTGTACAGCTTTGATGGCGGGATGTTCATGCGATTTGCATGGATCTGACATTTATGGCATCGCCGAACAAAACCAATACAATCCTCCTCCATGGTGGACCAGTAGTAACCTTGTCTGAGAATCTTCCGTGCTAGCATTACCCCATTCATATGTGCTCCACATTCCCCTCCATGGATGGCTTCCATTAGACTCTTTGACTCTTCGGCATTAACACATAGTTTATGCATTCCCAGATGACCTCTTCTATACAGCTTACCCCCACAGATGATGAACTGAACGGCCAATCTTCTTATTGCCCTTTTGTCCTTGGCGTTTACCCCTGGCGGCTATGCTTCCTTCTCCAAGAAATTCCAAATGTCGTAATACCAAGGGTGTTCGTCCTGAACTTCATCTATGGCTGCAATCGACTCATAGGCTGGTGCAAATTTCTGGTCAATGATGACTGGACGCATCCGGACTCCACACGGGATGTCTATCATGGATGATAGAGTTGCTAAAGAATCTGCGAACCTGTTGTTCTCTCTTAGTAGATGAGTAAAACTTAGCTTCTTAAACCGAGGAATTAGCAAATCCAAGGTTTGGTGATACATCATCATCTTTTCCTCTTTTACTTTCCAGTCTCCTTTAGCTTGAGATACAACAAGGTTCGAGTCCCCAATGACGTCCAGCCGTCTTGCCCCTAGTTCCAGGGCTGCTTCTAGACCAGCGATACACGCCTCATATTCTGCTTCATTGTTCGAGACTCTGAACCGGAGTTTAAAGGCTAGAGGGATACGGGAATTGTCGGGTGCTATCAGCAACACTCCTATCCCATACCCATGTTGATTTGACGCTCCGTCAAAGTACATCGTCCAAGTTTCTTCGTCGATATGCAAAATTGATTCATCCGGGAACAAATATTCAACTGCTTCATCCCCCTCAACCGCGTGGTCGGCAAGGAACTCTGCCACTGCTCTTCCTTTTACTGACTTGCGTGTCACGTACGTGAGATCAAATTCGGAGAGCAATAGCAACCAACGAGCTAGCCTACCCGTAAGCGCCGGTTTCTCGAAAAGATATTTGATGGGATCAAGTCGTGAAACCAACATTACAGAGTGAGCTAACAAGTAGTGCCGCAGCTTCCTGGTGGCCCATACCAGCGCTAAGCAAGCCTTTTCCAGCGGTGTATATCGGGTCTCATATTCCAGCATTTTCTTGCTTAAATAGTAGATGGCTTTCTCCACCTTGTCTTCTGATTCTTGAGCAAGCATGCAGCCCATCGTGGTCTCAGTCACTGATAGGTACAAAATCAACGGTTTCCCTGGTTCTGGTGGTGACAACACGGGCGGGTTCTGTAAATATTCTTTGATCTGCTCAAACGCTGCTTGACATCGGCCGTCCCATTGAAATTTCTTGCCTTTCTTCAGGAGACCAAAAAGTGGTTCACAAGTCAAGGTTAATTTTGAGATAAACCGTCTTATGAATTGCACTTTACCCAGAAAGCCTCTCACCTCCTTTTCAGTCCTTGGTGGGGGCATTTCTAGGATGGCCTTGATTTTGGAAGGGTCGACTTCGATGCCCCTTTGTGTAATCAGAAACCCCAGCATTTTTCCCGCTGTAACACCAAACGTACATTTTTGAGGGTTCAACCGCAACCGGAATTCCCTGATCCTTTGGAAAAACTTATGCAAGGCGGTGTAGTAGCCCTCTCTATCTTTGGACTTGACAATCATGTCGTCCACATACACCTCAACCTCTTTGTGGATCATATCATGTAATATTGTGGTCGCGGCCCGTTGATAAGTAGCCCCAGCGTTCTTCAACCCAAACGGCATTACCCTGTAGCAGTATGTCCCCCACGGGGTGGTGAATGCAGTCTTTTCCCTATCTTCTGGTGCCATTACTATCTGGTTGTATCCTGAGAAGCCATCCATAAATGAGAGCAATGCATGCCCTGCCGTGAAATCTACCAACTCATCGATGTGCGGTAAGGGGAAGTCGTCCTTCGGACTAGCTCTGTTCAAATCCCTGAAGTCTACACACACCCGGATCCTGCCGTCCTTCTTCGGCACCGGAACAATGTTGGCCAACCAAGTTGGATACTCAGATACCAGCAGGAAGCCTGCGTCGATTTGCTTGGTGACCTCTTCCTTAATCTTGAGAGCCCAGTCCGGGCGGATCCTTCTAAGTTTCTGTTTGACAGGTCGAGCCTCGGGGTCAAGGGGGATCCGATGCTGTACAATCTCAGGATCGATTCCAGGCATGTCTTCGTAGGACCACGCGAAAACATCTTTGAAATCTTTTAATAAAGCGACTAGTCGCTCGCGTTCCTCCGAAGACAACGTGGACCCGATCTGGACCAGCCGCGGGTCCTCCTCAGTACCAATGTTCACGGTAATGATTTCATCCATTAATGGTTTAACAAATCTCTCTTGCTCTTGCTCAATTAGACGTTGTAAAACTGGAGGAACTTCGTCCTCTTCGTTTTCATCAAAGTTTTTAAAGTATGAATTAATGCAATAAATTAGGGGCACAGAAAAGTACTCGGAAACCACAGATAGTTCATTCTCATTAGGCACAGCCAGATCATCCAATTCATCGGTTACAACAGACTCAAATGAAAAGGAAAAAGACGACCTAGACAGGACTGTGGCATCCGGGTTAACATCCCCAAGAGTACCAGACTCAGACTCAGTCGAGCTGGAACCTGATTCCGACTCACAAGACTCGGTGGAATCAGATTCCGGCTCACTACCTGACCCGGTGCTGCTGGACAAAAATCCCTCCTCGTACTGCCAAGTGAGAGAGGGTGCGATAGATGCATCCAAGATAGCTGCAGGTTGGCTCGCAGCCGTTTCATTCCCAATCATGGAAACCACGAAGTTATCCCCCAAGCACTCTTGGTCGATCGGAAGATCAGAGAGGAGACATGCCAGTGCTACCCCCATTTCCAACTCTATGCCCTCAGGATCCACTGCCTTATTCTGCTCAACCTCAGTTGTTGGGTCTGTCTGCTCTGTGGCAACATCATCCCCGGATAGTTGCAGGTCGAAGAAAATCTCGAAGCCTGGCACGCGCTTCTTCTCCGCGTTGAACCACGGCTCTGGGAAGCCACAAAATGGAAAGTCCTCCCCCTCCCGGACGAAGCGTCCGTTCAGGGTGCCCTGAATGGGCCTATGCATCAAGTCAAATGGCTTCCCAGCCTGCTTTGCTCTGGCCCTTCCGGCCATTTCTTTCCCTTTCCTCACCCAGTCCTCTTTGGTGGGCAGGTAACCCAGTCCAAAGGTATGCGGGTTGTGTGGCACTTCGGCCAATATTGCGACGCCTTTCCTGCCGCTCCTTCCTAATCCCATCCCGGGGATGTGTTGTAGCTTGTTCATGAGGTAGACGGATTGAGCGCTGACGTACATACCTTCATTCACAGCCATAATGTTTTGCACAACCCGGGCCTCGGCCAAAGTAAATCCTGATATAAACACGTCTTCCATGCCATGCTCAATCTCTAGGACTGGTGTGGATACCTCTGGAGGGGGATGGATCGATGAATTCCCAAACACGATGGCTACTCCCTTTCCACAGGGGTATTTCACCATCTGATGCAGAGTGGACGAGACGGCATTCACCTGATGCAACCACGGTCGCCCTAGAAGCAGGTTGAAAGTTGCGGGAACCTCCAAGACATGGAAATCTATCTCGTGTTGTCCAGGTCCAACCTTCGTCTGAATCTTGACAGTTCCCATCACTTCTCTGTTGGTATTATCGTACGCTTTGATCACCTGAGTTGTCGGGATGAAGTCTGCGGGCTTCAACCCGATTGCATACGCTGTTCTGGCTGGGCAGACATTGATAGCAGACCCGGTATCAACAAGTACCACCGGTATCCACTTGTCTCTACATTCCACGGAAATGTAGAGAGGTTTGTTATGATTCACGCCCTCAGGCGGCAGTTCCTTGTCTGAAAAGGTTAATGCCGGGGAACCCCCTCCCGGAAAAACCAGCCCGACCAGTTGCTCTGGTCTAGTATCGATTGAGAGTTTGGCCTTGTCCATGGCAGATAGGACAGCCTGTCTGTGTACCCGTGAAGCCATAAGCAGTCCCCAGATCGAGATGTCTGCTTGTATCTTCTTTAATTGCCTCAGCACAGCTTCTTCTTCAATCTGTTTCTCTCTCTGTTTCTCAACTTCCTTGTCTTTACCAGATGCTTCTGGTTGGTCTAGGTGCGGGGGCTTGAAGTACCGCCCACTCCTGGTCATGTGGTCCACCTCATCGAGGTACTAGGTGCTGTCTGGTTGATTTACTCCCCAATCTTCGTCTGTGTGGGCAAGACATAAGTCGTCGTCTTCCCACCACATCCCGTTAGCATCCAAAAGACACCTGTCTGGTTCTGGCAAATGTGTACTCTCAGTACCTTCATCCCATATGCTCACAGCATTGTCCGTTCTCGTGCCCATAGCACTCTCAGCCCCTTCATGGGCCTTTGCCTTTCTGATTCTCTCGGAATCCCAAAGCTTCTCCTGTTCTGTCTGCGTTGCTGCAGTTTGTTGTTCCATTGTCTTTGCATCCACAATGCTTAAGTCCCGAGCGGAATTCTTTGTACCGGCGCTCTCCGGCAATCCATTCTGACTCTCGGCCCTTCCGGCCACAGTTGATACCCTCGCCCCTGCCGGGCTCTGTTCTGGCTGAAACTCCACAATATCAGGCTGATCATCTAACCACCCGGTGGCCTCCGCCGACTCCTCATATTCAAACCAGTTGATTGTTGCATCTCCTGATTCTTGGTCGTTGAAGAACTGGAGGTTGGCGAAGTCCTCCTCCACTGTTGCTAGATCATCCGCCCCCTGATCGAGTCTGTCTCCCTGAATCATGCACAGTTCAGCCTTTTCTGGCAACCCCACACTCAGCTCGGGCCGGCCCACTGATAAAATGTATTCGCTTGGATCATAGGCTCCCTCAGCATAATTCCCAGACTGCTTGACCCCAGATTCAACAACTCTGTTCTCCTCTGAAACCCGCCTTATTCCGTCTTCGGTGGTCACCACCTTTGACTCGGATTGGGTTGTGAAGGTGTCCAACATGCACAAGTTAGTGCAGTCGGGAAGGATCAGCTCCGGCTTGGGTAGGTGGGAGGGAGTAATGTAGATACTAGGATCGTAGGATACGACCCCAGTTTGAATGAGGTTGACTCTTTTGGGTGGTGGATCTTGGTTATGGGTAGGGAGTGGATTGGTTGTGACGTTGGGTCTTTCGGGAGGTAGAATAATATTTTTGTCGATGAGGTCCTGAACCTCGTGACGCAGCCTGTAACAATGGTCGGTATCGTGACCATGCTACTAGTGGTAGGCACAGTATTTGGCTGGGTTGTGAGAGGGGGGGAGTGGATTTGGTGGTGGCCTCGGCTCCAGGGGTTTTAGATGTCCCTTTCTAATCAAGACCCCCAGAACCTTGGACAAAGGTATGTATAGTGGAGTAAAGGTTCTTTGGCCTCTGGGCTGGCGGGGCTTGGGTACTGCTCCCGGATGTACTGGAAAAGGGAGTGGCCGCCATGGGCCTTTGCTGGGGGGGGGGATTGGTGGTGACCATACTGACCTCCGAAGTCCTTGTGTTTGCAGCGCCACTTGGGCTTGCGTTGTTATTGCGGTTGAATGTCCTCCGGGGTTGCTCCCGGTCCTGGTCAATCAGACCTTGCTTCATCGCATCCTCTATCTGTACCCCCATCTCGTGTAAATCTGAGAAGGTGGGAAAGGGGAGTACGATCATCTTCTGCATGAGTTTTGGTTGGAGATTGCGCACAATCATCCTAATTTGATCTTTGTCTGTAGGCCTCAAGGTCATCATCGATGCCTTTGCCCTCCATCGAGTTACGAAGTCTGAGAAAGTCTCCTTGGCCTCTTGCCTCGTCGTTTCGAGATCACGAGTTGTAATCTCGATCTGTGTATTGTACGAGTACTGTGCAACGAAGGCCTCAGCCATCTCATCCCAGTTTCTTTTCACGTCATCTTCTAGCTTCGCGTACCAAATGGCTGCCACACCCGACAAAGTTCAGCCAAACAGGGAAAGCTTTTGTGGTCGGGTTAGGCCCATTGGCCGCAGGATGTCTGAGAATAGCCGAAGATGGACCATAGGATCCCCGGACCCATCAAAACGATCAATCTGTGGCATCTTGAATCTGTCTGGTAATGTTACAGCCACATCGGTGTATCCATCTTCGATGTCTGGGATGGCCTTCACCCCCTGGGACTTCTTAAAAAGCTTCTCCAGTTTGCTCAATTTCAGAGCTGTGTGGTCTACCTCGAACTCGAATGGAGAGTCCGAATGGTTGGCAGGTGTATGAGTCTTGGACAGTTGAGGCAGAAGCGGGGGCGGAGCCAACCCCGTTGGATGGCCTGTGTCCTCTTGAATATTCTGGACATTGGGTAGGGTGTTCTGGGTGTTCAGGGGGGTATTCTGGGGATTTGGCAGGGCATTTTGGCCAGTGGATGCCTGCTCGGGTAACGGAGCTCCGGGTGGAGGAGGAGCCGGGTGCGAGGTTGATGTCCCGGTTTGCTGCTGGAGCCTGGTAATGAGCTCAGCCTGTTGGGCCATGACTGTGGCCTGTTGCTTAGAAAATTCCGCTTGGCGGATGGCATCCTCTTGCATCTGTCTCATGCTCTCTTGCATTTGGCGCATCATCGCCTCCATCCCTGATGTATTCTGTTGTTCCATCTGAATGACCGATAAATGTACCTCTATGGCAGACACAGAAATCTCAACCTGACTGCTTACTGTCAAAGTACCCCTCTGTTCCGGTAATCCCTGTTCTGACACACTGCGCCTCCTCGGCCTTCTTCTAACAACCGGGGGTAGAGAGTGGAACACTGGATGTCCGTCAACCAGATCCTCGGATCGATTGAGTCGGCGACCTCGTGTCCAAATGGGGAGTATCTAGTGGTTCAGAAGCAATCGTGCTAAAAATTGCCCTAGCAAAAAGATAAATAAAGCGAAAAGGAAATAAATAACCAGAAAAACGGACAGCATAACAGCTTAAATTAAATACACAACACACAGTCGGGCATACAACACACGGTTGATAAGCTGGGTATGCACTGTCCTCAATCACTGATTACTGTCCCTGTATCACTGTTTCCCAAAACTGAATCTGATATCCGCAGACAACTGATTCTCAAATGACTGGCTGATGCCCGCAGGCCTGATGCCCAATCTCAAAAACTGATGCCCGCAGGCCTGATGCCCAAAACCCATAAACTGATACATGCATTCCCTGTAGAGACGCACTCTAACAAGCACATAACAGATAAGTGAGAGCCAAAACACCCCCATGTTGGGGTAGGGTTTCCCTGTCCTATTTTGTCAGGAGCTAGGGTTTCACTACGCACACAGCGGTTTCAAACAACCTATAAACGGGTAAGCAACCTGTCCTAGTTTGGAATGGTCACTATGGATCCGAATATGCACTAGGTCGAATGGTCAAAAAAGGGTGCCCCCGGTAAAACCGGGGTTTGTGTTCCCATGCTGTCAGAGCCCAGAGCCGATCAGCCTTATGGTCATGCCTTGACAAGACAAGCCTCCGGCAAATCGTTCGGGAATGGCATATGGCAAACACGGTGTCCTAGGCGCACCAATGCAAATGCAATGCAAAGAAACACACAAGTGTAGTCAAAACCAGATATCACGAGTTCGAGTCAAGTTCTCTAAGTCCCCAGCAGAGTCGCCAGAAACTGTAGACGTCCCCGAACGCATCCCGGGGGAAGGAGTGCGAGTCCCCCCCGTTCTGGTTCGATATTGGGTCACTACAGTTCGAAGGACTCAAATGTCACGGTTCTAAATCTCGAACCAAAGAGTCCAAATCCGGCAAATCGTTTTGAAAACAGATTTTTTGAAAGAAGTGCCAAACATGGACTGCTTTGCCAGATACAGAGTCGCCACCTAAATATTTTTTTAATGGGGAAATTTAGGAAACCCTGACTCGGTGCCAAAGGCCACGTGTCCGTCATCACCAAAGTTGCCTCGGCTCGGGAACTTGGGTACGATTGGGGAAGGTCACTTCGTGAGCACCCCCCTCTCGCCCGGTCAAAGACCGGCCTCTACTAATCATGATATCTTATTTTGAAAACATTGTATGTTCTTATTCCGGTTATTAGCCTAGGTTACTATGTGATGCGCACAGCATACAAGTATAAGACTGAGTCGTCTGAATTGGAACAAAACATTTCATGTTTGTTTTTGAAAGATGGTTTGCTACCCGCAAGTAGGCTTAAGATGCAGATTTTGCCACCCTCAGGTGGGCTTAGAAAACATGGTGTTGCCACTATCTAGTGGGCTTAAAACAAACATTTGATGAATGGTCCCAATCCAAATAACACAACCTCCACCCACAGGCATTCAAGGCAGTTATATCATATAAGCAAATAGCCTCATGGCAAGCATGCTAACATGGCAACACTCACACGCATGCAAGGATGCTAACGCATAAAACTTACCGAGTACTCCAAGCCAAAACAGAAGCTTGTTAGAAATCATGCATGATCCTAAGTATACAGAAATGCCTAATGCAACACATGCAGAAATGCAAACTATAGTAGGCTCGGCTATCCTAAACATGGCATATGATGATGCTACAACTAACACGTATTCAATTTGGAATTGAAATACAAATGCAGTTTGTATGATGCGCCGAGCCCAGTGCGTGCAAAACAGATGAATGATGCAAACATGCTGTCATGCTGTATGCTAATTGAAATATGTCCTATATCTAACCATCATAAGCGGGTAAATAAAAGGGAGAAAGACGTGGGATTGGAAGACATACATCACACTCACCCACACTTATTACAATTATGCCCTCGCGCAGAGGGTCCGAATAAATATACAGTCCGAATAAAAGAATATTACAGTCCAAAATAATACAGATTCCTAATTAATTAACAGATTAACTAAGAAAAACTGTAAACTGGCATGCAAGCCAGGGACTGCCTTGATTCTGATGAATGATGTATGTTTGGGCTGCTTTGCGCGGAAATCCACGGCGATGCCCCGATTAGCCTCTGTTTTGCAATGTTTCTCGAAATGCGTGCCAGACTTCGAAAAGTTGCTGATTCTTCATTTTGCTGTAACAGAGAGCAGGAAAGGGGCATAGCAATGTATTTCACAAATATATGCATGCCTCGATCCTCGTGCCACCAATCACGCACATCGATGCATGATGGTCGAGGAGCCGAATTGCACAACTCAATATAGAATGAATGCAAATGAATGCTACAACAAAACCTAACTCCATCATGGGTAATCCGGAGTGTCGGTGACTTAGGAATTGAGATCCGTTCCGTCACTCGGAGTGCGGAACGTACCTCGTTTCCCGTGCCCGGGCTAACTCCTATCCCGAACACGATGCAATATGCATGATATGCATAAAATGCAGCTAATATACAATCCTAACATACACAATGCTATTAAAATGAGATGCCTCGAAATGCGTGCACGCAGGCACGCAAACCGAGGCAATGGCCCTAAGGCATGAAATGGCAATACGCGATGCAAATTGGACTTACACTAACATGAGAGAGCCTCAGCCACACTCACATAAGAGGCCGATGAGATGAAAATGAAGTGCCTCGAAATGCGTGCACACGGGCACGCAAACCGAGGCAATGGCATACACGATGCCATGAGACTAAAATGACATACAGAATGCAAAATGGACTTACACTAACATGAGTGAGCCTCAGCCACACTCACATAAGAGCCCGTCGGATGAAAATGAAGTGCCTCGAAATGCGTGCACACGGGTACGCAAACCGAGGCAATTATCCTAAAGCATGGAATGGCACTCCAAATGCAATATGGGCTTACACTAACATGAGAGAGCCTCAGCCACACTCACATAAGAGGCCATCGGATAAAAAAGAGATGTCTCGAAATGCGTGCCCGTGGGCACGCAAACCGAGAAATGGCCCGAAGGCATGGAATGACATACGAAATGAAATGAGGGCTTACACCAACATGAGAGGGCCTCAGCCGCACTCACATAGGATGCCGTAAGATGAAAAATGAGGTGCCTCGAAATGCGTGCCCGTGGGCACGCAAACCGAGAAATGGCCCGAAGGCATGGAATGACATGCAAAATGAGACATGGCATATGGAATATGGAACATGCAAATTTCAGCAGCCAAAATGATGCAAAACAGCCCCCGAATCATAGCAACATTATACCCGATGCCCGAAATAAGTCCCGAAATGCAATGGAATGGCCTACAGCTATGTCAAACATGCACAATATGGACATGAAGTGTAAATACAGATGCTAGACAGTCCCTAAACTAGCATTTTTACAGTACAAAGCATGGCCAAACAACAATCATAGATGGGGCAAAAACAGCATGCAAAAATGGGGGAAAAAGGGGAAATAATGAAGTAAGTGGTATATGCAATGCTCAAACTGAAAAATACAGTTCTACAACACTGAAGAGGGGCCAAAAATATGAACATTTACAGCTTATGGTAACCCCCAAAACAGTATGTAGATATGCTCAACATAGCATGCAAAATATGAGCCAAAAGAGGGCTATAAAGAGAGGTATACCAAACATTCACCAAACAGCCTAATACCCTTGACAAAATATGTCAAGAAGACCAAAATATGACTCTTTCCAGACCTGATGATGGCCAAAAACAGAATCTAGATAGGCTTAACAAAGCATGCAAAAATGGGGGTCAAAGAGGGGTATAATGACAAGTATAACATGGAGACCCCCAAAAAAGTTGATCCCTTCTACAATGTTGTAGAGGGACCCAAAATAAGCCTACTTATAGTTCATGACATTCTCCAAAACAGATCACATGTAGGCCAAACAAATCATGCAAATTTACGGTAAATATGAGAGATTATGAAGCAAGTGCATGATAGAGAGGCCAAACAGGGTTGAGCCCTTCTTCAATGTTGAAGAGGGGCTCAAAATAGGCCCACTCACAGTTTACATTATGCTCGAAAACAGATCACACATAGGCCAAATATTCAATGCAAAATAATGGCATACAAGAGGATATTGAAACAAGTGCAAGATGGAGGGCTCAAACAGGGTTGAGTCCTTAAACAAACATGAAGAATGGCTCAAAAAAGGCCTAGTTTCAGTTAGGGTCAGAGCTCAAAACAGTAAGCAAATAGGGCTAAGAAATGAGGCAAAAAAGTGTTACAAAAGAGGGAGATTGAGACTTACCCTTGAAGACCTCTTCTTTTCTACCTCTTGGCTTGACGAATGTTGCTTCTAAGCCTCTGAAAAGCCTCTCCTTGCTGCTGTGGTGGAGTAGTGGTAGTGGTGCTTGGTGTTGATGAACAAATGGTGCCAAGACTTGAAGATTTTTGAAGGTTTTGGAGAGGGAGATGTATGCCAATGTCTATGAGCTCTTAAGGGGAGTTTTTCTAACCCTAATGAAGAAGGTGGCCAGCCACTTATAAAGGCTAAGAAGGGGGTGTAAAAGAGGAGGGAAATGCACCCAAGCTTTCCCTCCCAAAATATCCCCCGGATGCCAAGATACTTTGGAGAAACAGCTATACAGCTGTAATGAACTCAAACTGAGGATGCAGGCCGGCCATGCCCTTTTGCTGCAGGTGGCCGGCCGGCCAGCCCCCATGGCCGGCCGACTAGGGGTCAAAAAGGTCACAAAGAATTACTGGCCGGCCACCAAAGGTTAGTGTCCTCCTATGTGTGTACAACAAGGCCTTATGGTTGGAATCTGGCAACTCTGAACCAAGAGAGACAGCAAGCCACTTAAAAGAGGGGTTCAAAAGGGTCAATGAGGATTACTGGCCGGCCATGTGTTTTTAGGGTCCTCCCATGTGTGTACAACACAAATATGTGGTTTTGGCTCGAAGAAAATGGCCCTAGGGTGTTCAACATTAGCCCGGAAGTGAGAAAAACGGGCGCCGGGGGGCGCCGGGGGGCGCCGGAGGAGCATAACTGGTTGTTTGAGACAATTACTATCCTCCCACCCTTCAGTGACCTTCCTTATGGTAAAACAGAGGTACCTGCCAAAAATGAACAAAAACCGATGCAAAACGAATGCTCGGGGGCCAAAACACGCAGTTCGGGGTCCCGAAAACCGGCCGTTAAGCACCGAAAGTGGTGTTTGGCTACGAAGTGGGTATCTGAGACCCCAGTGTCCCTTGAAAGGGAGTAAATGAGATGCATGCCAAAAACCGGAGGAATCGGAGATGGTCGGGTGGTCCCGAACCGAGGCACACGGCCTGACGGCTCCGAAAACTGGGATCCGGGCTCCGAAACGGGCAAAATGGCCTACGACCACGAAATGTAGCCCACAGCCACTGAGAGATAGTCTACGGGACCTCTCCCTCCCCTCAGGAAAGAAAACAGAGAAAACCGAGCCCGGTTCGTAAACTGAGGCAAGGCACAGAAGAGAGTTCGGAAGTCCGGAGGCAGGGCGCACGGCCGCAACTCTGAGACTTCTGAACGAGCACGATATGCAACATCACCGAGCGCTCAATCGGTGACGTTTGAGTCTTAAGGTCGGTCAAAAATGGGGTGTCTACAGTCATCCTTGTTCATTATCTATTTGTTCGGTTGTGTTCCGTATTTCGGGCAGAAAAGCTGAGTACAGAATAGTAGTAATGATACGTAGCCAGGGGCAATTATGATTTCCTTTGATTCGGTATTGTACATCTTGAGGATCGATTCTGTGCATGTCAGGTGGTGATTGCTTCATAAAATGGTTTTGGAAAGTTTTAATAAAAGTTGATTTTGTTCCAAATTTTACCTTTTTACAACTTGGGCCATTTTTGGGACCGAGAGGAAATTTTTTAGTACTCGTAACTTTAATTTTATTGATTTCAACACAAGTACATTCTCCAAACTCTTTGATTCAGATCAAAGCTACTTTTTACATTTTAAACTTGAAAAGAAAAGATCAAAGCAGTAAAACTAGGGGCACAGTTGAGTCAGGTGGCTTTATGCCAAAGATGGTCCAACCTTTGCCTCCTCTTCAAGCCAAGCCAAACACTCCTCAAACAAGGTGTAATTGAAACTAATGACGGGGGCTAGAATCTCTCTTATTCTCCAGGCCACGAGATACCGGGGTAGATGCGAGATGTGAACCGGAAATGAAGCTATGTACTCCACTGCCTCATCTGGTCGTATCTGATCATGCCCAAACTGGAGTCGAAACCGGAGAGAAAAATAGAACACGCAATGTGTAAGGCTAATTTACTCTACACCCGACTATCGGGACATGCTATAGCTCATATTGGCTAAATTAAACCAGAGGCAATGCCAAGATATATCAGTTGCGGATCGGCTGTACATCCGATCACACCATAAACCCTCTGAAGGAAATTTATCAGCCGTTGGCGAAAGAAGTAAGCCCTGGCCAAGTATTTGGAACAAAGGCCCACTACTCGCAGTTTATCTATCAACTATATCTGGGGAGGGATGAAAAATAAGAGAGATTAAAGAATAGAGAGGTGTGCATTGAGGGAAAAGTAAGAAAAGGGTTTTGAGAGAAAAACAGAGAATGAGTGATGAGTGATGTGAGAATCATAAATTATAAGGATGGAAAATAATACCTAGAGAAGTAGCGGGCTCCCTGTAAAGCGGGTAGTCTCTTCCCAACGGAAAGCATCCAAACCCATCAAAGTTTCGGCCAGTGCTAAACCTATGCAGCTCTTGCCCTCCTTCAAGCCTTGGGTCACCTCGATCAACCGGATACTAGCTCCGCCAAAACTAGGGGAAATTAGGAGTTACGCAAGTAGGCATAAATAGAGAGCATGTTGTTGGTGGCTGCGCCAGAGAAGGTCACTCCTATCTCCAATAGCGGAAAACCGATGAACTAAACTGAGGATGTCCAGCTCCCTGTCATGAGCCAAAGACCGAGCCTCGTGCAATGATAATCCACACATTCGTCCTAAAGCCTAGGCATGGCTAAAACGGGACTGAGGCATGATTTATTTATCGCGCTGGGATTCCATCAGTGTTTAAAATTCTTCGAGTGTTGGACACATTTCTTGAGATCCAAATTGAAATACATGTGTGACTGGGTTCTAACATCGCACCGCGACATGAAGGAATGGAAAACAAAGAGAAGTGCAACTCAAAGGAAAAATAGCATTTAGGTTGAAACCGTGGAAATTCACCTTTTTCGAGCCATCCAAAGTGGCTATCCAGTCTCGAAGCCTATTGATAAGTAACATCTCCATCTTGAGAGAAAAATATCAAAGATTTGTGAGTCTGCCAGAAAAACAACAAGGGAGCACTATTTATAAAGTTTGAGAAGGAGTTGTGCATGACATTTGGATAGCACTGACTGACATTACACTGATGGCTGGCCGTGCATTGGTGATGGTTGGCTGTGCATCGGTGATGGTTGGCTGTGCATCAGTGAAGCCTGATCGGGCCTTAATGCTGGTCCAATTCAGTGTAGTTGCAGCAAAAGCTGGCCTTTGTTCAGGTGGACCACGAATATACTTTTGAGTCTTGTTTTGTTTGTACCAAGTGTTTTTTAGCATTTTTGAGTTGTTTTTATTTCGTTTTTCTGTTATCGAGTTGTATTTTACATTTTGACCGGTTGTAAGTCATTATTCGATTTATGAATCAATTCAAGAACAAGCATTCACAGTTCTAACGGTTACAATGCAAGAGTTATGCCATTCATCGCATGCAAATGCCATTCATCACATTGTGCAAAGAGGTCATTCAACAAAAACTTGACTTTTATAAGCTAGCTGGTCCAGCCTTGATCATTGTTCTACAAAACAAAACAAAACAAAACAAAACAAAAGTCTTCAAAAACAAAAGGGTCTATTTGAAACTAGTTTTTAACTACAAAGAAAAACAATACGAATAAAAAAACAAAAACAAAAACAAAATAGCAAAATCATTATTATCATCAGTAGCCCATCCTAGCTCTCTTCCTTCTCGGTTGCGGAAGAGGTGCATCACTGTCATCACTGGGGCTACTGGACTGCAAGTCAATCTCCTCTCCCTCATCCTCGGGGGTCATGGATCTGTCAAAAGACTCCTTCGAAGGTGAGCGTTGCCTCACTCGACATCTCCCTCGGTCAACTTCTCTGTGGCCTTTCACAGGGCCCCGTCTTCTTCTCCTTCCAACTGGAGGAGGTCCTGCAGGTGCAACTGGTACAAGCTCAAGCTGAAAAGAGAACATATATCAATATGAATCAACAAAAGTGTACAGTATGGCAACAACAGTAAACCGCAGATAGAATATACCTCGATCCCATGGGTAACTAAGGTAGTCTGCCTCCTCCGTACCATCAGGAGCAGTCGATCGATCGTACGAAGGAGGTCATCACCGTAAGCCTGGCGAATCTATAAAAAGAACAGAATCTGAGAAAGGCAGACATAAGTAATAGCGAATAATGAATAGAAATGGCAGAAAACAAGCTAAAGTGCAGTATGGATTAAAGAGATGTGTACCTGCTCGACGCTAGGAGCAAACACTAGTCTGCGGTCCCTCTCATTGATGTGCTCAAGTGGGATCTGCTCGATCACTCCATCCGAATGCATGTACACGATCTCAGTGGGGATCACAAGAAATCCAGGAATGGGAGCAACAGCAGGGGCACCTCCAGCAGGCGCATCAGCAGTAGCAGCAGCAGTAACCTCCGGCACAGCTCGAGCCATGCATGGGGTAAGAGGCGCCATCACTAGAGTGTGTAAGAAGGTAGTGAAGTCACCAGGCTCATGATAATGATCATCATCCTTGCATATCATCAAGAGGTCGAGCTCAAGACCGTCCTGCAGATCATCCACTACCCTCATGCTAGGAGGAGAAAGATGTGGAATGTCGGGGTCAACAATGCCTCGCGTCTGGCAGATGAACCTCTCTCCTAGGTGGTAAGCTCGACCAAAGGGGCCTTCGAACAGAATCCTCATCGTAGAGACATGCCATACAGCGGTGTAGGTCATCTTCAACACCTGGGGAATGCCCGCCCAAGGGTGCCACTCAACCTGCATATATCAATGTAGTGGCAGAAATCAGTGCAGTATGAGAAAATCAGTGCAGTATGAGAAATCAGTGTAGTGTTGGAAATCAGTGCAGTATGAGAATGGCAGTGCGGTGCCAGAAATTAGTGCAATGTCAGAAGTCAGTACAGTATGAGAATGGCAATATGGTATAGATACAACAGCATGAAAGTGACCGTGTAGTGTGGACCGGTGTAATATGCTTATAGTAGGTAACAGCTAAAGACTGGTATTTTGTTACGTGGTCTGCCGTGATCATGTCAAAGAAGCAGCAGAAGTACGGGAAGGTTCAGTCTACAAGGTGGCGTCGTTCGAACCGCGAGTTATAGTATCGGGAGCGGGGTACTGACAACTCAATCGGCCTCACTGGGACTGGAGCCAGGGAAGTGAAATATGTGTAGACCCAATGCTGTAAATAGAAGACATGGGAAAATAGATCAAATAAACAAGAAATGTAACAGTGAACGGAATGTACAGCATATCAGAAAAATGAGTGTAGGGTATACCTCCATAACCCTCTAGTAGCCGCTGAGTGAATCCGCCTTGTGGCAGGAAACAGAGCGCATGTAGCAGTATAAGGTGGCCAAGTCGGCACCACCCTAGTCGTACTCCACCACCTGAGGAAGGTGTACCAGTGCCCCTAGAAGGTATAAACCCACAGTATTTTCCCTGTTCACAAACAGGGTAGTACTGAGGAGATATATGAGGAAGCCGCGGGTGTACTGGGCAATCTCATCTATAGTAGCTGGCTAAGTGCCGAAAAAGTACTCCAAGAACCAGTTGTAATGCACCATCCTGTGGCTGGTGGTGTTTAGGATCACCCCGAGAAGCTGGAGTTGTGCAGCTCTCCATTGGGTCATATCCGGACCAAAGGAGATTGGGTCGCCGATCCCAACCCGCAAACCAGTCAGCATCGAGAAGTCGTATGGGGTCAATGTCATCTCCCCGGTTGAGGAGAAGTGGAATGAGTCGGTGGAATCCCACCATCTCTCTACCAGGGCCCCATAAAGCCATGACTCGGCCCTCATCTGTATGAGCCCGGAGCAGAAGGGCCTAAAGCCAGCAGCATCAACTAAAGTACGAACCTCTGCGAGAAGCCACTTGTACCAACGTCAGGGGCCAGATATAAAGCCATAGCCACTTATCCTCTTGGCTATCACCTGTCAATTAGGAGTTTTATTAGTATATGTACAGCAAAGACAAGTGGTTTGTTCATCAGTTTCTACATTTTAACATGTGTGCAAAGTAAAATAAGGGAAAAAGTTACGTACCGTGGGGGCGTTGGCAGATACATGCTCCATGGGCTCTCACAGTAGAGTGTCCTCATCTAACCTTGGAATAAAACCCTCAAATCTTAAGATGCCGCCTGGGGGTGGCACATGTGTACGCGGCTAATATGTAACCACATCAAAAGGCCTCTCGGCAAGGGGAAGCAATGTAGCGGCCTCCTCCACCTCCATTTCCGCACCAAGGGCGGCACCAATACCTGCGGCGGGGTTAGGAATAGGTACTTCGTCAGTAGCCATAGAGATGGAAAAAAGAGAGTGAGTGGGTAAGTGAGGATATGTGGAAATCACAAAACCAAAACCCTAGGAGAGAGAAAATAAAGAAGAGATTAAAAATCAAAGGGAGAAAAGGGAAAAGTTTGGGAAAATGTGACGACCCCGACCTCCAAACTAGTACATTATATTATTTAAATGAGTTTAATTACATGATTATGTGCTTGATTGTGTGATTACATGTTTGATTCTATAATTATCTGTTGATATATGGAATATCTGTTTAAATTGATAACTTAGAGTCGGAAATTGAAAGCCTAGATGACTTCGGAAACAAAAATTGACTAGACCAATAGGCTAATTGGAATATTTAGAATTTTATGGAGGCTTCAATTGAAATTTGATTTCGATCAAAATAATTAGAATAAACTGATTGAATTAGTTAGAATTAAGCCTAATTGATTAATCTCTATCACCATTAATTAGGCTAACTTAATCACATCCTATATAAGGCCATAGCTAAGCTTATGAGCTCATTTTGTGTACACAACTCAGCTAAGAATTAAGAGAGAGGAGAGGAGAGGAGAGGAGAGTTCAACATTTAGAGGGAGAAAGAGGTGAATTGTAGAGAATTGGAGGGAGACTCAAAGATTGAAGCCATAACATACTTGAATTCAACACTAGGTATGACACTCAACATTAATTCATGTAGATATGGCGTAAAGAAGTTGAATTCCTCTCATTTTTGTGTTCATTGGCATGTCATTGAAGAAAAAGAGCTATGAATTTCAAGAAATGGAAGAATGAAGTTGAATTACACACATGCATGCATAATTTGAGTTTGAATTCATGGAAATCCTACATGCATGGCATATTTCTACCTTAATTTGGAGAATCCTCCATGTTTTCATGCTTCTCATACCACTTGATCATGTTTTGAATATGTTTTGAAGAGATATGCATCCAATTTGGACTAAACATTATTTTACAACTTGAAATTGAAGTTAATGGTTGAGAATTTGCCATGATTTTGAATAAATGGTTTCAAATGGAAGTGTTTTCATGTTATATAGTGATTCTCCATGTTTTTGTATAAAAATGCAAGATTTGAGGCTTTGAATACCATGCTTGATCTTCAATTACAGTTCTGGAAATTCCAGAATTCGTGCTGTCCGCTTGAGCGGAGAAGTCCACACTCAAGCATGGAAGTCAAGCTCCTAGAAGTTTCCGAAATTTTACAGTCCGCTCGAGCGACCAAAGTGGCACTCGAGCGAGGACCCTTTTTCTTCAGTCTTCCGCTCGAGCGACAGTCGAGCGAGAATTTCATATATCCAGTACTTTTACAGACTGCTCGAGCGACGGATGTCACGCTCAAGCGACCACCCTTGTTTTTGAACCCCCGCTTGAGCGGATACCCTGTTTTCAGCAAAATTTTACCAACTCTTTTAAGTGCATACTTGCATTCTCATGCCATTCCTTGTATTCTTAGGAGCCTTTTTGGACACATATATCATATAATAAGTTAGAGACGCACAAAGAGAATTGAATTGGAATAAAATGGAATTTCATTTGTACCTTGTTATGTGCTTCGTTTAGGTGGACGTTGAGGATAAGTGTCACCGCAATCCACTGTGAGTAATAACCTTATAAAGATATGTTCAATTATGTTTATTTTTGAAAGTGTTATTATTATCAGCATCGATTCATGAATGGGGTATTGAAACTCTAGTTCTTGTAGATGAATGAAGTTCCTTTTTTAAAAAAAAATGTACCCATGACTCAACCATATTGACCCTTGCCTGGGGGAGATTAATACCATGGCATATTGACCCTTGCCTGGAGGAGATTAATACCATGGCACATTGACCCTTGCCCGAGGGAGATTAATACCGTGGCCCATTGGATAATTGGATACGATATTTTGTTTAACCCTCGAGGCTCTATTGCTATAACAACATTATTATTCTATCGAATGTAATACATGTTAGTTGAATGGCTATTGATGTTAAAATTTGTTGTTCATAATATTGTCTAACTTCATTCATATAACCTCTTTATTTTGTTATTACTCATTGGGCTTTAGCTCACTATTTATTTATATATGTAATTGTAGGTGGGCAACCTGAGCATCAGAGTTAGTTAGCCCCAAGTTTACCCGAGTCAGTTTTTTGGTGGAGCTTCCAAGTGAAGTAGTCAGGCTTGTGTGGAGCCATGCTTGTCAAACCCCTTTTTGTGAGGTTTAATGGTTTTGTATGTAGTGCATAGTTGAGGTTGTATTTTGTAATGACATGAGTTGTACTTACGTTGGATGTATATATTGATACAAACTTTGCTTAATAAATTTACTCTCCTCATATATGCATAGCTCAGTGGATGAACTCTATAAGATTTTAGACTTCTGCTAAGCCCCGTAGTTGGTATTAAATGTTTATTTGTATGGAGGTCGTAGGTAATCTATGATTACTGGCCGGTCATGACGCTAAACCTATAGGGGCGGGTTTGGGTCTTGACAGAAAATACGTGAGGATTTAAGAAAAACCAAGAGAAAACTCAAAACTTCACTAAACCAAAATCCAATCGGTTCAAAAGGTGGAGGATCAAGAGGGTTTGAAGGAAAAATTTTACAAAAGTTATTGGGTAACTCAAGAGGAATGGAAATCTAGAGAGAGAGAAAGGTTAGAGAGAGAGGATGAGGTGTTTTCGGATGGGGGAGTGTAAGGAAATGAGGGTTACATTGTGTTTTAAACAGCCACGGGTTGTTGCTTTCCCCAAATTGCCCCTACTACTGCTGAAGGCCGACTGGTTGTGTCGAAACCCGGCCGTGCATCGGCGAAGCCCGACCAGCTCTTGGTGAATTCAATTTTGTTTTTTTGTGTGTTGTTTGTTGTTATTATTTTATTATAGTTTATTTTATTATTATTTTATTTCTAGTATTGTTTGAGTTTTAATTTGGATGTATAATAATAATATGTGGAAAAAAAGAAAAAAGAAAAAAAAAACAATGAGTGAAAAAAAAATAAGAACAAAAAGAAGAAAGAGTTGAGGAAAAGTGAAAACAAACAAAAGGGAACGTATTTATTTAATTTTTGGTCTAATTTGTTTAAGCTTGTTTATTTGTTTTAAACCTTTTTTTTTGTGTGTGTGTTAATTTATCATTATTTTACTTGAATCGTAGTTTGTTCCATTATGTTGTAATCAAATGATATTGTATGTACGGTTCATACAGACGAGTTCCAGATAAAATCATTCGTGCCACATTAAAGTCATCATCCATTTACAATTGAGCCCATTGTTTTAACACATTGGCATTGTTTTGATTTCATGTATCTTTGGGTAGAACCCGTGTTTTGACTCGTACTTATGCGATTTTTGCTCGTTCTAACCCTTCCTCCTCTCGCATGTGGCGCATTAAGATTGCAAATCGGTTAAAAACATTTGAGTGCGCCCGATGTTCACACCAACCTTTCATCCTCTTGCGTGTGACGCGTTAGGATTGTACCATCGGTTAAAAACATTCGGGTGATGTTCACACCAACCTTTCCTCCTCTCGCGTGTGACGCGTTAGGATTGCAAATTGGTTAAAAACATTCGGGTGCGCCCGATGTTCACACCAACCCTTCCTCCTCTCGTGTGTGACACGTTAGGATTGCAAATCAGTTAAAAATATTCGGGTGCGCCCGATGTTCACACCACCCTTCCTCCTCTCGCGTGTGACGCGTTAGGATTACAAATTAGTTAAAAACATTTGAGCGCACCCGATGTTCACACCACCCTTCCTCCTCTTGCGTGTGACGCGTTAGGATTGCAAATTAGTTAAAAACATTTGGGTGCACCCGATGTTCACACCACCTTTCCTCCTCTCGCGTGTGACGTGTTAGGATTGCAAATCGGTTAAAAAAATTTGAGTGAACCCGATGTTCACACCACATTTCCTCCTTTCGCGTGTGATGCGTTAGGATTGCAAATCGGTTGAAAACATTTGGGTGCGCCTGGTGTTCACACCCACCTTTCCTCCTCTTGTGTGTGACGCGTTAGGATTGTACCTTTGGTTAAAAACATCGGGTGCGCTCGATGTTCACACCACCTTTCCTCCTCTCACGTACAACACGTTAGGATCTCGGTTGAGACCTCAGGTGCGCTCGATGGTTACGTCGCCCTTTGCCTTTCTTGCGCGACGCGTAGTTAGGCTTGCATAATTTTCTTACATCCTTTCTATAGGAAATGTAGTTTGGTCCGTGTTTCCTACGCAAGGCGTGTTTATTTCCTTACTTCTTTTCATGGTTGGAATTGTTGTACTTTGTTTTAGTTTGTTTAAATGTGGCATTTTCTTTACATTGCATTTGCATTGAAATATTTCATTGCATGGCCTCATTGCATGATCATAAGTTATGTTCTTGCATCCTATGTTTGCATTTTGCTTCTAACCTACGCTGGTTTGATTCCTTGCAAAGGGATACGTAGGCAGCTTGCTGTAGACGTCCCCGAACGTCCCGGGAGGGAAATCCCGTTTTGTTCATTTGGGCTCACTACTGTTCAGGACTCAATGTCACGGTCCTGTATCTAATCTCGCAGAGTGCAATGCAAGACCGATGAATCATCAAAGAGTCCAAATCTGGCAAATCGTTTTTGAAAACAGATTTTTTTGAAAGAAGTGCCAAACATGGACTGCTTTGCCAGATACAGAGTCGCCACCTAAATATTTTATTTTGGAAAATTTAGGAAACCCTGACTCGTTGCCTAAGGCCACGTGTCCGTCATCACCAAAGTTGCCTCGGCTCGGGAACTTGGGTACGATTAGGGAAGGTCACTTCGTGAGCACCCCCGCTCACCCGATCAAAGATCGGCCTCTACTAACCATGATATCGAGTTTTGAAAACATTATGCGTTCTTATTCCGGTTATTAGCCTAGAGTTATTATGTGATGCGCATAGCATACAAGTATAGACTGGATCGCCTGAATTGGAACAACACATCTCATGTTTGTTTTGAAAAGGGGTTTGCTACTCGCAAGTAGGCTAAAATGTGGATTTGCCACCCTCAGGTGGGCTTAGAAAAGATGGTGATTTGCCACTATCTAGTGGGCTTAAAACTCGCAATCAATGAATTGTTCCAATCCAAATAACCCAACCTTCACCCACAGGCATTCAGGCAGTTATATCACATAAGCAAATAGCCTCATGGTAAGCATGCTATCATGGCAGTCACTCACACACATGCAAGGATACCAAAGCATAAAAACTTACCGAGTACTCCAAGCCAAAACAGAAGCTATGTTAGAAATCAATGCATGATCCTGACTATATAGAAATGCCTAATGCAACACATGCAAAATGCAACTAAGATAGGCTCGGCTATTCTAAAGATGGCATGTGAAATGCTACAACTAACAAGTATTCAACTCGGAATTGAAATACAATGCAGTTAGTATGATGTGCCGAGCCCGGTGCATGCAAGACGGATGAATGAATGCAAACATGCTATCATACTGTATGCTAATTGAAATATGCCCTAATCTAACCATCATAAGCTGGTAAATAAAAGGGAGAAAGACGTGGGGTTAGAAGACATACATCACACTAACGCACACTTATTACACAATTGCCCTCGCTCGGAGGGTCCGAATAAATAATACAGTCCCAAATAAATAATACAGTCCGAAGAAGTACAAAACCCTAATTAATTAACAAATTATCTAGGAAAGCAGTAAATTAGCATGCAAGCCTATGGACTGCCTCAGCTCTGTTCCGAATGATGAATGACGCGTGCTTGAGTTGCCTCGCATGGAAATCCGTTGCGATGCCCCAATTAGCCTCTGTTTACAATTAAGCTCAGAATATTGCACGAAGCTCCAAAAGACTGCCGGTTTCTGATTTGCTGCAACAGAGAGCAAGAAAGGGGCATGGCAATGTATTTTCACATATGTATGCTTGCCTCGATCCTCGTGCCATCAATCACGCATCTCGATGCATGATGGCCGAGGAGTCGAATTGCACGACTCAATATGAAATGAATGCACACGGAAACACAACAAGACTGAGACTCCATCATGGATAATCCGGAGTGTCGGTGACCGAGAATTGAGACACGTTTTGTCACTCGGAGTACGAAACGTCCCTCGTTTCCCGTGTTCGGGCTAACTCCTATCCCAAACACAATGCAATATGCATGACATACATGAATGCAGTCCTAACATGCAACCTAGCATATGCAATGCTATGAAATGGCATACACAATGCTCGATGTAACATGGCATACACAATGCTCTAACATGCAACCTAGCATACTCAATGCTATGGAATGGCATACTCAATGCAAGATGGGCTTACACAAATATGAGTGGACCTCAGCCACACTCACATCAGCGGCCATCAGATGAAAATGAGACAATCGGAATGCGTGCACACATGCACGCAAACCGAGGACCGAACCTAAGGCATCAAATGCCACTCTAACAAGGCATGGCAAGGATGAAGCATGGCATTCAAACATGTAAATTCCAGCACTGAAACATGATGCTAAAAGGTCCCGAAACATGGAAACATGGCACCCGATGCATGAGATGAGCCCCGAAACTCAAAACTAGGCACATGTATTGACTTATAGCTATACAAAGCATGCATTATTTGACTATGAAGCACAAAGACAGAGCCAAGGTAGTCCCAATACATGAACATTTCTAGTTCAAAGCATGACCAAAAGATGCTAGCATGATGGACTAAAATAGCATGCAACTTTGACTAGCAAACATGGTTTACATGGCATGTATATGAAGCGTATGAGAACTCATCAAACCAGCAAAAATCAGTGAATAAAACATGTCAAAATATGCCCAAATAATCATTGAAATGCAGCCAATGCATGCCAAAATGATGAGCTCCTTTAGAGGGCCATACAAGGGGTTATTAAGCACATACAAGATAGACACTTAGCAAGACTAAACCAACTCTGGAAATGGGTTATGACAGCCCTAAAACCCATCAAATAGGCCTTGGAATCAGTCTCGGAAGCATGCAAAGAAAGGCCTTTTGGAAAGGCCTTGAATGGGATTTCTCTACACATGCATCATAGACATAAAATATAGCCAAAAGGGCCTCGGACAGAGCCAAGGTAGACCTCAAAACCCTCAGAATGAGGCCTGGAAAGTGACTTCAAAGCATGAAAAATAGGGTCCCTTTGGAAGGCCAAAAGGATCACCAAACAAGACAAGGAGAGAGGGGGTCACCCCCCTCTGATTTTGGCCCTCAAAAATGCATCTAAGCCACTGAAAATCCACTAGATTTCAGTGGCTAAGAGGCCAAACCATGGCCAATGCAAGTGCTCTAATGCATAGCCCTAATCATGAAGGAATGAAGCATGCATAGGGGAAGATGACCCCAAACAGAAATGGGACCTTAACAAAACTTGAAGAGGATGTCAAAACAAGACTTTTTCCAGTTTATATCAAATCTCAAAAGTGTTCAAAAGTAAGGCTAAAATATGATGCAAAAATAGCCCTAAAAGAGAGATAGAGGGTAAGGGGAAGTAGATGGCCTCAAACAGCAAAGAGCCCTTCAACAAAGTTGAATAGAGGCTCAAAATAAGACACTTTAAAGTTTAGGTCAAAGCCCAAAAATGCTCACAAATAAGGATAATATATCATGCAAAAAAAGCCCTAAAAGAGAGATAAAGCACAAAGGGGGAGTAGAAGACCTCAAATAGAAAAAAGTTCTTGATCAAACATGAAGATGAGCTCAAAATAAGACTATTTTCAGTTCAGGTTGAAGCCCAAAAATGTAAGCAAAAGGAACTAAGATATAGAGCAAAGTTATACAAAAATGGGGAAAATAGAAGCTTACCCTTGTAGAGCCGAACTCCAGCAGCTTTTGGACCAAGTTGGTGAGCTTTCAACCTCTGCAAATGAGCTCCAAGGGGCTGGAATGGATGATGGAGGTGGTAGGCTATGGGGTGTAGGGTAAAATGGCCAAGAAAAGGGGTGTTTGGAGGCTTAAAGTATAAATATAGGGGGTGTATGTATGCTTTTCAACCCAAAGCTTCTAACCCTCTCCAATGGAGGTAGAGGCCTCCATTTATAGAAGGGAGGGGCTAAAGCTTCTCAAAGAAGCTTTAAAACAAGGTTGAACATCCTCCATACACGTGTATAGAGGATGCAGCAAATGGCAAACAGCTGGCACAGCTGAAATACACTCAGGAGGGCAAACATGGCCGGCCAGGTTCAAAAGGCCAAGGTGGCCGACCGGCCACCTCCCCTGGTCAGCCGACCAGGGGTCAACAACAATTGCTGGTCGGCCACCCCAGAAAGGTGGCCTCCCAAATGAGTGCAACACAGCTGTATGGTCAAAAACCAGAAAATGTGACCCAGGAGAGAGAAAAACTAGCTTTTTAGAGGGGTTCAAAAGGGTCAGGAAGAATTACTGGTCGGACTACCCATATTGGTGGCCTCTCAGGTGTGTACAACACAATGGTGTGGTGGAAAGTCAGAAAAAGTGGCCCGAGAATGGGAAAAACCAGCTTTCTAGTAAGAAAAACGGGCAACGAAGAGCAATGAAGAGAAAAACTGGTTTTTCAGAAAAATTGCTGGTCTCCCACCCTCCTACAACCTTTCTAAAAATAAGGTCCCTGCCAAAAATGGACCAAGACGGATGCAAAATGAAGGTTCGGGGGCCAAAACGCGTAGTTCGGGGCCCTGAAAACAGGCTGTTGGGCACAGGAAGTGGCGTTCGACCACGAAGGTGGTCTCTCAGGCCACAGTGTCCCTCAAAAGGGAGGAAATAAGGTGTGTGCCAAAAATCGGAGCAAACAGAGGTAATTAAGCGGTCTCGAACCGAGGCGCACGGCCGACGGCTCCGAAAACCGAAAACCGGGCTCCAAACGAGAAAAATGGCCTACGACCACGAAACGTAGCCTAAGGCCACTGAGAGATGATCTATGAGACCTCTCCCTCCCTTCGGGAAGAGAAAACAAAGAAAACAGGGCCTGGTTCGCAAACCGAGGCAAAGCACAAAAGAGTCCGGAAGTCCGGAGGCAAGGCTCGCAGCCGTGACTCCGCAACCTCAGAACGAGCACAATATGCAACATCACCAAGCGCTCAATCGGTGACGTCTGAGTCTTAATGTCGGTCAAAAATGAGGTGTCTACACTTGCGAGTGCAACCAATCTAATTTATGTCTTGCTTTCTTGCCCAAGTCTTGCGGCCTCGTCAAATGGGTCGTCTTTGGGCTTTGACATTCACTTACATCATTTCATGACTGCTCAAGCTTTGTCAAAGAGGGGCCACTGTAGACATCCCATTTTGACTGCCCGCAAGACTTAGGTGCTTGGTTCGATACACTCGATGATGAAAGTTGAATTGTGTGCTTTGAATTCACTGCGATTCGGATTCAGTCAGGCTCTCAAAATAATCTCAAATCTTTAACATTTACCTTGTTTGAACCTCTGAGTCCCATTTTTGGACCTTTTTCCACCCTGAGCTGAGTTTGAACCAAAAAACAATGGAGGGCATCAAGGCCCGGCCGTGCATCAGTGATGGCCGGCCAGGCCTTGGTGGCAAGAAACACTGTTTTAGGCAGGAGGCCGCCAGCTATCCATTTTTGAAGATATTTATGATATTTCTGGCTTAAATTCTATAAAAACGAAGTTGTGTTATTGTTTTGGAGGTTGAACAAAATTTAGAAAAGCCTATATACACCTTGAGAGCTCCTCCCTCCTCCTTCTTCCATAGCAAGCAACCTTTGAGTTAACCTAGCTCTCTTGTGTCATCTTCATACACCATACACAACCCTGTCTCACCATCTTAGAGCCTTGGTTGATCTTTGAGAAGAATAATTCAAGCTTGAGAGTGGGTTTAGACCAAGCTTGGATCATAATCAAAAGCAAACTTATTTACAAGGTATAAGCTTTTTTATCTTCTTTCTTGCTTCATATCTTTCATTTCCTACCCTAATTTTATTGTTTTGTGTTGCTTTGAGTCTATTCTAAGTGTTTAAGATTGGGTTTGAAGAGCTACCAAAAGAGTAGAGAGAGTTTATACTCTTTCTATATCTTTACCTATAGCTCAAACCTTTCTTTTACGCTCTTTTTCTTTGCTCCTTGCACTAATTTTCAAAGGTAAAAAAAGGCTAAAAATCATGTTTTGAGGTTTCAAAAGTGGAGGGGTTAGCCACCCCTCCTTGTTCTTGCTTCCTAGCCTTGTTTCATCTCTTTGTTGTTTAGTTTTTTAGGCTTTTTTCATGCATTTTTAACCTCTGTTTTTTATGTATTAAAGGCTGTTTTAGGGCTGTCTAAGCCTTTTAAATTGATTCATGCTTTGGTTAATTTATTTGTTGTCTCATAAGTTTGCATACATAACTTATTGCATGTTGTTCCAAGCTTGTCTTTACTTATTTTTCATGTTAAGAATCATACTCTAACAATCAATCCATCATCCATCTCTTTCATTCTTGAGAATGATTTCAACCGATTGAGGTTGCTCAAAACATGTAAGAGATACTTCTACTTAATGGCTCAATCTTTTCGAAGATTCATTGCCAACGGTATAGTCTTTCTCTCATGTTTTTGAAGAACCTCTCATTTGACGTTATTTCTTGTTTAAAGGACTTTAACATCACCATGAACAAACGGATTAAAGAATGGCAAGGCTTCATAAAATTGGCTTAAAACTTGGAACAACCCATATAAAGAAAATGGTTAGAATCGCTTGAACTTGGCTGGACATTATGCCAAGTTCCTTGTGTCAAGAGTTGTCACATGCTAATTCATGGCATTTTGATGATTCTTGAAGCTTTGCAACCACCCTCTTTGAGTTCACTCCATGACAAGAGGGAGGGGCGGTCTTATTCATTGCATTCATTGACTTTTTGTCCAAAATTGTATCCGAGGTCATCAAGCAATCAATTTGCTCATTGATGGCTTTGGAATCAATTTCAACCTTCTCTTGAGGCTTTCCCATGACAGAGAAAGAAGATGGGACAAACAGTGTAATATCCTTATTCTATAGTATGCTAATTGGTCCTTAACATGAATATGATTATGTGTTTGGTATGATTTTGTGTGCCATTATGTGAAAATATGTGGTTTTGAATTTCTATCTGTTCACCGTAGGAATATCTGTTTGATTGTCTGCTTTGAAAATTAAATTGAAGGCCCTATCGGCCATCGAAACCGAAATTGGTCACGCCATTGTGATTGGCATAATTTTTAGAGCCTACGGTGAAATTTAATTGAAAAATTGATTCAGACTAGATTAAATTGATTAAATTGATGAATTAGTGCCCAATTATTTATTATTATTAAATTGGAATTAGTGGGGCTTTATATAAAGGGCCATATACACTCTCATGGTTTCTTTTTGAGCTCAAAATCTGAGATATACATTTGAGAGGGTGAGAAGGTCGGCTATGGAGAGAGAGAAGGGAGAATTGTGCAATTTTGGCCTTGAAGCTTGATAACTTTGAAGCTATACTCAAGAATTTGCTATTGATTGGAGAAATTGAGCCTCTAGGTAGGTAATTGATCTTGAATTCAAGTTTGAATAATGGTCAAGAACATGGATTAGATTCATTATAAGGAAATTGAGTTGATTTTGTTGTATTTGAAGTCATGGAATGCATGCATGTGCATAATAGCCATGAATTTGTATAGTTGAGCATGAAAAATATGATCCATGTAGAATTGTGGCTAGAATCCATGCTTGTGACCACCATTTGTACAATTTGAGTTGAAATGGAAGTTATATCTCACATGCATGTACCATTCATAAGAAATATGAGCTTGAATGCATGAAATTGTTATGTTGAAAGTGAATTTGGTATAGATTAGGACATGCATGTGATTAATTTGTGAAATTGAGCTCCATTGTGTTGTAATTTGGTGTTGGTACCATGTTAGTATATGATTATGTGAAGTTTGAGCCAAAAGCATGCATCTAGAACCATTGAATGTCGAACTGGAGCTCAAGAACATGTTCTGGAAAACCCAGAAAATTTGATGTCCGCTCGAGCGGGAAAACCGCCGCTCGAGCGTGAATTTCGTGCTCCCAGTATTTTTTGCAGACTTGGATGTCCGCTCGAGTGGGGAAGTTAACGCTCGAGCGGGGAGCTATGTAGACAAACCTTCAGCTCGAGCGCTAGACTTCACGCTCGAGCGTAATTTTGATGCATCCAGCACTTTTGCAGACCTCATGGGTCTGTTCGAGCGGGGAATTCCACGCTCGAGTGGGGACCCTGTTTTCTGAAATTTTGTAAAGGCATTCTGAGTTTCGTTTTTTGTCCTCTTTCACTTCTAAGTACTCGTAGGCATGCATTGAGCATTGTAATTGAGTTAAAGAGATAAGAATGAAGCCTAAAGAGGAAAATGTGAATTAGAACAGATTGAATTGTTTGTGACCCTTTTGTGTTCATGGAATGTGTAGGGTCGAGCTCCAGGGCAAACCAACCAACCGATCACTATGAGTAATATCTTAACAAAGATATCTGAAATATGTTGTTGTCCAAATTACTTACTTCTGCGTAAGTTTTATAAGTTCGTTGATTCGATTGGTGGACAATGTTGCTATGCCAAGTGAATGGGCCAGAGGCCATTTTAACAAGAATGAATGCATGGGCCAGAGGCCGTTTTGACATGAATGAATGGGCCAGAGGCCATTTTGACATGAATGAATGGGCCAAAGGCCGTTTTGACACGAATGAATGAATGGGCCAGAGGCCATTTTGACATGAATAAATGAATGGGCCAAAGGCCAGTTTGATACGAATAAGTGAAAGGGCCAAGGGCCAGTTTGACATAAATGAAAATATGAATTAGGCCCAATGCCGTTTGTAGCATGTTGTTCTACATACCATTTGTATAACTCCTTTATTTGATATTATTTACTGGGCTTTCGCTTACGCTCATTCATGTGTTTGTAGGTGAGCCAAGAGAAGTCCAAACCCAACCCCAGTGAAGTCTGCGAGGAACAACACAGGTTTTGAAGAGTCAGCCCTTGCGTCTCACACACGAGACCCGTCTTCGCCTTTTTGTCATTCTGTTTTATTTTGTCATGTGGGCGAAGTCTTTGAATATGTTGTATATAGTTTTCTTGGGTTGACTTAGACATATATGATCCTGTATGTACAGAACCTTGTGTAGTACATATTTTGGTTGTTTTGTTACGATGTGCCATATAAGCACAGCTCTATGGACAACGTTTTAAACTGCTTCTGTTTGGCCCTCATTAACTTTGTTAACATACATTTGGTTTGGTTTGAGGCCGTAGGTAATCTCATGATTACTGCCTGGTTATGTCCTCAACCCACGGGGGCGGGTTTGGGTCATGACAAACAGAGCTTGAGAATACTCTGTCTGCACTAGTTCACCTTAAAACACAAAAACAGAGTTTTGCACCAAATTGAGGCACGGCCAGCCATCTGTAGACCCTCCCGACCATCACAAATGCACGGCTGGCCCTCAGCGTGAGGCCAGCAGTGCAGTTTTGCAGAAAACAGAGGCAGTGGCTGAAGGTGAAACAAAGTTGGCTTGGACAGACAGAGTAGCTCTCAGGTGCTATGCATGCAACCCTCATCCGTCTTCACTTACGCTTTTGTCGAACGCGATTAATTGTTTCATTAATGTTATAGTTGTAAGTTAATCTTATTGTAATTAGTATTGTTATAGCCATCAGCTTAGATAATTGGTATAGCTAGTTAAATTGTTGTAATAAAGTAGTTAATTAGCTTAGTTAAGTTAATTATTATTCATTCGCCCAGTTTTGTAATAGTTAGTTAATTCGGACTTTCGAACATTGATTCGTACCTTCTTGCGTAAGGGATCAAATATTGTAATAATGTGTATGTTTTCCAACCCCACGTCTTTCTCCCTTTTATTTAATCGCTTACGATGGTTAGTTTAGAGCACGTTTCATTAACATTTTCATGTTTTACATCCATTTGTCTTGCATGCATCCAAGGTTCAGCTCATCATACTAACCAAATGTCCAAATTCATTTCTTGAAATACGTGCTTTATCATACTAACCAAATGTCCAAATTCATTTCTTGAAATACGTGCTTTATCACATGTCTTGAATGAAATCATATGCTATGTTCATAGCCGAGCCTACAAAATATATAATGTATGTGTTGCATTAGCCATAATTGCATAACTACGAACATGCAAATTTTGCTAACTCTTTCACCTTTTTGGCTCGGAGTACTAGGTGAGCTTTTACGTCTTAGCATCTTACATCAAGTGTTTGTGTTGCCATATCTACCATGCTTGTTATGAGGCGAAGTGCTTAAATGATATAATTGTTTGAATGCTTGTGGATGAAGGCTAATTGCTTGAGTTAGGATAATTTGATTAAATGTCCATTTTAAGCCCACTTTTTCAAGTGACAAATTCACAAAACAATTTCAAAACAAAACATGAGATCAAATGTTCCAAATCGTGCAAAACTAGTCTATACTTTGTATGAGCATCACATAGTAAAAAATAGCCTAAAAATCGAAACAAGATCATATAATGTAAATAAGAAACACATCATGATTAGTAGAGGCCGATCTTTGATCGGGTGAGGAGGTTGCTCAATTCATAACCTTCCCTTCTCGTACCTAAGTTCTCAAACCGAGACACTTTGGTGATGACGGACTAATGGCCTTTGGTACGAGTCTCGAGTTTCCTAAATTTTCCAAAAATATTTAGGTGACAACTCTGAAATCTGGCAACGCAGTCCATTTTTGGCATTTGATTCAAACATCGATTTTCCAAAAAGAATTGCCGGATTTGGACTCTTTTTGTGTTTTCACTGTTTTACATTGTACTTGTGAAATCAGATTCAGAACCACGAGTGGAGTCCGACCTGTAGGGTTATTCACCTTCCGAAAGGAGCGCAGAAAGCCGAGCGACAGGTCCCTACCGTTGATGCAATCCCCATGGTTCGAGAATTCCCGGATGTCTTCCCTAAAGATCTACCCGGTACCCCGGTTGACCGGGAAATCGAATTCACCATTGAAACTCAACCTGGTACCCAACCAGTATCAAAAGCCCCTTACCGCATGTCAATGATGGAATTGAAAGAGCTGAAGACTCAACTCCAAGAACTCCTAGACAAAGGTTTCATTCGACGTAGTACCTCACCCTGGGGAGCTCCAGTACTGTTCATAAAGAAAAATGATGGCACAATGAGATTATGCATTGATTACCGGGAGCTGAACAAGGTCACCATCAAGAATTGGTATCCTCTGCCATGAATCGATGACTTGTTCGATCAACTTCAAGCGCCCAAATATTCTCAAAAATCAACTTGCGTTCTGGTTGTCACCAACTAAAAGTCAAGACGGAAAGTATCGAAAAGACTGCCTTCAGAACCTGTTACGGGCACTATGAGTTTCTCGTCATGCCATTTGGCATCATAAATACTCCAGCGACCTTCATGGACCTCATGAATCAAGTGTTCAAACCCTATCTTGATGAGTTCATCATCGTCTTCATTGATGACATCCTCATATACTCCAAGTCACCGGAAGACCATGAGCAGCATTTGTGAACGATTCTACAAACACTACTTGATCACAAACTTTATGCCAAATTGAAGAAATGCAAATTTTGGATCACTAGTGTACACTTTCTCGGTCACGTCATTAACAAAGATGGCATCTCGGTTGACCATCAAAAAGTTGCAGTAATCGTGGATTGGCCACGACCTACTAATGTGTCGGAAATTCGAAGTTTCTTGGGTCTAGCTGGTTATTATCGACACTTCGTGCAAGATTTCCTGAAGATAGCATCACCCTTGACCCAGCTAACTCAGAAGAACACACCCTTTGAATGGACAGACAAACAAGAGCGTTGCTTCCAAGAGTTAAAAAGCAAACTTGTGTCAGCTTCTATACTAGCACTCCCTACAGAAGTAGATTGGTTCGTCATTTATAGTGATGCCTCATACAATGGTTTAGGTTGCGTTCTTATGCAAAACGAAAAATTCATTGCCTATGCGTCGCAACAAATAAAGACTCACGAGAAGAACTACCCAACTCATAATCTAGAATTAGCTGCGATAATCTTCGCCCTTAAAATCTGGCGTCCTTATCTCTATGATGCAACCTGCGAGATTTACACTGATCATAAAAGTCTTAAATATCTGTTTACACAGAAGGAATTGAATATGAGGTAATGACAGTGGCTAAAATTTATGAAAGACTATGATATAGAGATCCATCACCATCCGGGCAAAGCTAATGTGGTGGTAGACGCACTGAGCCAAAAGACGATTAGAAGTTTGGCATGTATTCTCATTTCTCGCAAGATCAATGGACTACTCGCCAACATAACCGTGGAACCTACCTTAATTGAAGAAATTAGAGCACCCCAATGTGAAGATAAACTTTTGAAAAAAAAGTACGAGGAGCAAAAGAGTACAGTCGATCCTAATTTCACTATAAGCAATGTGATGCTAAAATTTCATAATCGAATCTGCGTACCCAAATTCTAGAACTTAAGAAGAAGATATTGGTGGAAGCTTATAGCTCAAAATTTGCAGTCCACCCTGGCAACACAAAGATGTACCATGATCTGAAGGGAAGAGAGACGTAGCAAGCCATGTCTCCAAATGCCTGCATTGTCAGCGTATTAAAGCAGAGACCTGCAGGACTGCTGCAACCATTCTCTATACCTGAGTGGAAATGGGAGTACATCACTATGGACTTCGTGGTCGGGCAACCATAGTCATTTTCGAAGAATGATGCAATATGGGTTATAGTAGACTAGTTAACGAAGTCGGCGCATTTTCTGCCAACCAAAATCATTTACTTCCTTAATAAGTTTGCCACTTTATACATCAAGGAAATTGTTCGTTTGCATGGCACCCCAGTTTCAATCGTGTCTGACCGAGACCCCCGCTTTGTGTCTCATTTTTGGAACAAATTGTAGGAGGCTTTGGGAACTATACTGGAGGGCAATCCGAAAGAACAATCCAGAAGTAAAATAAAATAGCGCTATCGTCAACTATGAGAACTTGGAAATTCAAGAGGACCTCTCTTATGAAGAGCAACAAGTGCAGATTCTTGATCATTGTGATCAAGTTCTCTAAAACAAGACCATACTGCTGGTAAAAGTTTTATAGCGAAATCATCATATCGAAGAAGCTACGTGGGAATCAGAAAGTCAAATGCGAGCCAAAAACCCACACCTCTTCGAAAATTAAGGTACATCAAGTTTGGAGACAAACTTCTATTTAGGAGAGGAGAAATGTGACACCCTAAATATTTAATTAACGCCACGTTACTACAAAAAAAATAAATAAATAATAAAAATATATATACATATAATAAGAGTAAAATAAAATATTTAATGTGATGGTTGTATGTGATAAAATGTAAGTTAAATCAAGAGACTTTATTTTTATCAAGAATACGGATCAGAATTAAGCCATGAATTATTGTAGTAAGCCAAGAAATATTTACTAGGAGATAAGGCTTACAGGATTAAAGGATAAGGCTCATAGGGGATGACTAAGCATACCTAGGCATAGTTTCATGATTTTGGGCACAGAGAAGCTGGTCACTCACCTAGTGAAAGTCCCTGTATATATATGAGAGCTCAAGTTAGTAGTCGGAATCAAAAAACAAGCAACAAAGAGGGAAGCCTCTAAGAGGAGGGAAAGTAAAGGTTAAGGGTCAATATTAAGGTTACTTATATTATACCTTGAGTCACCATAATATATTTTACGTATGTTTTGGGTTAACATAAATTATTTTACGTAATCTATGTTTTATAAATTATATTAATATTTTGATTACTTTAATTATTTTTTGAACTCTATTTGCTTAAATTGAAACCCATGGATATGTTTGTTTAACTTTTAGAAATTATTTGACAATGATTTTGTAAATAATTATTTTCTGTGAATACCACCACGGGAGTACCATGCCTTAGGGGACTTAAATAACTATTGGCCTCTGTTTGACCACTTTGTGGTCCTCTGTTTGTGATGGATCCATTGACCTCTATCTTGATTGTCACTCATGTGACCTCTGTTCTGTTCTGTACCGTGGTTATAGTTATTTATTTACATAATTTCCTTATTTCAGTTTCTACTACTTTAAATAATTTGTTATTCAAATCAAGTTATGTAAATGTTTTAACTTAACTAACCATTCATGGTTATTTTGTGTTCCCTATACTCTTGGCATAATATTTCTCACTCTGCTGTGTACTTATAGCTGTTACCCTTTCAGGTGATGAGATGTAAGGAAAACCTGTAATCTCGTGTAGTGGAACCCGCACAAGAATTTGATGTTAATTTGTTATTTTGTTTTTTTTCTCCCTTTTGTTTCTACTAGGGCCGGTCACTGAATAATAAAAATATAAAAGCCCTACAGATGTATTTTCTTTTATCAAAATGGTAGAATGAAGTTAATTTTATGTTTAATTATTTCCTACTTCCATTTTGCCTTCGTATGCGCCATTTAATTTGTTAAGCTTAGAATTATTCAAAAAGTTGAGATTCCAGCCCTAAGCCTCGGGAGTTGGGTCGTGACAGTGGTAAGTTAATATTTGGAGGTTTTGGAACTCTCTCTTTTCTCTAGTTTAATGGTCATTATTTTTTGGTGTAATTTGTAAGGTCTTAATGGCCTATAAATTGTTCCTCTCATCTACTCTTTTCTAGACCAACTGTTTTTTACACTTAAGGGATTACTAGCCAAAGAATGGTATTTTTTTCTTGGTGGAGCTTTGGGTTCACCATCTTGTGCAGAGCTGGTCTGAACCATACGACAAGTGATCGAGCTGTTGTATCTTGGAGGGGACAAGTCAATTGTTCCTCTCATCTACTCTTTTCTAAACCAACAATTTTTTACACTTAAGAGATTACTAGCCAAAGAATGGTGTTTTTTTCTTGGTGGAGCTTTGGGTTCACCATCTTGTACAGGAGTTGGTCTGAACTATACAACAAGTGGTCAAGCTGTTGTATCTTGGAAGGGACAAGTCATAGTTTAGTGACTGTTGTATCGGTATTTGAGTTCTTCCTACCGCAATGAATTTGATCTCCTTAAAGAAAACGGGATATCCGTGCCTCAGCCTAATTTATTTGTATCTTATTTTCTTAACATTATTTATCAATAAAATATAATTCTTTTGATATTTTCATCAACAATAATTATTAGCTTCTTCTATGCTTCCTCCTCTCTTTCTTCTTCTCTCTCTCTTGCCTTTGTTTTCAAAATGAATAAAGAATTTAGTAGCATTTGGTGTATTTTTCAAAATTCAATTATGTTTTTAAATTATGATTTGAATTAAACATGTTAAGTAAACATATTTTCAAAATATAATTCAAAATTACTTTTAAAACTCCTCTCCTCTCTTTTATTATTATTATTATTATTATTCAATCAATTAATCAATTTTTCTCTCTCATCTCTCTGCGTGCTCTCACATTCGCAAAAACAATTCACTCCAAAAGTGGGACATGCCGTGCTACCTTATCAATTCACTCCACGATCACTTCAAGGGTCCAAACGCGAAAACTTGAGGGGTCGTCAAACGCACTGCAAGTTTAATTTATTTTGTAAAATTTTGTAGGTGTATTATTATAAATTAGATTGATTTGGTAAATTAGATTGATTTGGTAAATATAATATTTTTTATTAGTTTTGTCCTAAAAAAATGATAATATTTAAAAAAAACATACTCCTCGTCTATTTTTTTAAACACAAACGCGATAAAAAAAAATATAATACAAAAATTGAAAGCCTCACAAAATAAACGATTTAAATTAACAAAATGAAACTCATGGTGAGTCCCACAGACTTTTCAAGTTATCTCAAAATCAAATTTGAATTTAAGAAAAGTTCAATCCTTTAAATAATATTTAAAAAAATTAATTATCACATATTTATCGTGTTAAAATTTGATACAAACCACCTTTCATAAACAAAACATTGTTGAAAACCTGTTTTATGTGCCTATAATGTTAAGTTTTAGTGTAAATTATAAATACACTATTTGTGATTTGCTTAAAATACTAATTGTTACTTGTGATTTTGTAAATTACATCCGTCTTTTAAAATTTCTAATCGCATAACAAATAACATTTTTCATTAATCAGACAGAAAGTCAATTAATATTTTTTAATAATATTTTCAATTAATATTTTTGATAATTTTATTGTTATATGGGAGGATAGTTTGGACTTTTCTGGACGTGAGAACGCAGTGAAGTCTGCTTTGTATTGAATTGGCACTAAATTATTGACAATTGATATAGATACAAAAATTGTAAATAATCACTTAAAAAAATTAATTTTCAAACGAACTCTGAGGTTCGTGAGGTGACATTATTAAATTTTTGACCAATTTGTCTATATAACTATTTTCTTGAAATTAAAATGATTTTTTTAGTATTATGTTGAAATTGATTTGTAATTTTATTTTTATTTTTTTTTTTATGATTGAAGATAGCCTAATGGATTAAGGAAAACTTAGGACCAACGTAAATTGGAAAGTCATTGAGAATTATATA